>OW203749.1:6761557-7159057 GCA_934045075.1 Yponomeuta sedellus
TAGAAGCGTTTCTATCGTCCGCTGGTTATAGGCTATGTGACGTCACATAAAAGTGAATGTGGCGCCCTCTAGACGACTTGGAAACATGAACTAAAAAAAATATTTTTTGATGATATCGTGTGGGGTATCAAATGAAAGGTCTTGATTAGCACGTTTCAAAAATATATACATTGTTGGTCTTTTATAACCACAAAATAAATTAAATAAAAAAAGTAAGTTCAAAAACTAAAACCCGACTACTAAAAAGTGTGAAACAAGAACGCCTATTATTTGAAGTAAACACTTTACGATATTTGTTTGATACACATTTCATAGTAAGTTTAAAGGCGAGCCGGGGTCGTATGCCAACTCACCTCCGATGTAGACGCGTTTTGTCTTAAGTGACATACGACCCCGGCTCTCCTCTAAACTTCCTATGAAATGTGTATCAAACAAATATCGTAAAGTGTTTACTTCAAATAATAGGTGTTCTTGTTTCACACTTTTTAGTAGTCGGGTTTTAGTTTTTGAACTTACTTTTTTTATTTTTGTAGAAATTACTAACTAACATTACTATCATCTACTTTTTTACCTTTTAGTCGATATTTGCGAAATTTTTCCATTACTTCCTCCCAACAATCGTCAAAAATTAAAAAAATTATTGATTTTAGGAGGAATCTTAAACATCTCTCTCTAAAATTCATTAGGCAAAGGCAGAAATTAGGAACAGGTTGCTGAATAGCGTTACCCCGCCGAAGCTTAATAATTTCCATCTTCGCATTCAGTTCCAATTGAAACTGTCGATATTCTTCAGCGTCAATCAAAAAGGTCATATTTTATCCAGGTATTTATTATTTTGGTACGTCTCAAAAACAAATTATTTGATACAAGTGACACTTGACAGAAACAACTTAAAAATATTCTAATTACACAAAGAGGTGGCATGATCTAAAAACAGCCAGCAATACCTTAAACATGTTAACGCAATTTTTCTAGGAACAAGCTTACAGTAATTTCTCCTTCAGCTAATTGCCTTTGACTTTGTTGTATGAAATTATCTGTGGAAATTGATATCTTCTGACGTTCCTTTACTGCCTTGTGGTTATTTTTAACTAATAGAAATTCATTTTTGAATAATATGCTGTTTTTATATAGACAGTGTAATAACTTAGCAATGTTAGGTTTTTTCTCTTTGATTTGTCTATTAATCGTGGAATGCCACGCTTCAAGACAATTTGTCGTTCTATGGCGTTCTGAAAATGCATTCCATAAATTAACATATTCTTCATTTTTGAACCAAATTTTATTCATATAGCTTATAAATGCCTTCTCATTCTTGCCTTCCGTATATTGAGATTGCACATACGACCAACCTTCGTATACATTTTCTTTTGGTAACAAAGGCAATACTGATGCAAGTTCAATTAGGCGTCGTGTCAATTTTAATTTCATGAGTCCTAATTTTTTACCCCTTTTCCTAACACATTTCACAAAATGAAAATAACACCCCTTGAGTTCTACATTGGGAAAAACAGCTCTTAAACCTCCCATGGCTGCTTTTTCAAAGTCCATCGTGTATTTCCCAGGTTTAAAATGTGGTATTTGTTTCTTTATGAGATGATACATTAATGAATAAGTATTTTTTGTCTTGTCAGTTAATAGGGCAAATATCAGTGGTATAACGTTCGTTGTCTGATTTGTACTCCCTAAATCACCACTAATTGTATATAATTGACAAAACGGGTATGGGCAAGATGTAAATGTCCCATCACCGAAGAAATGTTTAACTTTCTTGATTTGTTCTTTTGCAAACATTGTACAAAAAATTAAAATTCTAACTGAATCATGGAGGTAATCAGCAACTAGAAATGAGTTGTACTTGGGTGGGATTTTAACCTCGGAAACTGATTTAAAATTTATTTTCTCCACACCCATTGACTCGTTTCTTTTTCTATAAAAGGTACTTTTTACGCTCTTAAATTCTGGTACTTTGGACAGTAAATCTAATCCAGTATATTCAACAGATGTTATTAAATCCTGAAATATTGATGGTACCGGTGCCAGTGTATTTTCTATTTTGGTTTTACATTCATTTAAATGAATATCCATCTCATTTTTAGGAGAATCTGGTATACATGACTGTATGTGTAATTTACTGTTCATGATATTATTATCCTGTGTAACAATAAAGCAAGTATTATTAACCAACGAAAGTAAATAACCCTTTACTTATTTTATATTTAAAAAACAACTTACTTTTGTTGTAATGCTTCCTACACATTTATTTTTTTTATAGTTTGTACATTTCCAGTAAATGGAACTGTTTTTATATTTTTTCTGATGATGGTATTGGTAGCCATTGTGTAAGAGGACTTCGCCTCCACCTCTTTTTAAATACGTTAATTTACCAGTTGTACTGGTACTGGTACTGCAACTGGGGTCAAATGAGGACATTTTTTCCACTTTTTTTAATGCAATATAGAAAAAATATTTGAGCGACGTTTATTTATTGATTACTGAACACTGACATAGACGTCATTGTAGTGAATTATGCAGGAAGTGCCAGTTACTTCATACTATTCTCATTTAAAGAGGTTAGATAATAACACTCTTGAAACAAGAGGTGCTCAACATGATTAATTGATAGAACCCTATAGGTCTGTCTGCGTGATAAAACCATATCGGAAAACGAAATCATTATTTAGGTATGTACTTGGATTTAAAGATTGTATACACATTACTTTGTACAAAATTACATACTAACCCATTAATTTATTGACTGTACCTCATTTATGTCAGTTCGGAAGATGGGAACAAAAATAATTCAGATAATATATTCCCATCTTCCAACCTGCCATAGGTTGGAAGATGGGACAAACAATTCCCAACCTCCAACCCAGGGTGGAAGTTTAGGTTGGAAGATGGGAATAAGTCCTTTAAGTCTAAGCCCGCACAAGTATAACACCTTCTAGGTGGCAATCGTGTAAAAAGACACGTCACGTGATGTGGCATTGTACTGTAATGCACTAACAGAATCGAGGCCCTGGTGTGCCATCACGTACGAGTAAGTCCTCCACTGTACGAAGTTGTCCGATTTAGCCTCCTCCGAACTGTCAAATACATGCATATTTTGACACATCTGCCTATCAATAAAGATTGTCCAGTAACTAGACAATATATATTGATAGGCAGCAACTAGACTCTAGTTATAATTAAAACTGTTTTAATACGGATTTCACTCGTTTATTATATATTTTTTACAATCTTCCGACGTTTCGGCACTTTTACAGGTGCCGTAGTCTCGGACGACTCTAGTTCCTAGAGATGTTCCAAAGAACAGTAACGTAAGTGTTGTAATGTGAAATTTATAAGTAACGTTTACTAATTTAATTAAGTACAGTCTGTTAGCTTTTAAAATATACCTCGGCTATTATCGGATAGAATCGGATGCATTCGTATAATAGAAATATCGGAACTATTATGTTCCGATATTTCTTTTAATTTTCACTTAATTTTACATAACTTTTGAAAATAGTGAAGAAAAGTTTTATACAGTGCAGGAAGTAGTATTACACTCGTGTGCTTTCGGCGAAAACCAAGGCCTACTCTAGAGCCCGAGGTATATTCTAAAAGCTAACTTGTCTGTACATTATTTATGTCAGAATAAAATGTGATGTTATACTAAGTTCAATAAATAAGTTTATCTTAGCAATGCCCTGACCAGGGCCCATAAATTGACACTTAAAAATGTGTAACAATATTGTATTATATTATTATAAATTAATATGAATATTGTGTTGGTGTTGCATAACTCAAGTGATCGATTCCAATCACTCGGTTCGACTAGGCCACTTGGACAGTAAGGCCCACCACTTTCTTACAATCCACCACCAACCCAGACTTGGTCCCCGTCGTGGAGTACGGCCTAACCTTCCTGCGATGCAGGAAGAGACCCGTGCCCCAGCAGTGGAGACATACAAAGGGTTGATATCGTTATTTTTTTTATGCCACACCTGGCAATAAAGTGGCTTATTCTTTTCGCTTTCTGGCCAAGTGTAAACATAAAAAGATGTACACAACACGGGAGGTAATAAAGAAAGCTCTCGATCGCATATTTACGTCCCTCGCTTGCAGCTCGGGCCGCAAACTTCTGCGATCTCGGCCTTTCTTTGTATTACCACCCTAGTTGTGTAATTTACTATTACCGGTGGCGCTAGGGCATTTCATGCATTTCCTTACAAAAATATTAACACACAAAACCAAATTATTCTCTAGTTGTACCTTCGATGCAGGCGGAGGCTCTCGCGGCTGGGCGTCCGATTCGCATGCAATTTAGACCATACGACGCTTACATTAACGCACAGAATTGAACAACAGAGTCAACTATTTGTATGTCAAATTATTTGTGTTGATAATTTAATTTATTCACACGGTTATTTAGGCATGTGTTTATATACCACTGAAATTATTATTATTAATACGTATATTGCACATATGTAAAAAAAATACAATGGCAATGTGGCGGACTTAATGCTATAAGCATTTTCTACCAGTCAACCACAGATGGTGCAAGATATTAAATTATCATTTTGTATGTTTTTTTTACCCTTCCTTTTCTAATGTATAAGTCCAGTCCATCCAAAGGCTGCCTGGAAGAGATCACTTTTAGTGATAAGGCCGCCGTCTCTAATCTTAGGTTAAGAAATATATCTGTGTAACTCCCTTTTTTATGTACAATAAAGTGTTCTCTATCTATCTATTAACTTACGAATAGTACTACTTTACTGCAATCATTGATTTAAGAATATATTGTTTCATATAGATATATTTATTCTATTACTACAGTATAGGGGATTCAAGAGTTTCAGCAATGAAAAAAATCGTATCTTCTTTCGCAGGTCGTTTTTGAAAATGAAGTTAAATGAAGAGGTTTTATTCAAAGTAGCGCATAAGCTGCGGCTTAATGAACGTTACAATTCAAACTACGTGTCCATTTCAAAACCTAGATAATTTTAAATAATAAATGGACAAAAAATCTCCAAACTTACAGTAAAGCCAATTTAATAGGTCACATTTGACACTTCATCAAAATTCGTCAACGTAACCTTGTAACGCAGGGCACACAATATTATTTAGTTTTTTAAAATTAGAACTGCACAATTGCTTAACTTTCTTCAGTTAATAATACATATTTATTGTAATAATGTCAAAAGAAGGCATTATTAAAATTTACTTTGACTAATAAACCATTCTAAACTTAATAAACAATGTTTGTCCTAAAAAACTGAACTTCATCACAAGGTTATGTCGGTCAACCCTTTTTGTTTTTAAAAACTAGGGATGTTACCGTAAAAATCAAAGGAATCATCAGTGAAAAAGTTGTATTGAATGCAATGATTACCTAAGTAAAGGAAAGTATCGCCATACATAATTCCATATTGTGATTATTTTATTAGTAGATTGTACAACTAGTATGCATCACATAAAGACGAACTTTTATAGCATGAGAAGGGAAAATAGTAGTTTCAGATACCGTTGCATAATAAGGGTTCTTATAACACTAGTGTATTTTAAAGAAATGAACTGAAGCCGATTTTTTTTATAGTATCACACGATTGTTATAAGACCAAGTTATGTACAGTGTCATACACTACTTTATCTACTCTCATACTTACATAAAAACAGAACCAAACTTTGTTTATATTGAAAAGTTTTTTTAAATGCTAAATATTGGCGCCAAGGCGCAAACATCGATGGCGCATGCGTGTTGCGTCGGCGCGGACTCGTTCATTGAAACCTTTTTTTTTTTAGGAAAGGTTCAACCTTCTTGGTCCAGCTGGAGGTTGTATAGGTGTATCGTTATGATTAAAAAGTTATAATATTATTATACAGGTGCCCATACAAGACCTGTATCGTAATAAAACTTTATTTTTTTATTTTTGGCCTATGCGTAATGTTTGTCAAGAGTTTTGTTTTCATTATTATATTATTCTTTCAATAATATAAAACATACAAAAATAATTAAATAAAGACAAAATCAGTTCCATTTTTTTTATCTTGTTTTTCTGCTGATAGCAGAATAGGCAAAGGACTTTCGTCCGTTCAGCCAGGTCTAACGTTTTTTCATTTTATGTATCCGAAGACAACTTGTTAACGCAGGTAATCCTTTGTAGAAGGTCAAAGTCAAATATTTGTTGTGTTTTATAAATATCTTTTTCGTTTGAGTGTTAATTTTTAGACGATTTATCTTGTAAATATTTTCTCGTTTCATTATAATATTATTACACTTTTAGGCAAAAAAAAACTCGTAGGATGTTCTTGGCAACACTAGAGCTTGTCCATAATGTTCGTTCCAGGTCCAAACTTTGTACAAGTTGATAAACCACCAACTCAAACAAATAAAAAGCAAGAAATGGTCTCGTGGCTGGAAAAAAAAAATGTGGAAGCAAGTCCAACTTTATTGAAAGCTGAGTTGTTGAATTTGGTAAAAGCAAACAAGCCATCCAAGCCTTGCTATGTAATTGATGAAATAGCACTAGAACATGGACACGAAGTCATTCGATTGCCACCTTACCACTGCCAGTATAACGCTATCGAGCTTATTTGGGCACAAACAAAAGGGTCATGCAGCGCGTAACAATACTGAGCCACCCTTCAGTACTGCAAAAATGATGGTTCTGCTACAAACTGCATGTGCAGAAGTCACTTCAGAAGACTGGAGAAAAGTCGTCGAGAAAAGAAAGAAAATCATTTTCGATGATTTTGAACGAGATGTGAGAATAGACAACATTATCGAAGAAGAATTTATTATATCTTTGGGAGCGGACAGCAGTGATGACGATGACAACACTCGTTAAGTTCTATTAGTTCTAGTGAATAAATGCAGTTTTTCTTGGTTAAACTATATACGTGTCTTATTTTGTTTTATAAATTTTGGTTAGACAATGATGGGACAGGGATTTGATTAATAATTGTTTATTTGATTTGATTTTCGATGGAACTCAATTAAAATTACAGTACCTATACGTACTCTTTCACAATAACTGCATTCGATTCATAAATGTTTGAAGTCCGTATCGAATCATTCGATTTAATCGATGTTTTTTAGCAGTTCACCTCACTATGAAGCTAAAACTGACACATGGCAAATGTGGCCTATTAAATTGGCTCTACTTTAGTCTTTTCAAAGTCCTTATTCAAGTTCAAATCATTTTATTTCAACGTAAAGAATTTACATTCTGTTTGCTGAATGTCAATGTAAGATGTAAGCTGTAAGCCGCCGCCTTCGGGCCGTATTGTAGTGGAGAAAAAGGCAGCGGGAAAAAAACTCCACTCTGACCATCTTTTCTCAAATCAGCTTAAAACCAAATACATCAGTTGCCATATGTAAACCTAATAAGATTTAATTAACAGAGTTTACATAATTATGATAAAACATAGAACTTATACATTGTACTGGCTTTAATTCCAGACATCATTGCCTATAGGCACAAAGTGTACTTAACATATTTTTTGAATCGCGATTCAGGCAAGCTTATATATCATCAGGGATTTTATTATAGAAGCGTATGCAATGCCCCATGAAGGATGTATTAACCTTTGTGTGTCCTAAAATCACCATTAACATGACCGGGAGATTGTTCTGACACTTTTGGCAAAAACGACCTGTAAAAAGGATATGTTGTGATGAAGCCCCCTTTATAGTTTTCAACTAATTTCCATGTTTTAACAATACAATATTGCAATGATTTTACAACTAAACTACGGTAAATACTAACCAATCCTTTGATACTGTTCCTTGTTGGGTTTCTGCTTGCCTTTCCTCGACTTAGTCTGTTTGTTTTGTATTCATTTGTGTTGTGTGTATTTGTTCGTATTGCGTGTATTTATTCGTGTTGTATGTATTTGTTCGTGTCATGTTTTTTTTTGTGTTGTGTGTATTTGTTCGTATCGTGTGTGTTTGTTTGTGTTGTGTGTATAATTGTTCGAGTCGTGAGTATTTGTTCGTGTTGAGTTTATTTGCGTTGTGTGTATTTATTTATGTCGTGTGTATTAATTCGTGCCGTTTGTATTTGTGTTTGAATCGAGGTCAAGGAAAGACAGGCGATGCCCAGCGTTGTTAGTAAGCGTGCACAAAGCGAAAACAGGTTGCGGTTAGTAACGTCTAATTGGTTGACTTAGTTACTAAATTGCTTTTTCTACGAAGTTACTAATTAAATTACTAAATCCCGTGCCGTCTTTCCACGCCTACATTTAAATTGCAAATTTTCATAATAATTACACAACTATTTATTACACAAATTGGTTATTAACGACATAGGAAAGATCACCAGCCTGTAGATTTCAAACAGAGTGCTTCTGCTCGTAGTTTTAATAAAAAAAAACCGGTCAAGTGCGAGTGGGACTGTCGCGGACCGAGGGTTTCGAACAAATTTGTAGGTGTACCTACCTGCAAATTAGTAAGCAACCCTAACATATCACATATCACAAATAGTTTAGGAATCAAGACTCGCAGTTTTTCCGAGCTTTTCCCGAACTTCAAATACTTCAAAAATTTTTTTTTATTATTTTATCTACAACCGCCTTATGATTTATTTTCTGTATTTGTAGTCAGGACTTACTTACTTGCCAAATTTCATAGTCCTAGGTCAAACGGAGGTAACCTATGAATTTTGATTCTCTTAAGTGTCGATATACGTTTTTTTATGTGTAAACGGGCAGTATACCGAGAGACAGTGAACGGTTTAAATTTCAACTCGATAGCTCCACTTCTTCTTCTTCACGCTATGTTAGTTCACTGCTGGACATAGCCTAACCTAACGATACCACACGATCCCGAAATAAAGGGTCCTGATAGATGGACGGATAGGCAATTTACCTTTTGAAGTAAGTAACCCTAAAAGTTACACAAATCTCCAATCTGCCTAGCCAGAGTAGTCGGTCTAACTCTCTCAGAGTACTTAGTGCGAGTTTGACAGATCCAATCGAATAACTTTACTACCGCGTTAGTCGAGCATTGAGTAGTGAGTATGAGTAAGTTAACCGTTCGAACTGGCAAAACGCTGTCACAGTACAACTCGCACTCACGTTTATTCGTGTTTTGGCTGGTAAACGTGTTCACTTCTCAACGTAAACCATTACAACTCGCACTCAGCAATTTTAATTTCCATACTTGTCGCTAGGTGGCGCTTCCTCGATGCCATAGAAATATGAGTTTACGTTAACGCGATCGAGTAGTTACAAAACTCGCACTAAGCACTCTGGTTCCAGCAGAAAAACGACTCGATTAAGTCTACTCCTCTCTATTTCAAGAAGCAAGCTCGCCTTACCTCCGAATCGTCGTCCAGAAGCTCTTCCTCGACTACTTCAGCGCGGTACTCGAGTAACAAGTCTCGCAGTTGCTTCGAGTCCAGATCGCCGCTGACAAAGTCGTGCTTGAGTAGCTCGGCGGCCGTCGGTCGCTTGTCGGGGTCCTGCGGGGGAAGGAGAAAGTTATCGTCGTATCAAACTGATTGACAGTGATTTACATAATGTATAATCCTGCATCGCGCAAAGTTTTTCTCTCGAGATATATAAAGGTCGCTCTCGTTGTGGTTGTGACTAAAACCAGTCCCAAGGTGGTGTGGGACTTTTGAGGGTAGACGCACTTTTTATGAGTCCCACTCCCACATTGGCGCCACGGTCGGGTCCGTGCTGTAATGCATGAGCATTCACCACCCCTCTCCCCCGTGTTCTCCGGAGGGTGACCTTTACAGGGCTAGAAAAAAATGGTGCGATGGCGAGGCATGATTGGTTCACGACCAACACAGATTTAAGAAGACCACTGCTTGGAAGGTCACCTACTGACCTGTCCGGGGCAGCGGACGTTTACTCAATGTCCGGCAGCGACAAAAGCTTCATTGCAAATATAAGTGATGCAGTTCATTTTCTTTAAAAAAAATTGTTCTTCTTAGTAGTTTATAGTTCAGTTCAGCCCTTCGGCACACATTACGTTCCAGTTCTCGTATCCCTCGACGCATTAGTGAATGAGAATGAATGAATAAAAGTTGAACTTTCATTCTTTCATTCACTTTTACTTTCAGCTCTTGGACCTTTAACAAGCGTTAGTTCTCGCCCAATGATTGGAGTAAATGCTATTAGGTTGTTGGAGATACAATAAGATACTGAATGAGGTTGTTTTACGAAGTGAAATTCTTCAGCTGAAGCATTCATTCGCACACGTCTATTAAGCGAACACCATGTATGTAAGTGTGTTAGCTTTTAGAATATACCTCGGGCTCTAGAGTAGGATTCTGTTTTCGACAATTTTCGCCGGTTTTCGTACTGATGATCGAGTTCTGATTTCGAAATTAAGTGTCATATTAGTTCCGATATTTCTATTACACGAATATATCCGATGCCATCCGATAGTAGCCGAGGTATATTCTAAAAGCTAACAGACTATAAATGTGCCAGATTGGCTAGTGAGCCTAGAACTGTTCCTAATTTTTCAACCGTTTAACATGAAACTTAGCTTGCGCGATGCAGGACCTTCCTCATTCTCACCTTGACAAGGGCCTGAGCTATAAAGTCGTTGAAGGCGCGGCTCCACAGCGAAGGCTGCTCGAGCGACGGCGGATCCGACTTCTGGATCTTGAGCAGAACGCGCATCGGCGTCATCTCGTGATTGGGCGGCTCTATCTGCGCGAACTCGATGAGCGTTATGCCCAACGACCAGATGTCGACCTGGGGAGGGGGTTGGTATGAGAACTGGTTCCAGCTTTGCAATTTTGTGCACAGTGTGGTCGGCGGCTGAGAATCCGGCCGCGGTCAGTGTGCAGACCAACAGCCGGATAGTCAGACGATGTAGTCTAGTCACACCATGAAACATAGAGAGGTGAGATGGGTAAAAGGCCGACTCAGTGGTGGGCTGAGAGGCCTGATGATGATGATGATGACGAAGAATAGAATGCTACAGTTGTAACAATACGCAACGCGAAAACAGACGGTGAAAAGGCGACTTAAGGGGGAGATAATTGACTGTCTTACGCAGAACCATTCTAATCCAGAAGGAGTTGGGAACGGAACCAATGAACTACATACAGGTTTAAAAAAAAAATTCATGGACATATTACACAGATCTCGTAAGCCCTATACTAAGTACAACTAAATGACTTGCGTTACAGGTGCTAACTCGACGATAGATTTAATACAATAAATACAGATAACATCCAAGACCCGAGACAAAGTAGAAAAGTTCTTTTCCTAGTTACACCCGGCCGGGGATCGAACCCGAGACCTTCGGTTTTACAGTCAGCGTGCTAAACCGCTGCGCCACCGAGGCCGTCGTTTAAGGTTATTATGGTTACAAATATAAAACGTCTGAACAAAGTAATGATACACATAAATAAAGCGTTTTATCGAAAGTTACTTATGGACTGCAATGGATTTCTACGTTGGAATGTTTCCAGTTGAGAATTACAATGAGAAAGGATCGGAATGGTTTGCGTGACAAGCACGACGGCATATGCCAATAGTTGGGTCTTGATCTTTGCGTCCTTTACGGATGAGTTAAGCAGTGTCTAAGAGAACTCATAAAGCAAGAGTCGGGAGTCAGGAGGGTACGGTGTTAGTGCCTCCTGGTTCCTTTTTTCGCCAGTGCCGAGCACCACACTTCACCGGAGATCTTGTAACGTAACGTACAGTACTTGTACGCCTTGTACAGTACTAATTATCATAAAAGTCCCTTCGGGAATCTAAGCAACAAAGGCACGCGGCCTGCCATAAAATGAAACTATCTGATTGGTCGATCAACTTGCCGCACATCCAAAATTTGGTCATCTGCGCAGGTACATCCGCGGGACTTATTTCTTGTGTAGCACTGTACCTACCTTGAAGTCATAAGGGTTATCCCGGAAGGTTTCACACAGCACCACCTCGGGCGCCATCCAGTACGGCGTGCCGATGAACGTGTCATGCTTCTGCAGCGTAGATTTATTCTTCGCCGAGACGCCGAAGTCAGCTGTGGAGCGGAAATGTGAGGATTAGTCTGTGTTACTAAGGGGTAAAAAAGTAAGGAACAATTTAAGAAGAAATTTGAAAAACGTTTAGCCTGGCTCGCCTTTAGATGCAGAACGCTAACCCAGCTTCAAGTTCACTCCATCCAGCATTGTTGCGAGGCGGTTTTTCGCCTTCCGTTCTCTGTGTGTCACACGACGCAATTCCAGGGACTGAAAGTCGCGGCACATATCTCGAAAACCACACTTGCTAGCGCGACGCTCACCCAGCTTTGAAGCAAGGACTTCCCTTGCCATCAGATTCAGGTGTTTGTGCATAATAGGGCGATAGCTCAGGAGCTGAAGTCCGTCAACTACAATCTTAACTCAAGAATAAACCCCAACTTCCTGCTTATATACTGCACGAAAGAAACTATGCTTGGGCCATACCACAGAACATAAAAAAAGAGTAGAAGTCGTAAGTGGGCGGTGCCCGCGTGCCTCACATTAGCAATGTATTGCCTATGCGTAGTCGGTGACAGTTTTGTTGACTTCAGTTGCCGTGCGCTTCTAGTAAAGAAAAAATGGTGAAAACTTTGTTAACCTGCCTTGTTATGCTGTGTTAGAGAGTAAAAATAAAAGTTGGGCACCAAAATATACCGATCATGGCGTAACATTTCATCTGCAAGACGTATTTCATTGGATTTTTAATTAAATTTGTAATGACATGAACACGGAAACCAATCCGAAAATGAGAAAGTGAAACCACCTTTATTTACTGGTTACTAAAGTTAAATTTTCATCGAAGAAAGTGTACATTCTCTAGAAATTTCTGTCAAAATTTGAATTCTACTCAATTACGGATGGGGGCACACATGATAAAAATCTATCGATAATTAATTGTCTATGACTTAGTAGTCATACATACTTAACGGTACTTATATATTGTAAATTCCAATTCGTCTAAGTAGGTAAAATAATTATTGTTATTTTATATGTACTTCCTAAGTGCCTTTTCATATGCACCCGGTAGCCGTCCGGTCGCCGGGCCGGGTAAAGTAGTAATGTATGAGCTCCAGTCGCTGGCTGGTGGTTGTGCATGTAAAAACTGTCATTGGAGCTCATACATTACTTTCATACAAGACATGACATGAGCACATACAAGACATGAGCACAGCTAGATCGCGATATAGTTTTTCTTCACCAGTTTATCAGGGACTGCAATATTTAAGAAACTATCAAAGTAATTTTAATCTTACATTTTTAAATATTCCAACCGAGATGTAAAGTGAGGTTATCGAAAACGACTCATATGGTTTTTTTTACTTCAGTTCAAAACATTAGGTAAATTACTTATTATATTGTTTACCTGTTCGAGTGGTTGTTCTCTTGGCGAGCATCAGATTTTTGTTTTGTTATGTTATTTGATTTATGTTTTTTTATTATTCTGCTATTTACCCTTAATACTTCAAACCCTTTGACAACAGCGAACCGAGGCAATGATAAAACAACCCTCTCGGAATCAAAACAATTTGGAAGTGAGTTTTCGTTTAGTTTTCCTAAGGAAACCGGATACGAAATTAAAATGGATGGCAGCGATAAGAAGGCAAAATTGGTTCCCAACGAAGAGGAGCACAATATATTCAGAGCATTTTCATGAACACTTCATAATAACTAAAAAGGCGGAAGATGGCACCTAAGTGATGCAGCAATACCAGAAAAAATGTGCTTCACTTCCAGGTTAGACTCTCGCGTATAAATGAAATTATATAATACCATCATCAATTAGTATTACTTATGTTATGAAACATGGCGTACAGATAGACAAAGTATTTTTTTTATAATTTCTAACGCCGACGAAGCAGTGGGGTGGGTTAAAGCTAATTTTAATAAGAGATATTATTCTAAAATATTATGAAATCTACCACATTGTTTTATTTGTATATGTATCCACATGGCGTACAGATAGACAAAGTATTTTTTTTTATAATTTCTAACGCCGACGAAGCAGTGGGGTGGGTTAAAGCTAATTTTAATAAGAGATATTATTCTTAAATATTATAAAATCTACCACATTGTTTTATTTGTATATGTATCCACCCTATTAGTATTATTTCTTCATTGCACAAAAGATAATGTAAAAAAGATGCATTTTCTACCAGTCAACCAGCAGGCAAAAAAGAAATCGCCAAAAATACTTCTGAGTATCAGTATTCGTATTCAGCCATTAATGTGTTAAACTGTTTGTATAATTTGTCGATAGGTTCTCCCTATCGACAAACTAGAACTTGCATTGTCCCATCCCAAACTGAGAATGTACTTGTTTTTCAATTTTGAACTTTATGTCATACTAGGTAAAAGTTCTTTTCGGTCCGACGCGGCAGTAGTTCCATCTAGTGTAGAGTAGCGTTACTACAAAATGCCAACCCTTATTTCATCATTGTCATTTGACTTTGATCATTGTTAACATTCTGAAAAGGTGCTTATTTTACTCGAAACTTTTATGATGTACACCTTTTCGGCATTGACTTTATTTACCAATGGCAGCTTGGCATTCTTAGTATGCGTTTGGTTTGTAAGTATCAGTTTGGTTACACTGGTTTTCGTACTAATGTGTCATGTCACTACTTCTACTCTTTTTTTATGTTCTGTGGGCCATACAGAACACTCACCCAGTGTTACGGACGGCGAAAGTGTAATCGAACCGTGTAGAATAATCTAGACGCTGGGTGCAGATAGATTACGTAATAGTTACTTATGTGTGTAGAGACAGGGGAACCTTCCAGAATATTCTACGTGCTACAGAGAGATAGGTATCTGTAAGACAGAGATAGAAATATATTCTGGAATGTTCGATAGTTTTCTAGAACGTATTTCTATTACCTTCGATGCGATCCTAGGTACTTTCTGACAATATTCTGGAGCGTTCTATGGGTTTCTAGTACCTTCGATGTCTTTCCAGGTACTTCCCGCAGTTTCTAGATTAGTAAGTAGTTATAAGAAGCGCTCGTGGCCTAGGCGAACCGAGTGATTGGAATAAATCACTTGGTTAAGCAACAATAGGCGCGGTCAGGTACGGTATGGGTGAGCGTCCCGTAATTACCGCTAGTGGCATTTTTCCGAGCGCTTCCGTGCTTCGCAAGGCACGTTAAGCCGTTGGTGCCGGCTGTCATACAATGGCAGTCGTTAAGCCGTGTCAGAGGCCTTATGGGCGGCTTGATAACTTCTGACAGTAAGACCCGCCACTGTCTTACAATCCTCCACCAACCCGGACTTGGCCCCCGTGGTGGAGTATGGCCTAACCTTCCTGCGATGCAGGAAGAGACCCGTGCCCCAGCAGTGGGGACATACAAGGGTTGATAACGAAGTAGTTATAATATTACGTACTTGATCATTCGGGAACATTCTGGAAACTTCCAAGAGGTATGGAAAGATATCGAACCTTCTCGAAGTGTGCGAGTGAGATAGACATATATGTAAGAGAAGGGTAGGTATATATTGTGCGTTTGAGATAGATATATATGCTAGAAAGGGATGGATGATAGTGTTTGGTATAAATAGCGGGGCCCCCGGCCCCGCAGTCAGTTGACAATTGAGAGTTGATAAATACTAACGATCAAGAAAAGTTGTAAGAAAAGCTAATTGAACTGTGATTGAAGATTAATAAACGGATAGTTTGGAAAGTTAAACGCATTTTTGTACAGTCCATTAAACCCAGCTTCACTCCACCCAGCAGCGTAGCGGGAAGCTCCCCGCCTTCAGGTCCCTGTGTACGACACGACTCAAGTACAGGAATTTGGGAGCCGCGGCACAGAAAGCAAAGAGCTACATACCAACCCAAAAATCTTGCTTATATACTCTTAAGAAAGAAACTATAGAGCTACATACCAACCCAAAAATCTGGCTTATATACTCTTAAGAAAGAAACTATGCCTGCGCGATGCAGAACGCTCACCCAGCTTCATTCCACCCAGCATTGTGGCAAGAACTGTTCCCGCCCTCAGGTCCCTGTATATGACACGAAGCAACTACAGGAATTTGGGGACCGCAGCAACCAAGAGCTACATGCCAATCCAAAATTCTTGCTTATATACTCCAAGAGAGAAACTACGCTTACGCGATGCAGGACGCTCACCCAGCTTCACTCCGCCCAGCATTGTGGCGAGAACGTTTCCCGCCTTCAGGTCCCTGTGTATGACACGACGCGAGTGCAGGAACTGGAGGCCGCGGCACATCTCGCGGCAGACGTAGGCGATCTGCCGCTCGTTCAGACCCTTCTCCAGTTCCGACATCACGGAGTCCAGCGCTCCGCCGTCGCAGTACTCGAGGAGCATCTGAAAGGAGATTTTCGTTGAGTGAGGGCAGTACAGTTAGGAGACTTTCTTGATATCAACCGTTGGTATGTCCTCACTATTGGGGCAGGGGTCTCTTCCTGCATCGCAGGTTAGGCCATACTCCACCACGGGAGCCAATTCCGGGTTGGTGGAAGTTTGTAAGACAGTGACGGGACTGTCAGAAGTTATCAAGCCGCTCATAACGCCTGTCATTACATGATAGTCGACAACAACGGCTTAGCGTGCCTTGCGAAGTTCAGAAGCGCTCGGAAAAAATGTCACTAGCGGTAGTCGTGGGATCACCCATCCAGCACCTGACCGCCACTGTTGTTGCTTAACCCAAGTGATTGACTTCAATCACTCGGTTCCACTAGGCCACGAGCGCATTAAGAGACTTAAAAACTATATTTGACTATAAAAGTATGTAGTATCACTTTTACCGCCGATAATACGTTATGTGCATAGTAGTCTCAATTGCTCCAAAGATGTTTTTAGGGTTCCGTAGTCTACAAAGAACCGTTGGGTATGGTTGGATTAGATTATGAAAAGATAAGTTTAAAGTGATTTTTTTTATTACATTACCTAACGCCGGAAGAGCCTGGTTAAACGGTTGTTTGTAGAAACGTTAAAAAAATCAGGTCAGTAGCACAAATAATGAACAAGGAAAACTATCACGGCCTTACAACTTGACGAGTAACACAGGTGACCAACTTTTAAAAGGAAAACTTCAAACAAAATCCATTGAAAATTACTTTGATGACGTTTTTAGTTTTGTATTGCAGGTAAAAATAGCAGAAAAATAACAGTCGAACATACAATAATTAAGACGATCCCACCCAAAAATTTGATGTCAAGCTTTGTTTGTCCCCACTGGTGGGGCACGGATCTCTTCCTGTATCGCAGGAAGGTTAGGCCATACTCCACCACGGGGGCCAAGTCCTGGAGGACTGTAAGACAGTGGCGGGACTGTCAGAAGTTATCAAGCCGCCTCTGACACGGCTTAACGACTGCCATTACGTGACAGCCGGCACCATCGGCTTAACGCTTAACAAAAATTGCTGTCGCTGAAATAGTATAATGCACACTTTCGAAGCGCTAATTTCCAATCGGACAGGATGTCAATCTAGACGGTGCAATCGGCGAAATCGACTCCGTTGGGAAAAACACACATACTTCAATAGCTCCCAGCTTTAATCTAAGCCCGGCTCTGGTTTGATGGACACATAAAACACAACGGTGTTGATCACACTCAAAGCTTGAAAGTCCTTTTTTAGTGACAGTTTAAAAATTTCGAATCGCATGTTTTAATTTCTGTTAGTGACAAAGTTTGAAACTTTCAAAGCCCTTGTTTCAATTTCTGTTGATGACAACAACGGCGATGAGCTCCCCCAGCCAAAGCTTGTTAATGAAGTATGTCTCGTGCAGTTCGACGTTGGAATATCGGCATCCCGACAGGATGTCGATCTTGACGATGAAGTCGGCAAGGCAGAACTTCTAGACTAAGGCCATTTGTACAAATGAAAGCACCCCAGCGGGGGTAGTACCCGCGACCGCTGACATAGTCAAATCTACGATAACAGCGATAAAATCACCCAAAGCTTGGTCAATGAAGTACGCTTCGTGCAACTCGACGACGCCGTTGGGATGCCGGCACTCCGACAGAATATCGATTTCGACAGTGAAGTTGGGAAAAACACCTAGACTATGGTAGGAGTGGGTCGTTGTCCGATTTTTCGACGACGGAACGCAACCGTTTTTTCTGGAACGAAAACAGGTCCTCGAAACGGTCCTCGCTCGCAACTGGTTTCATTGTATGCGAACGAGCAAGGCGCAGAGGACGGTCAAACGAGTGCGAAAGAGACGAAATCACGAAACATCGGAAAAATATGTTGTTTTACACGATATTCGACTGTATACTCATAGACATAAAGATTACTTTATTGTATCACAGACCAAAACGAACGGAACGAGCAAGGAGCCGAGGACGACGCCGCAATGATCTCATTATGTTCTAGGCTCTATTAATATAGCACTAAAGGACATATTCGCGTCAAACAATCTAAGGACTGGTCTCGCGACGAACAAACGCTGGCACTGCTTTAGAATGAAACGTAAAACGGTCCTATCGTCGCAGAACACAAAACGGTCTTATAAAACGGTTCGTCTTTGCAACGATCACGCCTAGACTATGGGGGCATTTGTACAATTTAAAGTGCATTCCCTACGAGAATCGAACGCGCCTCTACCATGATAGTTGAATCTACAGCAATGTTGATGATCTCACCCAAAGCTTGTTGTCTAATGAAATAATATAATGTTGTCAAGTGAAATAGCGTAATTTTAGTGACGCTTTCAAACTTTTGGAACGCTTGTTTCAATTTCTGTTGATGCCAAAGGCGATGAACTCACCTAAAGCTTGTTGTCAATGAAGTACGCCTCGCCTTTTGTAAAAATTAAAGTACCTACATCGGCGACGCATCTGGCAAGATAGTCAAATCTACAATAACAGCGATGAACTCACCCAAAGCTTGTTGTCGATGAAATAAGCCTCGTGGAGTTCGACGACGTTGGGATGCCGGCACTCCGACAGGATGTCGATCTCGACAATGAACTCGGCGAGGTGGTAATCGTTAGGAAAGACCCACAGATTAGAGGCACTTGTAAAAATTAAAGTACATCGGCGACCCATCTGGCGAGATAGTCAAATCTACAATAACAGCGATGAACTCACCCAAAGCTTGTTGTCGATAAAATAAGCCTCGTGGAGTTCGACGACGTTGGGATGCCGGCACTCCGACAGGATGTCGATCTCGACAGTGAAGTCGGCGAGATCGTCCTCATTGTCCAGCACGCACATCTTGGCGGCCGCCAGCTGCCCGGTGACCTTGTGCTGCGCCTTGTACACCTGCAGGAAGAAATGGCGCAAAATTAGGTTGCGGTGAAGACGTGGCATCATCTTCGATCTTCTATCGTGACGTCGTGAATCTTGATGTCACCGTCTTGTTAGGTTTATCGGTTTAATACATTTATTTTAATCCAAAAATCTGTGTTAGGTTTAACTGCATGTTGTGCTCAATACCAGAAGCGCTCGTGGCCTGGTTGAATCGAGTAAAACGTACGTGGCTTGGTCGAATCGAGTAGTTGGAGTCAATCACTCGAGTTAAGCATCAACAGGCGCGGTCAGGTGCAGGATGTATGACCGTTCCGTGACTACCGCTAGTGGCATTTTTTCGAGCGCTTCGGCTGTCACGTAATGGCAGTCGTTAAGCCATGTCGGAGGCCATATGGGCGGCTTGATGACAGTAAGGCCCGCCACTGTCATGCAATCCCCCACCTTACCGGACATGGCCCCCGTGGTGGAGTATGGCCTAACTTTCCTGCGATGCAGGAAGAGACCCGTGCCCCAGCAGTGGGGACATGCAAGGGTTGATATCGTGCTCAATGCCAATGTAGATTTTCATGCAGCAATACATGTAATTTGTTTTAAAAACCTATTTAGAGGCTAAATATTCCACCGACGCCGGGACTCCAACCCGCGACCTCTGGCTAACCGTGCTAGCGCTCTCCCAACTGAGAGATGGGCGACTACCGGCATCAATGAAATTTCGAACCTCTTTACAATACTCTCTGTATTACGTAATTTGTTATTAAAATTGTATTTTACATGCAATTTGTATACAAGGTGGAGTCTCAAGCCCATAGCCCTTTGCGTTACTGGTTCGTTTACGCGAGAAGAAAACAAGGAAAACCTGGCCCCACAATGTGAGATGTTGGGGCCTGAAGCCCACAGCCCTTTGCGATACTGGTTTGTTTATACGATAAGAAAAAAAGGAAATTATGTGAGATGGTTGGGTCTGGATCCCATAGGTCTTTCCGCTACTGGTTCGTTTATACGAGAAAATGACTAATAAAATGCTGGCCCCACCATGATGTGAGATGGTGGGGCCTGAAGCCCATAGCTCTTTGCGCTACTAGTTTGTTTATACGAGAAGAAGACAAGAAAAGCTTGTCTTACCACGATGTGGGATGGTGGGGCCTGAGGCTTGTATGAGTGTGTTAGGTTTGTAACGGTGCAAACCTCGTTACACCATTTATATTTCTTTTTCTATCTATCATTTTCAAATATTTAAATTACGTCACACATTTTTCGATTTCCCTCATTTTTTATCATTACACGTAGTGGTTATATACTCTTTGATCATTACTATTTTACCCTTCGACCAGATCTGATTATTTGACCTGCTTATCCGTTTTTATCCAGTTTTTCTGTTTTATTGTACTACCTACAAATAAAACAACACCTGAAGTCGTTCCAGTTCTTATTATTTATAAAAGATATATAACATTTCAGTTTTACCTTGCCGAAAGCGCCATCGCCGAGCTCCCCGATCATGTCCCAGTTGTCGGCCGGATCGGAGTTGTCCCGGATGTTGTTGAACACTTTCTTCTTTTTCGCGTCATTTCCGCTGCCCAGGTGCAGCACCTGGGGGGGGGGGGGGGCAATAATAATAATAATGTTGACCTTTTTGCATCTACTTAATGAGATGACCAACCCCTATGATAGCACAACGTGGCGTTTTTTAGGGGAGGGCTATGTCCAGCAGCGCACTAGTATAGCCTGACGACGACGACAATGAGATTATTTATACAGCGTCCTGTGGTATCATCACACACTAGATGGGTGAAGGGATCACTCCGACGCTGTAGTGCCTGGGACATAGTTTTATAGATGGTATAGGCTTGTCCAGCACCTATACCATCCTGACAGCTTAGTCGGCCTAGCCCACAGGAAAGACTAGTCAATACGTGCGGAGCCAACCAAGCCGCGGGTTTCCTCACGATATTCCTTCACGGTTAGCGTGTGGTATTGCGACTACAAATTCGCAAATGTACGTAACTTTGAAATTAAACAAAGTCAATGGTACATGCCCGCACTCGGGATCGAAGCTTTCGCTTGTCAGTCCATGGTTCTACCCACTGAGCTACCACCGCTTCACAGGGGGCAATACCTACTTCGGTATTGCTTCGGTACTTCGTAAACCGAGGGGAAAAAAAAGATATATTTCTGTTCGAGAGCATGTTTAAAAGGCCCTCGCGCAGCGGAGGCTTTAAGGGAAAGTGGGAGTACAGAAATAGGACTTTTGTCATCATCTTACCCTACGAGTAGAAAATAACCATGTTTATTTGACGGCTTGGATTTACCCCCTGAACTGCTTGGATTTAGATCAGAAATCGGACTAGTGCGTAAGGAATGTCCGAATTAGATCCGAGATTTCTAGACCCGTATTTTCACGGACTCGGATCGGATTCGGATCGGACGTAGTACGAAATCCCCTTAAGAGACTTAAGAAAAAGACAAGATTTCTTAGAATACTTAAGAACGTACTGTTAAATTACCAATTAAGTTAAAAACAAAATTTTGCATTAACTAAACAAATTACCGCGCTTGTTTTTTCGTAATGCATTTAAAGGTTGCCCGCATCCCGGCATTGTACATAGAGTTCCGGAAAAAATCTCGCCTATTTTTTTTACTTTTTTATATGTAGCATATAAAAGTCCCACTGCATGGCACAGCATGGCACAGGCCTTTACAGATTTAAAAACCTATTTAGAGGCTAAAAATTTCACCCATGCCGGGATTCGAACCCGCAACCTCTGGCTATCCGTACCAGCGCTCTACCAATTGAGCCAATGGGCGACTCACGGCATCAGTGAAATTTCGAACCTCTTTACAATATTCTCTGTATTACGTACAGGCAGCGACATCTGACTTAAGCAAATTGCATTACTTAAAGCCCCGACTACCTACTTTGCAGTTAGGTTTAACATCGGAACGATATCACTGTACCCACATGATTACACTATTTTTATTTTTAATGCACTAACCCGTGCTAAGGAACAAATTTAAAAACCTATTTAGAGGCTAAAAATTTCACCCATGCCGGGATTCGAACCCGCAACCTCTGGCTATCCGTAAGGCTATCAGGCCTTTACAGTTTAAGATTTCTCATGTTCACGTTTTACTCGCTAAGACATGTTCGAGGCTTTATGGGCGGCATGATAACTTCTGACAGTAAGGCCCGCCACTGTCTTAAAATCCTCCACGAACCCGGACTTGGCCCCCGAGGTGGAGTACCATGGCTTAACGCAGGAAGGAATCGCAGGGCATCGCAGGAAGATGCAGGAAGGGAACCGTGCCCCAGCAGCAGGGACGTACAAGGGTTGATATCGATCAACGGTGTACCGTCGAATTCTTGGTATTTCCTGGGTTCAAATATTACCCGTGAATGTTTTGAACACAAGACGCAATCGTCCTCTATCGTCTAATATCTTAATAAAGAATCATCGACGGCAAAATTCGCATCCAATTTCACACATCACGCCATCCACTATAAAGCGGATAGATGACAAAAACACCTCGATGCAATCGTCACAATAGTTTCAATTCATCAGTTGGAGACAATGTCATCGGTTCCCACGTACCTTCTTGAGGTTGTTAAAGAACGACATGACGATGTGACGTCAGCGACGCGCGTCGCCCTCAACCGTCGCTCGTCATCCTGCGCGGAGCTTATCTGTTGGCAAGAGAGACTGTGGTTAGTGCTAAAGTCTGAGGGAGCAATAGGTATGGCACGGGGCCAAGCAGTATGTAACAGGGGTCAAGCAGTATGTAACAGGGGTCAAGCAGTATGTAACAGGGGTCAAGCAGTATGTAAATTAAATCAAACGTATTTTTATTTAAAACTAGCTGTCAAATCTTTATTTTTCTTTTATTTTACTTCAAGGAATATTGTAAAAAAAAGAATTTATTTCAGAAGTGTATTAAATCACTATTACGGTGCTGGTCTAGCAGTCATAACCTTCCATATTGTCCTATTACAATGCTAAGCTAACTTTATGACGTAAACGAATATGACCTTTATTTCCCGGAGTTTATTACTCATCGCGACATTTTTGTAACATCACTAAATATGTATAAATATGATTCATCACAACTTTATTTTTATCAACTTTTACTTTCAGCGCTCGTGGCCTAGTGGAACCGAGTGATTGGAATCAATCACTAGGGTCAAACAACAGCAGGCGCTGTCAGGTGCAGGATGGGTGACCGTCCACCTACTACCGGAAGTGGCATTTTTTTCCGAGTGCTTTCGTGCTTCGCAAGGCACGTTAAGCCGTTGGTGTCAGCTTTCACGTAATAGCAGTCGTTAAGCCATGTCAGAGGCATTATGGGCGCCTTGATAACTTCAAGCTAGGACCGCCACTGCCGTGGCCAACGTGGTGGAGCATGGCCTAACCTTCCTGCGATGCAGGAAGAGACCCGTGCTCCAGCAGTGGTGACATACAAGGGTTGATGTCAAACATCCCCTTCACTATACGCAAATATTTTATTTTATTTTAGAATCACCAATCAGAAAGTTACTCTATGACATGTCAGTTAAGCATATGAGTGATAAAAAACAAGATTGTAGTGTATTATTATTATTTATTTATTTATTTGTTTAATATCTACAAACAGGTGATCACAACACGCACCTATCTTCTATAATATAAAAATGAATCGCTGAATGTGTTGGTAAGCGCAAATCTCGAGAGCAGCTGAACCGATTTCGCTAATTCTCTTTTTAGAATATTCCTTGAAGCGCGAGGATGGTTTTTACGGTAGGCGGTACGAAGTTCGCTGGGTCAGCTAGTCTATAATATAAAAATGAATAGCTCAATGTGTTGGTAAGCGCAAATCTCGAGAGCAGCTGAACCGATTTCGCAAATAATTCTCTTTTTAGAATATTCCTTGAAGCGCGAGGATGGTTTTTACGGTAGGCTGTACGAAGTTCGCTGGGTCAGTTAGTCTATAATATAAAAATGAATAGCTCAATGTGTTGGTAAGCGCAAATCTCGAGAGCAGCTAAACCGATTTCGCTAATAATTCTCTTTTTAGAATATTCCTTGAAGCGCGAGGATGGTTTTTACGGTAGGCGGTACGAAGTTCGCTGGGTCAGCTAGTGTCCAATAAAACATCATCAGCACGCATTCGGGTGGTCGGAGAACGGTCTAGAAACTGCAGATAGAAAGCTCCGTTTGCAGCGGAATTCCGAACGACACATAATTAGAATCAATCGAATTACTAACGAATTATCATAAAACGTATTGCGTAAAGGAGTGCGATAATCGGTCGGCAGCTACGGTGGCGTAACTAAATGCCATCTTGTCTTGACTAGTGTTCGCGGGTGAATATTCCCGCTGGTTAGATCCGACATTTACGCATTTCTGTTAACAATCCTGCTAACAGAAAGACGCGCTCGTGGCCTAGTTGAACTGAGTGATTGGAATCAATCACTTGAGTTAAGCAACAACAGGCACGGTAAGGTGCAGGATGGGTGACCGTCCTGTGACTACCGCTAGTGGCATTTTTCCGAGCTGCTTCGCAAGGCACGTTAAGCCGTTGGTGCCGGCTGTCATGTAATGGCAGTCGTTAAGCCATGTCACGAGGCCTCATGGGCGGCTTGATAACTTCTGACAGTAAGACCCGCCACTGTCTTACAATCCTCCACCAATCCGGACCTGGCCCCCGTGGTGGAGTATGGCCTAACCTTCCTGCGATGCAGGAAGAGACCCGTGCTCCAACAGTGGGGACATACAAGGGTTGATATCGTTAACAATCCTGTGTGATTTCCTTTCTTGACTTACGTACCTCAGGGAAAAACGGTACCCTTAAAGGTTCACTTTACTGTCTGTCAAGACCTTTTATCTAGGAAAGGCGTGGAGGTAAAGAGTAGAAATGATAACCGTATGACGACCTCTGTGGCGCAGCGGTAGCGCATCTGCCTAACATGCGAGAGGTCCCCGGTTCGAACGCAGGCTGGGGTCAAAAAAACCCCAGGTCTTGGATGTTTACATGTTTGTGATGTCGCTGTTTCTGGTCCCCACGACACAGGGTATAATAACGTGGGGTCAGAAGCAATGCACGTGGCTGTATGTAAATGTTATGTACTTAGCGAAAATATCAATTCAGAAACTAGCCCTTAATGTTTAGGTATTTACTTACGAATAATACAACTATTTTATTCATGTATTTACAAAATAAGCCTAAAACTAACAGGTAATAAATACAGAAAGGATTTTCTGGGTAATTAAAATTAGGGATCGCTGCGTGGTGTCGGCCTAGAGAATAGCACCAACCCAAATTCTTCCCGCACGTGTCGTAAAAGGCGACTAAGGGACACAAACTAGGGGTGGGCAGCAGCGCCCCCTGCAGTACAATTCCACCAAACTGCGATCCCCAAACCGCATGCCCAGCGTGGGGATTAAGGGCATTACCCTCCAATGATACCACAACCTTGCGCTATGGCGCTCATTAGGGGAGGGCTATGTCCAGTAGTGGATTAATATAGCCTGAAGAAGAAGAAAATCAGGGATCTATAGACTTACTGAAATTCTCGATTCAGACCCGGACCAGGCGGTGTCAGAAAATAGTGTGTTTTACTTCATTAAGGCACATCAGTAAATGACAGACAATTCAGTTTTATTAGTATTTACGGAAGTTTCTCAAATCGATCGCCTTTAGCCAATACATTTACATTTAAAATTTACATTTCATTTATAGAATCAATTCAAGTCTTAGTTACGTTTTGATTAGAAGAAAAGGCATTCAGCACTTTTATATTTTTATGTATTTGTTCTCGTTTTGCAGGTTAAGCCGTTTGTGCCGGTTGTCATGCAATGGCAGTCGTAAGCCACGTCAGAGGCCTTATGGTCGGCTTATTAACTTCTGACAGTAAGACCCGCTACTGTCTTACAATCCTCCACCAACCCGGACTTGGCCCCCGTGGTGGAGTATGGCCTAACCTTCCTGCGATGCAGGAAGAGACCAGTGTCCAAGCGGTGGGGACTTACAAGGGTCGATATCGATCAATGTATATATTCTACTAGTTGTTCCAGCGAACTTCGTACCGCCTAACAGTCGATTCGCAATTTTTTCTTTTATTTTCCCTCTGTAAGAACCATCCTCATACTTCCAAGGAATATTCTAAAAAAAGAATTACCTAAATCGGTTCAGCTGCTCTCGAGATATGCGCTTACAAACACATTCTTGACGACTTTTATTGGTAACTAGCTGACCCAGCGAACTTCGTCCCGCCTATCAGTCGATTCTTTAATTTTTTTTTTTTTCTTTCCGTAAGAACCATCCTCGTACTTCAAGGAATATTTTAAAAAAAGAATTAGCGAAATCGGTTCAGCTGATCTCGAGATTTGCGCTTACCAACACATTCAGAGATTCATTTTTATATTATAGACTAGCTGCTCGTGGCAGACCCTGTATGCTTAGCATGTACGATTTGACTCTTTCCTGATGTCCAGCGAGACTTAGGGGTACTTGCCATGTCGAAAGTACGACTATGGCAGCCGAGACTCAAGACAGCCAATAGACTGCAGTCTTGCCTACCTAAAGGAAGTTATTGCCATATTAAATAAAAGTGTTGTACTTTTATCTGACAACACTGCAAAAAATGTTACTGATAAATAGTTATATATACAAAGAATGTATGGTAAAAATAAGAAACTAAAATCAAAAAGAATTATATTACAGTAAGAACACAAAAAAGATTAACAAAATTTGTATTTTTCCGGTCAAATCTATGCTCTCGAGGCGTTGTCTTCACCTCCGTGGGTACCAGACAACCATCGGTCTTATACGTCAGAATTAGTGTCTAACTCGGCCGAAATCATCGCGGCAATGTCACCCATGTTACCCAATTATAGCCAAGTCGCGATCGACTCCATCTGGGTCGCGGTCGCCATGTTAGCGTCGAGACATTTCGGGCTCGGCTGAGAAATTGACATTTTTCGATAGAGAAGGGTATTTCTCGAACGTGGCATGCTAAGCCAATTGGGAGCCGATTCTCGCCCATGCGAATTGAAAGCGTAGACGCAAAATATTCGAAGGCTTATTGGCGAAGATAACTCAACAGAGTCATACGAAGTTACTTACATTTTGTAACTAAGAAATAACTGCACTATAATAAATCAACTTATTTTCTCATTGGAATTCAATCTAGCATGGCGTTTAGAATACCGATTTCGGCCGACTCTCGATCGAGAGTCGGCCATAAGCTTTTAGAGTTGTGTACGAATTATTTGCTAATAAAGTGAGAATTGTAAGAGGAAGTGAGAATTGGGCATTGATCAGGGAGGCATCGACTGTCGTAAAGTGAAAACCATTTCGAGGAATAGGGATACTGATTACTATTAGGGGTTTAAATAGGTAAAATAAAAACGGATTATTAATATTTATCGCAAAATAACGTCATTTTTCTTTCAATGACGTCATCATTGGCTCTAAAGCGGTAGTTCCATTGCCTACAAATATTAAAAAAATAATCGTCAACAACATTTGTCAAACGTCAACTTTTTTTTATCATGAATAAATTCAATGAACGTAGTTCATAATAATGCCAGTGGTGACGTCATACTTACAAAACTTTAAATAAATAATAAAAAAATAATTAGGTACATCAAAAATTAAGAAAATATTCAAATTAGTTTCTTATATTCCATCCATCCATCCATATCAGCCTATTGCAGTCCACTGCTGGACATAAGCCTCCCTCAGGGTGCGCCACAAGACCCGATCTCCCGTTTTCGCCATCCAGTCACCACCAGCCACCTTTTTCAGGTCGTCGTTCCATCTTTCTTATATTAGTCTATATTATTATTATTTTAGATTTATAGAATAAAAAATAGGATGTGACAATGCCCATTGGCTCCCAGGTCTCTGACTACTCCTCGTAGATAGGCGGGAGTTTTTGAAACTTAATTACGCACGGGCTGTTAATCCCGCAGCTGCAGTTGCAGAAGTAAATTGCCGTCAACGTTGCAGTTGGAGAGGTCACGAATAAACTGAAGTGGCGAACTGTATCTTAGTCACCCTGCCAAAGCAGACGCGCCGTACTGAAAATTAGGCTAGCCTCTTTCAGCCAGGTTATAACGTTTTGTTCAATCACACGGCAGAATCACCTTCAGCCCTTTAATTGGATGACGAGGCCCTAAGCAGTCAATGCCACGGCTAATTTTACCAGTTGGCGGCATGATATATATAATCGAATACTGGTGGCGAGTCAACTGTGATAGTGGCTTCGCTACCGGAACTAGCCCCGAGTTGATACCATGATAACGCATTCAATATAATGACTGTACTGGGCGTAGGTATTTGATTCAGTTCGTTTGTACCTTTTATTTTGATTAGACATACATACATAACCTCAAGCCTGTATCCCAGAGGGGTAGGCAGAGACCAGGGACTGCCACTTGCCACGATCCTGACAGATCACCTTCGCTTCATGAACGTTCCACTTCCACTCACATTCGCAAAATATATTTGTTTCGTCAATCTTTCTTCCTTCATCCTCTCCACATCTCCAAACCAACGCAACATTCCTTTCTCAACTCTAGTCGCTACATCCTCTTTCAGTCCACAAAGTTGTCTAATCAGACTATTGCGTATCCTGTCATTCAAAGTAACACTACACATACTTCTCAAGGACATCATTTCTGCAAGTGTTCTCTATCTATATAAAAATCATAAAATCAGGCTTATTGTACAAATATTGTTTCGTGCAATAAAGAATTAAATAACAATATAGTTAACGTAGAAATGCCGGGAAACGGCAGAGTTATGAGCGATGTTTTGTTGCTCCTCAACTTTACTACGAGGAAATCTGTTCGGACTATTACCTAGCTAGAACAGCAATGGAGTGAGCAGTGAAGATCACGTAACGTTAGTAGACGGCTTTGTACCAATTACTTTGTTCTCTAAGTTATGTACGTTTGAAGTTAAAGTGTTGATACTTTAACTTCAAACGTACCATTCATTAAAAACCTATTTAGAGGCTAACAATTCCGCCCATGCCGGGACTCGAAGCGACCTCTGGCTAACCGTACCAGCGCTCTCCCAACTGAGCTAATGGCCAAGTGCCGGCATCGGCCAAATTTCGGACCTCTACAATATTCTCTGTATTAACCTCTAAATAGGTTTTTAAAATTGTCCTCAGCACGGATTAGAGCAACAATAAGAACCATATAACCATTCGCTAACTTTGAAGGAAAACATGGTGATGAAACCTGAGTGTCAGAGTGCTTCGTGCGAGTTTGACAGATCCAATCGAATAACTTTACTACCGCGTTAATCGAGCATTGAGTAGTGAGTATGAGTAAGTTAACCGTTCGAACTGGCAAAACGCTGTCACAGTACAACTCGCACTCGCGTTTATTCGTGTTTTGGCTGGTAAACGTGTTCACTTCTCAACGTAAACCATTACAACTCGCACTCAGCAATTTTAATTTCCATACTTGTCGCTAGGTGGCGCTTCCTCGATGGCATAAAAATATGAGTTTACGTTAACGCGATCGAGTAGTTAAAAAACTCGCACTAAGCACTCAGGTCAGGCGATTGTGTTAAAAAAATCTACATCTTTGTAAAGCATGCTTAAAAAGCACAAAATAACCTGATGTAAAACAGGCTTAAGGGTAAGGAACAACAAAACGTTGGATATAACTCAGCCATTTCCCTGTCTCTCCGCGTTTAAGAGCTAATAAAACAAATACACAAACGTATACGACGCTCGAGGGTATGACGTAATTTTAATAAGTGTCGAGACACAGACTTATCTGACACAAGATTTAGACGGAGTTCACACGTTCAGTCTGGCGTCAGTCTATTCCATCAGTCTGGTTAGACTGAGAGCAGACTGGTGGTCTATTCGGTAGACTAATGGTGGTCCATTAGTCTATATCAAAATATTCGAATATCCGTCAGTCTGGTGACTGACTATGACTGTTGTGACTGATATTCGAATATTTCGATTTCATCAGTCTGGCATTAATCCGAGCGTGATCAAGGACAATTCAAATACAATTCAATTACAATTCCACCAAACTGAAAGAAAGAAAACATTTATTTAAATTGCCACATATGCAATCCCCAATGCCATGCCATGAACACATCTGACACTCAGGTTTCCTCGCGATGTTTTCCTTCACGGTTAGCGAATGGTATTGCTACTTTAACTTTAAGGCTCCTAATAATAAACACCGTATACGCCTGGTATAGTTTTTTTCACGTCAATTGAATGTAATTTTCAGTTGGAAGAAAAGAGACAAAACACTGCATAGTTATACAATACACCAAGTTTATTAGTAAGGCTGCAAATGTACATAACTTAGTAAACTAAGGCAGTGGTACATTGAAAAACATCCCAAGAGGCGTTTTATTCAATTTGTGGTTACGTATGTTAATTACGTATACTCACGCTTTTGCTCCGAGGTGGTAGGCAGAAACCAGAGTTTATCACTTGCCAAGTGCCAAGTTTAAACCTGGAATAGTAGTCAGGTCGAATGCTTAAAAAAAGTTCATTGACGTCATGAGTATTGACGTCATGAGTCGACTAAGAGTGACTAACTAATAAAATAACCTTCTACACTCTGTATCGTTCGGAAACTTCCTCAGATGTAAACATTGAAAAAAATGTTATTATAATTATATTTTTTAAAGAAGAAACTAAAAATTACGTCTACCACTGCAAGTTAGGTAATTTAACCTAACTTGCAGTGGTAGACGTAATTTTTAGTTTAAAATAATAGGACAGAATGAAACAAATAACTAAAAATGTGTAAAAAGATTTATACCGTTGCAATCTTAAACCTTAAATACTTAAATTGTAAAACCAAAAACATCTGCCCAGAAACTGTTACGCAGGGGAGAAATCAACTTCTGTATTTTTATTTGAATGAACATCTTCAACCAATCAGTACTTCACCTTTATGATAAGAATACCATGCCCCGCAGTGTTACCCACGGTTTATCGATTTTCTCATGTGACTAAGATATTTTTCTGCAGTAAAACGTAGCCTATGTGTTAGTTAGGGTGGTATTACACTTATCAAATATCTTTGTCCAATGTACGATTTGAACAAAGAAATTGGAAGAAATTGGACGACTTTATCAAATGTCTTGGAAACACCGATATTTGATCAAATATTAATGACACTTAAATCAAAATGGCTGCAAACAAGATATCGTGGACGATTCCAATTGCAATTTTTTTAATAAATACTTTTTTTTTTTTAAATTTGGTTTTTCATTAATAACATGACGATAATAATAGCACCACTTAAAGACGCAATAGCAGCACATGAAGACGCTCCACGTTGCTCCATTTTCTTAAGACTATGCAAAAAATATTGGACACAGTTATTGGACATGGGCTTACCTCAAAGAAATTTTATAAAATTTGACAGCAAAATTGGACAAAGACTTTTGATAAGTGTAATATCACCCTTAGTTAAGCCAGGGTGTCAGATAACTCCATACCAAATTGGATTCAAATCGCTCCAGCCGTTTAGACGTGAAGAAGTAACAAACATACACACTCACAAACTTTTGCCTTTATAATATTAGCGCGAATGAATGTGATGTGATTCCATGATTGGTATAAATAACTTTGTTAGTTTTAATGTTGCCATTAATAACTTTGTTTTAAGCGGTTTGTTGAAACTCTTATCTGAAACGCAGTGCACCCTAGCGAGCTCTCGCAGATGACGCGTCACCATCATGGGTCACTAAATTAGTCAGTGGGAGACTTCGTGAATTCTGACATCACGTTGTCTTGACGGTTTTATCAGCCCGATAAAACTGCTCTGCAAACATTGGAGGATGAATCTACTTTCGTGGGCTTACTGGTTTCCGTATTAAAACGTATTTGTGGCATGATTTCAAGGGAAAAAATCCTTGGCGATTTTAAAGCCATACGCAAAAATGTGTATTACAATGAACGTCAAAGCTAACAAACAGTTTCACATTTAATAGGTTATCAGGAGAGGAAGCTGACGATAAAACTCCATTCTCGATCTTTTCAAAACTTGTTTTCATTGAATTAACAGAGTTTTCAACGTAAAGTTCCACTAGACACAATCGTCCCCGTTAAGATTATTTTAATCTGGACATGGTGAATTATTACGAGTATTACTTCATGCTTGAATACATTAAAATGGTTATTAGTATCAATTTGGTGCTGGAGTATGGCATAACTTTCCTGCTATGCAGGAAGAGACCCGTGCCCCAGCAGTGGGGGCTTAAAGACATATACAAGGTTGATATCCCGAGACCTTTTTTCGGAGAGAGTTCTGATAAGCAGTCGGGACCGCAATTTAACAAAGAACGGATAATCCACCTTTATATTACTATTTACCTAGTGGTAGTCACAGGACGAAACCGCTCGGAAATGCCACTAACGGTAGTCATAGGACGATTACCCATCCTGGGCCTGACCGCGCCGGTTGTGGCTTAAATTAAGTATTTGACTCCAATCACTGGGTTCGACTAGGCCACGAGCGCTTCATGACTGCCATTACATACACACATACATACATAGCCTCACGGGGTAGGCAGAGACCAGGGTCTGCAAATTGCCAGGACCTGACAGATCACCTTCGCTTCATCAACGTTCATAAGTCATAACTCATAAGCCATAACATGATAGGCTGCATTATTATTACAATGTCCTGTGACCGCTATTCTACTAGTCTCGAGCCACCGCCGCAGACAATATGGGATTCCGAAAACCAGTTTCCCTATAGAGTTGCTCGGCGAGGAATGTTTCAATAACAAATGAGGTTTGACACACAATCTGCGCTATGTATTCGGTAACGGTTATAGCGGGGGAATCTGTGATCCAATTTTTTTAAAACTAATCAACTCCGCTGTCGTCTTTTAAATCTTTACTGGACTAGCTGTTGTCCGTGGCTTCGCACGCGTGGAGTAGCTTATAAGTGTTGTGTGGTTGTATATATTGTATTTTCTAAGGTTAACACGAGCTGTAGACATAATTAAAACTGTTTTTATACGGATTTATGCTCGTTTATTACATTTTTACAATTTTCCAACGTTTCGGCACTTTTTCAGGTGCCGTGGTCCCGGATGACTGAGGTGACAGGTGTCTTTTAGAAATCATTAACGGTTAGTTTACTACCCTCGGCAAAAATTACAAAAGTTAATTATGAAGTTACGTTCCAAAATAGACAAACCAATTATTTTTTATATAAAGTCAACAATATTGATTATTAGTAATTGAAGTTAAAATTAAATTTATAAACTAATTACTTTATATGAACTTAAAGATACCGATTATTAATTGAATTTAAATTGATTTTTTATTATTTATTCTACAGTCACACTTCTAGCAAGGGGGTCTCATGCACTTAAGCACTGGTTCCCATGCTACCGGTATGTTCCAACCACGATCTCTATTAAAATTTGGATGCCGGCGGATCTCTATTGCCTCACGTATCATTCTAGGGAAGAAACGGTCTTCTCGGGCTAGAACTTTAACTTTATCGAAATGTATAAAGTGGTTGGTACCGCTAAGTGTATGCTCGCTGACTGCAGATCTACCAGAGCGCTTATGTTTCACATCAGCGATATGTTCCTTCACCCGCTCAGCTATGGTACGCTTCGTTTGACCAATGTACGAGGAACCACATTCACAGTCAAGCTTGTATACTCCTGCCTCTTGTAAGGGAATCCTGTGCTTGACACTTCGCATGAATTGGTGTATCTTTCTTGGCGGCTGGTAGATGGTTCTGATTGAGGCGCGTTTCAAAATACTCCCAATTTTGTCAGTCACTCCTCTCACGAAAGGCAGGTAGGCTGGAACTCGCTCGACTGTGTCCGGTTTGACACGTCCTCCGCGACGGACACGCGGAACTTGCAGCTTGTTTGCACGAAGTACTCGTTTGACATGCTGGAGTTCCGCAGGTAGATGGTCCTTGTCGCAGATTCGGTGTGCCCTCTGTAACAGAGATTTTACCACCAAGGTTCTATAAGCGATATGTCGATGACACTTTTGCTATTTTACCTACTAGTGGAATAACGGCTTTCTTAGACCACCTTAACTCTATAAACAACAAGATCCAGTTTACAATAGAGTTAGAAGCAGATTGTTCTTTAGCTTTCTTAGATGTTTTAGTCATCAGGAATCCAAATGGAACCTTAGGACATACAGTTTATAGGAAAAAGACCCACACTGATAGGTACCTAAACGGTGAGTCTCACCATCACCCGTGTCAGTTGTCTACCGTTGGAAAATCTCTGTTACAGAGGGCACACCGAATCTGCGACAAGGACCATCTACCTGCGGAACTCCAGCATGTCAAACGAGTACTTCGTGCAAACAAGCTGCAAGTTCCGCGTGTCCGTCGCGGAGGACGTGTCAAACCGGACACAGTCGAGCGAGTTCCAGCCTACCTGCCTTTCGTGAGAGGAGTGACTGACAAAATTGGGAGTATTTTGAAACGCGCCTCAATCAGAACCATCTACCAGCCGCCAAGAAAGATACACCAATTCATGCGAAGTGTCAAGCACAGGATTCCCTTACAAGAGGCAGGAGTATACAAGCTTGACTGTGAATGTGGTTCCTCGTACATTGGTCAAACGAAGCGTACCATAGCTGAGCGGGTGAAGGAACATATCGCTGATGTGAAACATAAGCGCTCTGGTAGATCTGCAGTCAGCGAGCATACACTTAGCGGTACCAACCACTTTATACATTTCGATAAAGTTAAAGTTCTAGCCCGAGAAGACCGTTTCTTCCCTAGAATGATACGTGAGGCAATAGAGATCCGCCGGCATCCAAATTTTAATAGAGATCGTGGTTGGAACATACCGGTAGCATGGGAACCAGTGCTTAAGTGCATGAGACCCCCTTGCTAGAAGTGTGACTGTAGAATAAATAATAAAAAATCAATTTAAATTCAATTAATAATCGGTATCTTTAAGTTCATATAAAGTAATTAGTTTATAAATTTAATTTTAACTTCAATTACTAATAATCAATATTGTTGACTTTATATAAAAAATAATTGGTTTGTCTATTTTGGAACGTAACTTCATAATTAACTTTTGTAATTTTTGCCGAGGGTAGTAAACTAACCGTTAATGATTTCTAAAAGACACCTGTCACCTCAGTCATCCGGGACCACGGCACCTGAAAAAGTGCCGAAACGTTGGAAAATTGTAAAAATGTAATAAACGAGCATAAATCCGTATAAAAACAGTTTTAATTATGGTTGTATATATTATTTATTTTATTTATTGCATTACAAGTAACATTACATGTTATAATATCATGATGAAAGCTTATAATCTTATATTAAACGGGTTTAATCGCGATTATTTATTCAGTAAAACGTCATGTTTGGGCATCGCGAATCATTAAGAAATACAAGTGATGTGGTGAGCAATATTCGAATAAAACATTTTTTTTCATCAATCCCCCATTTGACCCCCTAAAGGGGTAGAATTTTAGAAAACGCTGAAACACGTGCTTCTGGTTGAAAAAAAAACGCAAAGCTAACTTAAAAAACAAAAATCACTACTGACAGTGGCCGCAGTGGCGGCCGTTCACGACTACATTCGTGTCGTGAACGGATTAGTCTATACCCTATGTCCACCCCAAAGGTCCTTTTACTACTGAATACTGGTGAAAGAAAGATTGGAATTGGTTAAGTATTTTCGGACATTTCCCCCTACATAGTCCACTTCACCTCACTCACTTCGGTATTGCTATAAATAGAGAGCACTTAATTGCACACCCAGAAAAAATAATACAATCGTGAATTCTTCTTCTTCAGGCTATATTATGTAGTCCACTGCTGGACATAGCCCCTAATGAGCGCCATAGCGCCCTGTCTTCATCTTGCCGCATCTATATAGCATCTGCCGGCAGTTCGGCCGTGAATTCTTAAACCAAAGTAATGTTATACAATTGGCGGCCTTATCGCTTAGCGCGATCTCTTCAAGAGTACCTTTGGATGGAGTGGATTGCCCCTAGGTTAAGAACCCTATATTTTGGCTGTTTTTTATGGGTGGAATTTTTAGGCTCTATATAGGTTTTTTTTACCTATCACCTATTTTTTTTTTTACGAAGTGATTGAGAATACCAACACCGGTTCAGGTTCGCTGTCACTACATATTTTGACACTTTGAAACCATCAAATAGGTTAACCCGACAGAGAGATTTACCCAGACAGTTACGTGTTAGAAGGGCAGTACCGCAGTAGGCGAGCGGCGACGCAAGTGGCCCGGCCGACATCGACATGCGCGAAGCTCTAAGTAGATGTTAACGCGCAGAGCGCAACCTGCGCGTGCGCATACCTGCCGTACAGGCCGCGCGAAAAGTGACCGGCGGCATTCCAGCGTTTGGCAATGGTGTCTGCAGGCGCGGTACCGGCGTGCCGGTGAAAATGTCTCGGTAAAGCTTCGTGCACATACGGCTGTATCCCTAAGGGGTAGACAGAGATCAAGGTTGCACTTGCCGGGATCTTGACAAAACTCTTTTTCTTTCTTTCTTTCTTTCTTTCTTTCTTTCTTTCTTTCTTTCTTTCTTTCTTTCTTTCTTTCTCTCTCTCTCTCTCTCTCTCTCTCTCTCTCTCTCTCTCTCTCTCTCTCTCTCTCTCTCATTGCAGTCACGAAAAAAAATAACAGTTTTTGTGCTGTCATGCAAGTGACTTTGCAACAAAAATAATAACTTCGATGGCACTAATACTACAATAAAGTTCTCTTGCTATCGCAAACGCTAGCAGGCCGCAGCACTTATGTTTTCCCTACTATTTTGAGGCATAATTATGACTAATGCTTTGGCATTTAGGGTTGTTATTGGCAATCATGAAATCTTATTAGGTATACGCAACTGATGTATTAGGTTTAAGAAGACTTAAGAAAAGATGGTCAGAGTGGAGTTTTTTTTTTTCCGCTGCCTTTTTCTCCACTACAATATGGCCCGAAGGCAGCGGCTTTCATTTAACATTGACATTCAGCAAACAGGATGTAAATTCATTACGTTGAAATAAATTGATTTGATTGATTGATTGCTAGCTATCTAAACTGTCCCTCTGTCTGCCTGTCTGTCCGTTTTGTCTGTCTGCCGTCCGAGCGTCTGTTTTGTCAGTGACTTTCGTTTGTTCGGTATACGAAGACTTTCCTGCATGAGATTTTAACCCTCTCCCGGCCATCTTCGGCCTGACCGACTTCGTCTCACCGCGACAAAGACGGAGTTTACACTTTCAGTCTGGCGTCAGATCAGTCCGACCTTGATCACGCTCGGATTGATGCCAGACCGATGAAGCATCAAAATATTCGAATATCCGTCAGCCTGCTCCATCAGTCTACTGAATACAATCAGTCTGCCGTCAGTCTAACCAGACTGATGGAATTTACTGACGTCAGACTGAACGTGTCGTCGTCGTCAGGCTGTACTAGTCAACTGCTGGACATAGCCCTCCCCTAATGAGCACCATAGCGCCATGTCTTCAGCTTGCCGTATCCAGCATCTGCCTGCAGTTTTTCGCAGATCTTCATCCCACCTAGTCGAAGGGCGTCCTACACTACGTTTGCCGAGTCGCGGTCTCCACACAAGAACACGTTTACTACAACGGTTGTCGGAGTAAACGTGTAAACTCCGTCAAACAGTCCAGCCACCGGTGACCGCGACAGTACAGTTTCGCATCTGCATACCGACCGGTGACACGCTTTCGACCGGCGACAGCCACTTGCCGTTGCGCGTGAGGCTTTCGGCCATTTGGTCACTTCGCTAGCGACGGCCACATCAGGTTATCTTGGCCTAGGACCGTGTGCTAGATAAAAAAATGGGAAACGAATCGCTCGTAGCCCCGGCTGCCTGAGTGGTTTTAAAACGATCACGAAGGTTAAGCAACACAGGGCGCGTTCAGTGCATGGTTGCGTGAACCGTCTATGACTAACGCTAGTGGCTTTTTTTCGAGCGGTTCCCTGCTTCGCGAGGCGTGTCAAGCAGTTGGTGCCGGCTGCCGTCGATAGAGGGCAGTTATTAAGCCAAGTCAGAGACCTCAGGGCGGCTTGAAAATTCTGACAGTAAGACCAGCCACTAGTCTTGCAAGCCTCCACCAATGGCTCCGTGGCACGGTGGTACCGTAGTAGGTCATAGGACTCGGATGGCAATGACTGAGCTAAGCCATGATATCTGGCTCAGTTACCCACTAATTGTCATACTACCTGAGGGTATAAAAGGTTTCGCAATCTATTGTTCCCAACATTCCTTTTTCGGCATCCGAAGTGAACACAAGTAATTAGTCATCAACCTGTTATCACCAAGTGCTTTAATTAGCCCAAGACGCGACGCGTGTGTTTAAGTTCCAACTTGTCTGTGACCTGCTATTTTACAATGGAATTTGAAGTCACAGGTATGTATTATTAATTTACTTTACTATTTTGCCTTTTCCTTCTACATTTTTTTTTTAAATAGAGTGCTACGCCAACGTGGCATTTTTTATGTATTTATGTCTGTATATTTTTTACGTTGAAGCTTTTACTTATGTTTGTACCTACTTGTACCATTCAATTTGGTATAGAAATATGGGTTACAATGTCTACTACTAGGCCTCTCCAAATTTAGCTGCGTCATGCTGCGTCTGTAAGGTGCAGCCAGGTGCTACGCCGCGCGCCTGAACGCGTAGCAGGCGCGTAGCACTTGCTACGAAACATGTATCTATTTTGATCCGCTTTTAACGTATTTTTATTTTGTTTTAGGTACTAGTATTAAGTGTTCTTTCAAAAGAATGCTTGTACTAGATACTTGGCTGTCTATTAAAGACAGCAAATCTGAACTGGAGCGTTGGCATCGAGTTTTTCGAGACCTAATACAATTGCTGCCTGATGTTGAGAATTACATTGCTGATGACTTGGAAAAAAGAGTTACTAAAGTTTGTACAAGATTGGTAGCAATTTGGAAGCAAGTCACGCGCAACCATTCTCGCATGGTCTCTAAGTACGGAGACTGGCTGAACGAAATTGAAGTTTGCGTTCTGCCAACTTGTGCAACAGTAGGGAGCCACAACACCCAACGGCCAGCAGCAGAAGCTTCGACAAGCACCCAACAGCACCAGCACAGGAAGGACTTTGAGGAATGTAGCAAGAGATCAAAACGCCGCAGGCTTGCAGAGTTAAGTAAAGTAGACAGTTCTGCGATAAATTCTTTGTTGGACGATTCTAGTCTATCTAACGCCGCTGCATCTTTAAATTTCAGCACTGACGAAGTCTTGTCTCTTATAAATGAGACAAAACTGACTAAACATCAGTATCTTTTGGTGAAAGACTTCGTTAATGCAAAATCACCTAATGCATTACCATCTTATCAAAAAGTGTTAGAAGCTAAGAAGCGGTGCTATCCATCGCAAGAGTTTATCACGGAATCATCTGCTGAAGTAGAATTACAATCATTGTTAGATCATACTGCTTGCCGGATACTAGAATCCCAAAAACCCGTTTTGAATAATATTGACCCTAATAAAGAATTTGTTTTGATTGGAAAATGGGGTTTCGATGGGAGTACGGGGCACAGCGAATATAAACAGATTTTTGGAGATTCTGGTATCGATGATGATGGCAGTATGTTTGTTACTTCATATTGTCCTCTTCAATTGGTTTGTAAGTCCAATACCTCCGACCCAGATCAAATAGTTTGGAAAAATCCGCGCCCTTCTTCCACCAGGTATTGTAGGCCTATTCGATTCCAATTTGCCAAAGAATCCAAAGACCTTTCTGTGCAAGAAGAAGCTTATTTCAAGACTAAAATTGATAGTTTACAACCGACTTCTTTCACTCACGGTGAATATGAAATAAAAGTGCAGCATTCTTTACAATTAACCATGGTTGATGGTAAAGTGTGCAGTGCTCTGAGCGATACATCTTGTAGTAGATGTTATATTTGTGGTTCAACTCCAAAAGAGATGAATGACATTGATAAATCGCTGAGCAAAACTGCAGATAGTGGTACCTATCAATTTGGACTATCTCCTCTTCACTCGTATATCCGATTCTTCGAATATTTAATTCACGTTTCTTATAGATTAGACATAAAGAAATGGCAGGTACGTTCTTCAGACGAAAAAGCTCTTCTTGCACAAAAAAAACAACATGTGCAGCAACAGTTTAGGCAGAAACTTGGTCTAATAGTCGACAAACCGCGAAGTGGAGGAAGTGGCACATCTAACGACGGAAACACTGCCAGAAAGTTTTTTTCTAACTCAGCGGTTTCAGCGGAAATTACTGGATTAGATAAAATCCTTATTGACAGATGTCATAATCTGCTGCAGTGTCTTTCGTCGGGATACAAAATTAATAACGCCACTTTTAAAGAGTATTCTCTAGAAACAGCACGTAAACTTGTTGCTACCTATCCATGGTACAACTTGCCATCGTCTGTACATAAGGTCCTCATTCATGGGTCGGAAGTAATTGAACACGCATTATTGTCAATAGGTGAGCTTTCGGAAGAGGCCGCCGAATCTTGCAATAAATTAATCAAACTCTTCAGGCGTGACAACACGAGGAAAATGTCTCGGGTTGTCACAAACACCGACTTGATACATAGACTTCTCCTTAATTCGGATCCTTATATTTCTAGTTTAAGAAGGTTACCACAGAAGAAGAAGTCTATTCTATCAAAAGAAGTATTAAATTTGTTGTCGGTTTAGGAAAAAATGTAAAAAATAAGATAGGTATTTATGTTATTTTTTACATAACTCCTATTATGTAAATATAATATTTTTTGTCCAATTGTGTGTTTGTACTTAGATGTTAGTTAAGTATTTACTTTATTTGTAATATAAAATGTAAATAGTAAGGTTTAATAGTTATTAAGTTGCAAACCTTCTTTTAAGTGTAATAAAAATGCATAATTTTGTAAATAAAATAAGCTTTTTAAGATTATTTTGTTTTTTTATTATTGTGTTATGGCTTAAAGTATTACAAAACACCATAATAATAATAATCAGCTATGACAACGACAGTCATTATTATCGCGAAACCCTATGACCGCTACTCTTAGGGCGTGGAACCAGTGTGCGTGGCGGAGTATAGCCTATACCTTCCTCAGGGAAGAGATCCCTACCCCTTGCTGGGGACATATGTGTTGATGATGATGATAAACAAAAACGTTATTTTATGTGGTTATCTATCTCTGTCATAACACTGAGCTATATATTTATGTATTTATTTTTAGTTTAAGTAGTTTATTTATTTCTTTCATAGTTAGGTACTTAGGTTATTCAATATGTAGTATATTTGGTACACGCATATAGACCCGTTTTTTACTGCTTCTCCGACTCTAAGGTTTGCTGGAAGAAATCTCTTACAGAGATAAGCTCGCCTTTGTACATATTATTTCTTATGTAATGTCCTGTCAAATGTTTCGTGTGCAACAAAGTATAATATCAATAATAAACTTAAGTAATATTCTGTCACACTCTTTTCTGTGAAATTCGAAGAGACTACAGTTAAGTATTAACTTAGCGAAATTCCCAATTCGGAAACTGGTTCTAAGGCCCGGTTTCCGAATATACAATGTACAATGTAAACCGCTGCCTTCGCGCCGTACTGTACTGGAGAAAAAGCGGGGGAAAAAAAGGGTTGGGGATCGCAGTTCGGTGGAATTGTACTGCAGGGGGCGCTGCTGCCCACCCCCCGGTGTGTGTCCCTTAGTCGCCTTTTACGACACACGCGGGAAGAATTTGGGTTGATGCTATTCTCTAGGCCGACACCACACAGCGGATTGAATGTAGAATGCTGTATACATTCCATTGGGTGAACAACAGACTTGTAACGTTAAACTTCAATTTCGTTTTTTATTTGTGTAGCCCTGCCTGTGTATCTAAATAAATAAAAATACTGTGGTCTACACACAAGGTTATAACCGTACCGTGGAGACCGATTGCTTTACTAATGGGTTTATCAAGTCGTAGAAGGTACATTATATTGGCAGACCTGTATTATATATGAGAAGTGCTGCGGCCAGACACACGAACATCCAGGCATTAGCAAAATTAGAGAACGTTGTGGACTGAAAGAGAACGTAGTGACTAGAATTGAGAAAGGAATGTCGCGTTGGTTTGGACGTGTGGAGAGGATGAAGGAAGAAAGACTGACGAAACAAATATATATCGCCAATGCGCGTGGAAGGGCTGGTAAGGGACGTCCCAGGCGGACATACATCGACCAAATAGGGGATGTATTATCAAAGGGGAAGATAAAAAGTACCCGGAAGCGGCGTGCGTACATGCAACGACTTATGAACGTCGATGAAGCGAAGGTGATTTGTCAGGATCGTAGCAAGTGGCAGTCCCTGGTCTCTGCCTACAACTCTCGGACACAGGCGTGAGGTTATGTATGTATGCATAAGGAAACTTGTTGAACTGTGCCAGTCCTGCATAGAAGCAGAGTAGTCCGCTAGTCGGCTTAATTCAGCAATCCAATTAGTTTGACACAATGTTGACCTTTCAACGTTGACTCGAGAACCCGGAGTAGGTAGTCCTCGTCAGAATTTATGCTGCATGAATTATTCTACTAACTATAAATATGAAAGTTTGAAGATATTTTTGAAAGCTGTAAGACCGGAAATGAATATTTTTTACTAGCTGTGCCCGGCGATTGTCCCACGGGAATAAGATATTTTCCCGCAGTAAAACGTAGCCTGTGTTAATCCGGTGTGTCAGCTCACTTTATCGATATCAACCCTTGTATGTCCGCACTGCTGGGGCACGGGTCTCTTCCTGCACCGCAGAAAGGTTAGGCCATACTCCACTACGGGGACCAAGTCCGGGTTGGTGGAGGATTGTAACACAATGGCAGGCCTTACTGTGAGAAGTTATCAAGGCGCACGTAAGGCCTCTGACGTGGCTTAATGACTCCCATTACATGACAGCCGCCACTAACGGCTTAGCGTGCCTTGCGAAGCACGGAAGCGCTCGGAAAAAATGCCACTAGTGGTAGTCACGGGCCGGTCACCCATCCTGGACCTGACCGCGCCTGTTGTTGCTTAACTCAAGTGATTGATTGGCCACGAGCACTTCTAACTCCTTACCATTTGTTCGAGTTGAACAGTAGCCCTTATATTGGGTCGCCATTAGATTAACATGAATTAAAGTAGGTACACATTTACGAGATCAATTTCTTAAAGAATTTCGTTGACACGCACTGGCAAAGGTGAAAGAGAGCGTAGGACACTCACCAGCTCACTGGACGATTCGACTGTTAGCTAGATGGCAGTGGTTGGATGAGGCTGGCCGAGGACAGGAAGAAGTGGCGTGCCTTGTGGGAGGTCTTTGTCCAGCAGTGGCAGAGTAAAGGCTGCTTGATTGATCCTTACAGTGTTACACAAGAAATAAGTCTCGCGGATGTACCTGCGCACATGATCAAATTTTGGATGTGCGGCAAGTTGATCGACCAACCAGATAGTTTCATTTTATGGCAGGCCGCGCGCCTTTGTTGCTATTGGTTGATTCAACGTCATCGATGCAGGTGACTATTAGTTGGGCAATATTAGCGTGAGCGAAATAGGTAGCGCTACTGCGGCAACCAATTCTGCACCTTAACCGTATCGGTTAAAGATCATGTTGAATGTACTTATAGCTTCGGGTACTTTCGTTACACTTCTTCCTAGTCTGCGCGAATGAAGATTCCCGAAGGGACTTTTATGATGTGTAGTACTGTACCATTATATTCTTTTTAATGCACTAACCCGTGCTAAGGACAATTTAAAAAATTTCTTTATATTCTACAGGCTTTATTAGTCCACTGCTGGTCATAGCCCTCCTCTAATGAGCGCCATAGCGCAAGGTTATGCTATAAGATAAGATAAGAATATTCTTTATTGTACACCAGGAAAAAACAAACAAAACATATTTACAAAGATAGAGTACAATTGGCGGCCTTATTGCTTAGAGCAATTTAGGCCATCATTGGGGGGTAATGCCCTTAATCCCCACGCTGGGCATGCGGGTTGGGGATCGCAGTTCGGTGGAATTGTACTGCAGGGGGCGCTGCTGTCCACCCCCCGGTTTGTGTCCCTTAGTCGCCTTTTACGGCACCCGCGGGAAGAATTTGGGTTGGTAAGGCCGTCACCACACAGCACGCCCAAATTTAAAAAAAATATTTGTGCGTAATACAGAGAATATTGTAAAGAGGTTCGAAATTTCACTGATGCCGGTGAGTCGCCTATTAGGTCAGTGGGAAAGAGCGCTGGCACGGATAGCCATGTCGGGTTCGAATCCCGACATGGGTGGAATTTTTAGCCTCTAAATAGGTTTTTTGATGATGAAAATGATCCTTATCGTTAAGGTCATATTTTGTAAAATTAATTTTTCTCTTAACTTCTCTTTCTTCTTCTCTCTTTTTTTAATTCAATTTTTCCCATATTTTAAAAGCTGTATACTAGGCCCTAGAGTCCAATACTTACATAGTTTTTCAATAGAATGAAATAAGCACGACAACGATAATGGTTGTTACGAGTATTTACCTCAATTTGGAAGTCTACAAAGCAATAGCACTACAATGTCATTCCAGGGACATAACCCGCGCAAGTTAAATAGGTAAGTAGCACGAGTTATACCATTGAAATGCGAATGGTTACTAGACTACCGATAGTGTAAATGAAACGACCATTACCGGACTAATATGACTCTATTGAACAACTATGCATTTTAGAGACTCGCCCCCCTGAAATTTGTTTTCTATAATTAAACGACGAAATGTTTTATGGGGCGCAGCGGTAGCGCATCTGCCTACCATGCGAGAGGTCCCGGGATCGAACCCCGGCTGGGGACAAAAAAAACAGGTCTTGGATGTTTACAAGTTTGTGATGTCGCTGTTTTGGTTCCCACGACACAGGGTATCCTAGTGTGGGACAGAAGCAATGTATGTGCCTGTATGTAAATGTTATGATATTTTTTTCTGTGTCTAACTTTTTCAATATGTAACTCTGACACAAGATCCCCATTGCAAGTTTCTAAAACGTCTAGCAAGATAGTGAAAGATTAATTCGTCAAAGCGATAAGGGGCATTCTTCTAATGTTTTCAATCAATTACTTGGAAAATCCTTATCGTGGTAGGCCGCTATCTAGTGCTATAAATGAGTTGAAATAATTGTGGCTCCGGACTTTTGGAGCGTTAAGCCGTTGGTGCCGGCTGTCACGTAATGGCAGTCGTTAAGCCATGTCGGAGGCCCTTTGCGCGGCTTGATAACTTCTGACATTAAGCCCGCCACTGTCTTACAATCCTCCGCCAACCCGGACCTGGCCCCCGTGGTGGAGTATGGCCTAACCTTCCTGCGATGCAGAAAGAGACCCGCGGGCTAGCAGTGGGGAAAAAGGAGGGTTGATATCGACTTTCGGATCTACGTCAGCTAGGGTATTTTAAAAGGCACCCCACGAGGCGTCTCTTCTTCTTCTTCTTCAGGCTATATTAGTCCACTGCTGGACATAGCCTTCCCCTAATGAGCGCCATAGCGCAAGGTTGTACCATCATTAGGGTGTAATGCCTATAATCCCCATGCACGCGTCTCTTATTCAATCGTAATTTTTCCAAACATAATTTTTATGTCCCACTGCAGGGCACTAGCCTTTGTCGCAGAGAAAGTATGGGCTTGATTACAACATGAGCCCAACGGGTATTGGCGATTTCAAGCACTGAGGTATTTTAACACCACAGACACTCAGGTTCCCTCACGATGTTTTCCTTAACTGCGAGCGAACGGCATCGCAATGAAACTTTACCAATACGTTCGTGACGGTGCAAACCTCTTCACACCATTTTTTATATTTCTTTTTCTATCTATCACTTTCAAATATTTAAATTATGTTACACATTTCGAAATTTCCCTCATTTTCATCATTACCACCTCACACATTGACTAGATCTGACTATTTTATCTGCTTATCCGTTTTTATCCAGTTTTCTGTTTTATTATAAAACTAGCTGAACCAGCGAACTTCGTGCCGCCGTAGATTCTTTAATTTTTTTTTATTTTTCTCTCCGTAAGAACCATCCTCGTACTTCAAGGAATATTCTAAAAAAAGAATTAGCGAAATCGGTTCAGCTGCTCTCGAGATTTGCGCTTACCAGCACATTCAGCGATCAATTATTATATTATAAATAAATAAACTAGCTGACCCAGCAAACTTCGTACCGCCTACCATTGATTCTTTAATTTTTTTATTTTTTTCTCTCCGTAAGAACCATCCTCGTACTTCAAGGAATATTTAAAAAAAAGAATTAGCGAAATCGGTTCAGCTGGTCTCGAGATTTGCGCTTACCAACACATTTGGGGATTCATTTTTATATTATAGATAAACTAGCTGACCCAGGAAACTTCGTACCGCCTACCATTGATTCTTTAATTTTTTTATTTTTTTCTCTCCGTAAGAACCATCCTCGTTCTTCAAGGAATATTGTAAAAAAAGAATCAGCGAAAACGGTTCAGCTGCTCTCGAGATTTGCGCTTACCAACACATTAAGCGATTCATTTTTATATTATAGAACATAAAAATAATAAAAAAACTAACTAAGCACATTAAAATATTAAATAAAATTAAATAAACTACCCATAACTAAATATAAAAAACTGCACCGAGATCATGGCTGCCTCTGGGAATGGTCCCCAGTATGCTGAGGCAACGTGGCCAGCCAATAAATAAATTGATTACGTCAGGGGACTTCATTTCTATGAAGGATTTGCCGGAAATGATAGAGAAAAGAAAGACATCGCTAGGAAACCCGTGTCTTCACAATATTTTTCGACGGCGTCACTGGGTCATTTAGCGAATAGGCGGCGAATCTTACGCCACAGTGATGTCATTTGTTTAAAGATGTCATTAAAGCGATTTGTACAGTCTGTTAGATTTTAGAATATACCTCCGCTACTATCGGATATAATAGGATATGTTCGTACATGTTCTACGGGCACCTGTCGCATTCAGAATAGAGAACACTTTATTATGCACTAGCTGTGGCCCGCGGTGTTACCCACGGTTTCTCGATTTTCCCATGAGAATAAGATAATTTTCCCGCAGTAAAACGACGCCTACGTGTTAATCGGTATCGTAATTTGGTATGGTGTCAGCTAACTCCATACTAAATTGTCCGTCAATGGTTGTCTGGAAGAAATTACTTTTAGTAATAAGGCCGCCACTTGTACTGTACTGTTATTTTATAAGTCTCTTATGTAATCCTTGGTGTACATGCAATATATAATATTCTATCTATCTAAATTTTATTTGTATGGAGTTAGCTGACACCATACCAAATTACGATAATTGACGACCTCGGTGGCGCAGCGGTTTGGCACGCTGACTGTGAAACCGAAGATCTCGGGTTCGATCCCCGGCCGGGTCAAACTATTAAACGAACTTTTCTCGTTTGTGTCGGGTCTTGGATGTTCTCTATGTATTTATTGTATTGAATCTATCTTCGAGTTAGCACCTATAACACAAGTCATTTAGTTGTACTTTGTATAGGGCTAACGAGATCTGTGTGGTATGTCCATGAATATTTATTTATAGAATATTTATTAAATTTATTAAAATCGCACTCCCCGAAGAAGTAACAAACATACACACTCACAAACTTTCGTCTTTTTAATATTAGTGTGACAATTTATAATAAGCGCTCGTGGCCTAGCGGACCCGAATGATTGGAGTCAGTCACGTGTCCCGTAGCTACCGCTAGTGGCATTTTTCCTCGCGAGGCACGTCAAGCCGTTGGTGCTGGCTTCATGTAATGGCAGTCGTTAAGCCACTCAGGATTCCAAGCGCTCGTGGCCTAGCGGAGCCGAGTGATTGGAATCAATCCTTGGGTTAAGCAACAACAGGCGCAGTCAGGTGCGGGATGGATGACCATCCCGTGACTACCGCTAGCGGCATTTTTTCGAGCGAGCTTCCGTGCTTCGCAAGGCACGTTAAGCCGATGATACCATAATGGCAGTCGTTAAGCTACTCATGAGGTTTTCCTTCACAGTTAGCGAGTGGTATTGCTGTTACCACTTCACAACTATTAACGCCAACTCTTAGGTTGATGTTTATCAGAAATTATCAAACACTTCTTTGTGAGCGGACAATCCTAAAAATACTGATATCAGCAGTATCGGGTGACCTAATACTTACGTACAGTCTATTTATTCTTACTTGTCCAATTTAGTAAACAAGATTCTAACCTTAAAATTGAGATTAGATTCCTAAACTAGACATTTACTCTCAAATTCATGAACTATCATGGACTATGTTTATAAAATTGGCAGCGTGTTATCTAGAAGAGTGTTCCAGGTTACTTCATTTATGGAAATATGGCAGTTTTGGACTAAAAAGTCACAGTTTAAGGGTAGAATCTTGTTTACTAAATTGGACAAGTAATAATAAATAGACTGTACTGGTCTTGGTGTTTGGAAAACAAATATTGGATGAATTGTGATGACTTTCTTCTTTTCAATAGGTATTTCTAATCGAAGCGTCTGGTATCCTTGACCTGGCGGCTACAATACTTACTGGCAGAGTATTCGGGTTTGGCACCAGCGTTCCTAGCATGTACCGTCAGATGTATTCTGAGGGCGGTGGTAGCGGAGCGGTGTAGAACGCCGGCCTCTCAATCGGGAGGTCGTGGGTTCAAACCCCGGCATGTACCAATGACTTTGTTTTCTAAGTTATGTACATTTGTGAAATTATAGTAGCAAGACCACTCGCCAACGGTGAAGGAAAACACCGTAAGGAAACCCTAGTGTCTGAAGTGTTAACGTACCTCAGCGCTTGCTACGTACAATGGCCCAACTATGAGGCTAAGTGCGGAAATCTCAGGTCTAACTAACTAACCCACTCTGTGATGTGTGTATTCTGTGATATTTAGAGATTTCTATAGAAATAAGCTCGCCTATGTACTCATTTAGGTACGCTTACGTTTTGTGTAAAATATTTACTTCTTTGTAAGTATCCTAATCAATGTCAACACTTTGTACGTCTCCACTGCTGGTGCTCAGGTTTCTTTCTGCATCGCAGGAAGGTTAGGCCATACTCCACCACTGGAGCCAAGTCCTGGTTGGTGGAGGATTGAAATACAGTGGCGGGCCTTACTATCAGAAGTTATCAAGCCGGCCATAAGGCATCTGACATGGCTTAACGACTGCCATTACATGACAACCGGCACCAACGGCTTAGTGTGCGTTGCGAAGCACGGAAGCGCTCGGAAAAAATGCCACTAGCGGTAGTCGCGGGAAGGTCACCCATCCTGCACCTGACAGCGCCTGTTGTTGCTTAACCAAGTGATTAATACTAATCACTCGGTTCGACTAGGCCACGAGCGCTTGCTATGTACAATGGCCCAACTATGAGGCTAACTGTGCAAATCTCAGGTCTAGCTAACACTAGATGTGCACATCACAACGAAACAATTCAAGATTATTTAGGTAGGTTTAATCTGAGAGAAAGATGTCAAGTAGATGCATAAGAAAAACTAGCGTTATCTCAAGTTGGATCTCATGGTTTATCTCATTTTTTATCACTGCGACAGATTGTGGTGTTCGATTTAGCCCTTGCACGAATCAAAAGTATAGTTGACTGCCTAGGACCCGAAGGATGGGATGGGTGAGCGTCCCGTGACTACCGCTAGTGGCATTTTTCCGAGCGCTTCCGTGCTTCGCAAGGCATGTTAAGCCGTTGGTGCCAGCTGTCATATAATGGCAATTGTTAAGCCATGTCAGAGGCCTCATGGGCGGCTTGATAACTTCTGACAGTAAGACCTGCCACTGTCTTACAATCCTCCACCAACTTGGCCCCCGTGGTGGAGTATGGCCTAACCTTCCTGCGATGCAGGAAAAGACCCGTGCCCCAGCAGTGGGGAAATACAAGGGTTGATAACGACTAACAACTAGTTCAATGGTGGACATTGTGTAACAGAGAGGTTATAAATTTGTGGACACTTTCTAACAACTTATTAAGTAAATGTCTTATCGGTGCTTTATAGCCAAGATAGGAAATGTGGACATGTGCTTGTGAGAGTTCATGTCCGACGCAGGAGACAGTCGTAAAAGTTGCCGAAAAATGACTTCGACACAACATGTGATATCACTTGTCGTGATCCCAAACTAGGATACCCTGTCCAATGGTAACCGAGCAAGGGCATCACAAACAGGGAATAATAACCAGACTGAGGCCATTTGTACAAATGTACAGTGGCTTTGAGTAGGAATCAAACCCACAACCTCCGGCATGGTGATCAGACGTGATACCACTATGTTAACCAGGCGGTTATTTAGTATTGTTAGATGTAAGCACTGTGATTTATAAATGATTATATATTTTGCTTCAGTAAATAATGTGATTATTAGTTAAAATGTCCTATTAATACACGTAAAAAAAGGAGAAGGTTCAATTCAATTTGTCCGTAACAAATCAAGTAACGTATCCGTAACAACATCACAGATGGGTCATAATTACACCATTTTTATTTTTAATGCACTAACCCGTGCTAAGGAACAAATTTAAAAACCTATTTAGAGGCTAAAAATTTCACCCATGCCGGGATTCGAACCCGCAACCTCTGGCTATCCGTACCAGTATACCAGTACGTATCCGTACTGGTACGGATAGCCAGAGGTTGCGGGTTCGAATCCCGGCATGGGTGAAATTTTTAGCCTCTAAATAGGTTTTTAAAAATGGGTCATAATTGGCAGTGCTGTAAGTCACTTTACGGATAACTGCTCGATGGCCTTTATTGTGAATTCCTGCCAGAATCCTGACGTTTGCGATAGCAATTACGATGGAATTTGAGGTTACATAATTGGAATCATTCAGGTTAGTAGGTCATAGCCAGCCTAAAGTGATACCAGTAGACCTATTGTCGAATGTGCCATCAGCTGACAAACATACTCAATCGTTGTATCTGCTTCCCAAGCAGAAAATAGCTTTTCTCAGAGCAGAAGATAGTTTTTTTCACAATGTTAGTAGGCAATGTCACATGCAGTCTCGAGGTGATTCAGCAAATTAAAACAAAACCTGTATGACAAAATAGGGATATTAACATCAATTAGTCCACTTTACATTAACTTTAAATGTTAATCAGGTTTCCAAAGTGCATTTCAGGATGTCAGCAGGTTGTGTGTCTATAACAGGTACCAGTAACAAGTACACTGCTATAAACAATGATGTTAGTGTCTTGTCTCTATATTATTTTGTTCATAAAGATCCTCAGGAAGTTCATACACAATACAAGGTAAAACAAAAGAGATACAATATTGCTGATATTCCAGGTTCTCTTCAGGACTTAAATGGCACTTATATTGTAGGAATATGGTTAAACATTTGAAATTAGTTTTTCGTTCAACCTACATAAGTTAAAATGAAACATCTTTCTCTAGGTTTTAAAGAGATAAGATCTAGGTAGATTAGGAAAGCGCTTGCATAAGTTAAGTATCTGATTAGTTGTGTAAAAAGTGAAGTAAATACCTCTCCAAGGCGACTGACATCAAGGCAATCAACAAAATGCAATGTTTAACATTCAAAACACACACTGCACTGAGTGAAAACGCACAAACACTGCACTATTTGCTTTCAGTCAGTGAAATCGCACAGGCATTTTATCTCTTCTCTAATTAAATTACTTGGAAAAATACTGCTTGTAGCAGAAATACAGGGTGGACCAACTCCGGCCTAGTGAGTAACAGGGCGAGTAGCGTGGAACTGATATGAAAAGTGAAGATTTGACGAGATTCCTGCCTCGCCTACCAAGCCTAGAATCGTCATGTGTCCAGATTCGGAAATAAAAAAACCTGTTTCTCAAATTCACCTACTGAACTAGAGAACGATGTTTCCGGTAAATCGGCTGTGATATTCCACGAGTACGGAGTACTTCTCAGTATAGTCTTGACTGTTTATTCGATTACATTCTGCTAATTCGCTAATTAGCGATTTATAATATTCGTTGGGTGAAAGGGGACATACCTTTGCGTTTGATCACAAATGTGAGGCGGCAAAATCCAGAATAGTCTCATAAAACACTTTGGCACGTTATTATTGTCCACGAAAAGTCTTTTCCACAAATAAATCGGCACACCCACGAATAATAAAACGAAACAGTATGCGGCGGATATGCGCTATCCCGTGAAAGACGCCATTTTGATTTCCTTCTTCGTCAAACTACCATAGAGTAGACACGAAGAGCTGTATTGGTGAGTTTCAATATCATTTGCGAAATATTTAGATAAAGTGTGGTCCACACAGTCAGACTCGTACAGACGGTGTAGGTACACCACATCCATACTATTTATGTAGGTTTGATTTTGCCTGAATGATCAGCGCGCACACGTCTAACCACAAATGTCCACAACAATCACAAATTAGACAACAACAATAAAAAAGAAGAAACAAAACATTGTAAAACTGGGTTACAATAAATTATGGTCACTGGCTCCCAAGCTTGGATTCCATGTGTTATAGGTAGACAGATGGATGTGAATATGACATTGCGTAGTTCTATCTATTTTGTAGTCATTCCTCTTTGTACAGCCCAATTGGCTCGTGTACAACTGCCTCAAAGATACTCTGATTTATGTACATTTTCACGTGTACACGCATAGAGTGTCACGCATACCTTTGTGGTTTGAATGGGCCTGCCAATTCCTTACAAGAACTGGAAAATAGGGCTGTATAGGCTGTAGCCAAGGACATCATGGCAAAAACAACTTAATTATTGTCTATGCTACTGCTTGTATTGCCAGTGCAAAACCAAACTCAATTTTAGGGAAAACCAATACCAGCGTAAACGGGCCGGTCAAGAAGTTCATGAATAAATATTATAGCCATCTATCCGGAACTATACCTGAGCCAAATTCGAAAACGAATAGCGATTAACAAACCGTTGCTAGGCAACTACTTGTTTACACCTTAAAGGGAGATGTTAACAACCTTTTCTAGAAATAATTTTCATACAAATAATAATCGTTCGTCCTACTTATGTAAAATGCTTATTTATGTTTATATATTAATAAACATAAATAACGACGACCTCTGTGGCGTAGCGGTAGCGCGTCTGCCTACCATGCAAGAGGTCCCGGGTTCGAATCCCGGCTGGGAACAAAAAAAAAACCCCAGGTCTTGGATGTTTACATGTTTGTGATGTCGTTGTTTCTGGTTCCCACGACACAGGGTATCCTAGTGTGGGGCCAGAAGCAATGTAAGTATGTGCCTGTATGTAAATGTTATGTTATATTTATGATTTTATAGTGAAAGGCTTAACCGATTTGAATATGACATACGACAACACTGAAATGTGAAATATGACACACAGATGTAACAAACATCCACAAGCCATGCCACATGATCTTCCTAAGATAAGTTTTATTTTTTATAATGGTACCAATTCTATTCTAATTAAGCGCGTTTAAGCAAAAAAACATACAAACTCTTCAACTTTATAATATTAATAAGTACCTATAGATGCTAGGTACTATGAAAATGAGGAGATTAGGACCTACTGCAAATATTGCAATAAAAGAAAGTTCTTTGTATATATTTTTATTCATTTGTTCACACTTATGATCACTGTCACTGGCCAAAGAGGAGGATGAATTTGTGTCTCCGGAGACTTGAATTAGGCGTTTTCTTCTCTTCTTTAATTACGTGTTCAACACATCGTTGCCATGCTGCTGGAGTAATTTTACTTATGGCCTCATGTAACAGGACCTTTATTTAGTTCGGCCATTTAAAAAGTTTTATTTTTGGCAGCAACATGGCCTTTTACTTGCCCCCATATGATTTCTATCGGATTTAATTCACAATAATATGGGGGCAATCTAAGCACTTCTATATTTTTGTCTTGTGCCATTTTGTCACACACATATGCCATATACCTACACGTATTGACTTGTCAATACGTTTCTTGACAAGACTTGTCAAGTCGTTTGTAAACGACTAAACTTCACTTGTTGGCATAAACTAAACTGAGTTGTGATAACCCTATATTGGTTTGTTTACCTCTATTCTTTATCCAATCAATTGGCTTAGGTATAGACTTCATCAGGGAGGGCTATGTCCAGCAGTGGACTAGTATAGCCTGAAGAAGAAGAAGAAGATGGACTTCATGTGCATTGATAGGAACATGCTGGACGGCTAAATTGATGCAGTGCTTCATAATTTTGGAATGTTATTGACTATTTCGGATGATGAAGTCTGAATGCAAGCCGTAAAATAATAATATGTTATTGCAAACGGGCAAATTCCCCCAATTTATACGAAACGAAAAACGTCACAATAATATTGCAACACTTACTGCAAACTGTCAAACAAAGAAAAAGCAAGCAATATCTGGCAGCTGCTTTTCGTGTTTTTCGATATAATTTTCACGAAAAATGGCAGTCTGATTGACTTATTCAATAGAAATCTCGATGCGATTAACGAGTCGACATGTCGAGCCGCCGTTCGATACTCGGTTCGACGCTAGACACTCTCCCTGCAGCCTCCGATCCTCTGCGAGAATTATTCGAGGCTTGCAAAACAGGAGACACAGCCCGTGTTAAAAAGCTAATTACACCACAAACAGTGAATGCCAGGGACACGGCTGGTAGAAAATCGACTCCTCTACATTTTGCTGCAGGTAATTGTCACTCTTCTCTATCTGCAAACTGTAAACCTTGGTCAAAATACTTCAGTGAAAGGCTACGCATTGATTCGTATGCTTGACCAGCGAATTTTTGGATATTGCATAATTTGGTTCCGCTAACTGGTTTAGTTATGTCTGTTGTTGAATTTTAATGCCCCAGATGCTCATGAAAATTGTCTTAAGTTATTTGTTTTTGTCCAACTAATTCTGTAGCCGTGACAGATGATGTTGTTAACATGTGTGTAATGTTGTTTTGGATGCACTTGGATAGCTCTTGATGGATGGTTGATGTGTTGGTGCTTATTAGAATCATACTTAGCAGAAGTGTAACAAAACCTTTCCGTGGTTTTTATGAACTCACAATATTGGATTAGTATTTTAAGTTGGACTATCCCTTTTGCACAGTGTACCTTGGCGCAAATTACTCCCTTTTTATGGAGCAGGGTACATATTATACTTTTCACTGAGGTGATATTTTGTGAAATTAAAATTATCTTATCTCATCTACAACATTTATTTTTAAGAGTGGACAGAGGTCAGTATTGCCTTTCTCGTAGCAGCAAGATTGAGTGGGAATTTGAATTTCAACTATCTTGTGTGGTGGAAAGCCAACTATATAGCATTTCAGGGTGACGTTGACTTGGAGAAATTCTATTGTATATTATTGAGAGACATTGGGTTTTGTTACTTTACCACTCCTGTATCCAGGAAGGGTAGGCATAGACCTGGGTTTGCCACTTGCCACAATCCGGACAGACCTCTTCCGCTCCTTTAACCTATTTTTGGGTTTATTGAGAAATAAAATTTTTTTTTTCTTACCAAAAATTCTTTAAAAGAAGACTGTAAAAATACACCAAGAATGTAATAAAAGAGATCCACAGTATTACTAGATGCTGTGTTTTTACCATCACTGATTTTAAATGCAGGCCTTTGAGAAACTATGCACTTTCAAGAAAAACAAAAACAACTAGTACATACATAACCTCATGCCTGTATCCTAGAGGGGTAGGCAGAGACCGGGGACTGCCACTTGCTGGACCTGACAGATCACCTTCCCTTCATCAACATTCATAAGACGTTCCATGCATGCACACTAATTCCGGGTTCTTTTTTGTCTTCTCCTTAGCTAATACATTCCCTATTTGGTCGTTGTATGTATGTACTAGTTATAAAACGAATGAAAAACTTATATTGCAATCATGCCTAGCACATATAAACTCACACTGATTAGCATTTATGTTAAACTGCATATTGACCTATTTTAATAAAAATGACTTATCGGTTGCTAAAACAATGACTGTCCTCTAAAAGTAGTTAATGAACTGAATAATTAAAATCTCCTCATTCCAACTTTCTCCTCTTGAAGAATGCACAGTTAATTCACAAATGCGATTCTAATCAGCAGTAATTGGGATTACGTGGATATAAATACCTACTTAGTTTATAGTTGGGCAAAAAACGTAACATGGAGTTCTGTTAAACTGCCAAATGTATTAGTTCTAGACAGTTTAACTTTCATTTAACATTGGTTTCTGATTGTGCTATTTTGAATAAACCCTTTCTAATTTGATCGTTTTGATTTGATATGTTACACATCAATGAAATTTATTAAATTTAACATTCTAAAACCAAGAAGTCATGCATTGTACTGGCTTTAATTCCAGACCTCATTGTAATTTAAATAATCCTTTATGTTATAGTAGCCCTTTTGGCACAAAGTGTACTTAGCACATTTTTTGAACCGTGTTTCAGGCAAGCTTTAAAGCATACATCTTCAGGGATTTTATTATCTCTTTGTTTGGAGTTTTTCTGTCCATTTTTCCTACAAAGCGATTTAGATTTTGAAATGGACCCCTTGTTTGAGTTATAATATAATAACGCATCATTAAGCCACAGTTTCTGCGCTACTTTGAATAAAACCTTTTAATTTCATTCCAGTAAATGTTAAAATGGTTGCTGTGTGGTGTCGGCCAAGAGAATAGTACTAACCCAATTCTTCCCGCGGGTGTCGTACACGGCGACTAAGGGACACAAACCGGGGGTGGGCAGCAGCGCCCCCTGCAGTACAATTCCACCGAACTGCGATCCCCAACCCGCATGCCCAGCGTGGAGATTATGGGCATTACCTCCTATGATAGCACAACGTGGCGCTCTTTAGGGGAGGGCTATGTACAGCAGTGGACTAGTATAGCCTGATGACGAAATGGTAAACGCATTATTGTCACCCCAGGGTACGGTCGCCGCGAGGTGGTGGAACTCCTCATCGGCGCGGGCGCGGCGCTTCAAGCCCGCGACGACGGCGGCCTGCAGCCCCTCCACAACGCGTGCTCGTTCGGTCACGCCGATGTGGTGCGCGCGCTGCTAGCGGCGGGCGCTGCTCCGGCGGCGCGCGACAACTGGGGCTACACGCCGCTGCACGAGGCCGCCGCTAAGGGGAAGCTCGACGTCTGCATAGGTATTCAACTTGTGCCCTAAAACCAAAAAAACTGTCTTTTTTACGTCAAACAGTGCAAAAACTATCTAGTTAGAACTCTATCGACGCGACAAAGACTTATCGTCCTCATAGAATTTCGACTGGCATGACAGTCTATAATACGGGAGCGCCGGTACTTATAGGACACAAAGTAATCCTCTAGTGTCGACTCGGTGCGGATTTGGTGGGCCCTGGCTTCTTTCAGTCGGGGAGTGCTAAGAACTACAAGACTTGTTCCGAACTTCTCCAAATAAAAGTTCAGCTCAAACATCAAATTATCCCGTATAATTTTGTAAATTACACTCATCCCACACTCTATTAAGTTAGAGTGTCCTCTAGCGCCACCTAGAGTAGCAAAACACAGACACAGACTATATAGTCTGTATCTGTGTTTTGTATAACGTTACGCGACACAGATTTTGTTCGGTACCTATGTCTGTTCCATATGATTCTATTTCTATGGTTTTAGATGATCTTATATCTGTCTACATTTATGTAATTTTTTTTTTGTGTAGGTATATATTTTTTTTGTGTGTATAATTTGTGTTTTGGCAATAAATGTAGTTCACTTTCAAAACAGTAACTTTCGCACGCCGACGTGGTGCCCGCGCTGCAAGCGGCGGGCGATGCGCTTGCGGTTCGCAATAACTAGGGCTGCACGCCGACTTGTGCCCTGATTCTAATGATTATGAAGAGACGGTCTCTAACGCGGCAGAAAAGCTAGCTAGTTAGAAGACATTGGAATAGAACATTGGGTCCTTTGCGAGCGATTCAATCAATGCATAAGAGCTACTATCAGGAATGAATAAAGTCTGAAAGTCCAGCCTAGCGCCACCTAGTGGTACCAAAACAGTAACTTTCTTCACGGTGCACGCTCAAGCCTCCTCCTTTTTTTAAAATTGATTCTGATGCGTTTTTCTCGCGAGTTACGTATATGTGGATTTAATGTTTATATGTAACATATTGCCCATATTGAAATTAACAGAAATCATTTAAATACATTGACACGCGCACGCAAGTACTAGTCAATTCACAATCCAAGCAAGATCACCTCGATTTGTGTGGTAAAGATAGAAATAAAGCCGCCAATTGTACCTATCCATTTGTATCTGTTGTTTCTGTAATTATTTTTTCCTGTATACAGTTCTAGTACATTTTGTGGTGTGAAAAGTTTGTGAAGACGCCTGGATGTTTGTTACTCAATCACGCAAGAACGGCTGAACGGATATGAAACTTGGCATACAGATAGACAAAGATTTAAATTTTAACATTGGATACTTGATATCCTATGTGCACGTTAAGCCGTTGGTGCCGGCTGTCATGTAATGGCAGTCGTTAAGCCATGTCAAAGGCCTTATGGGCGGCTTACTTCTGACAGTAAGACCCGCCACTGTCAAACCCGGACCAACCCGGACTTGGCCGTAGTGGAGTATGGCCTAACCTTCCTGCGATGTAGGAAGAGACCCGTGCCCCAGCAGTGGGGACATAATATAAGGGTTGATATCTTGATAACTTCTGACAGTAAGGCCCGACACTGTCTTACAGTCCTCCATCAACCCGGACTTGGTCCCCGTTTTGGAGTATTGCCTAAGCTTCCTGCGATACAGCAAGAACCCGGGGGCTAGCAGTGGGGACATACAAAGGCTTGATATCGTGTTTCTTACTTGTAAATTGTCCGCAGCACTGCTGCAGCATGGTGCCGACCCGAACATCAGAAACACTGAAGGCAAGACGCCTCTTGACCTGGCCGACGCCGCCACCAGGCCCGTCCTTACTGGTAAATATTATTTTATATTAGTTAGAATATTTTCGGGGCTTAATACGCGTACTTTCGGTACTTTCGGCATCGGTACTTTCCAACGATCGTCTTTATTATAACCGAATTGTGCGTGAAGCGGTTGAAATTAAGAAACACAAAAATTTTAATCGGGAATGTGGTTTCAAAGTGGCAGAGTAGAAAAAAGGTCCCATGGCTTATCGTCCGACATTGTCAGTGTAGTGTGTCGCAACCCTAATAGTGCTTTGTGATGGCTGATTGAGGGTAGTCTGAAACCTCATCAGCCGAAGATGCGAATCGGTGCCAGCCATCAGTCTTCTCGTGACCACGATGGCTGTAACGTCGTCGAAAAGTCGAGGTAAAATAGCAATAAATTACTACTCGATTAAGCCCCGAAAATATTCTATGTGTACAAGTCGCGAAAGATTCAAATATGTTATAATATTATTTTATATACAACCTGACGCCTGTATCCCAGAGGGGTAGGCAGAGACCAGGGACTGTCACTTGCCACGATGCTTAAATAGCAAGTAAGAAATGAGAATTTAAATATTGATCAGTCGGTGCGTGGCTGCAGCAACTTATGTCTCCAAGTCGAAAGATTGTCATGGAATATATAGAGAGTGTTTGACCTCTCCAAATCAATAATGACCTATAGGCGGTTGAGACGGTTCAACGCTCACCGGTTTAACGGTTAGATTACGTCATCGGGGGAGGAGCGGCATAGCCTATAAATACGGAGCGTTTTTGCGAAGACTGTCTCTTGCACTTGTGAGCCTGAGGATGCCTCGTGTTAGAGGCGAAACGCGCGTTTTCTCACACAAGTATTGGTGTCGGTGATGGTGTGTTCGTATCTTGCTTCTGCTTCAAAAAGTGGGAGGGAGGGCGGTGCATTAACTAACCGTGGTGCTTGTGGGTTATGGGCATTACCCCCTATGATAGCACAACGTGGCGCTCTTTAGGGAAGGGCTAAGTCCAGCAGTGGACTAGTATAGCCTGACGACGATGGTGCTTGTGGGATTTTTGGCGGGATTCCGCAAAGTAATTTTCGCTTTTTAATACTGTACGAGATTGATCAGGACGGAAATTTAAAATAAGGGATGATCTCATATTTTGTTGGGGTATGAAGAAATTGAGACTGCTCCCTAGGTATGGGTCCGAAAATGCTCCATTTAGAGCCATGATCTCGACTTAAGGCCAGTTCAAGTCTACGCGCGGTAATTAAGGTTAGCGCATGCTGGAATGCAGCTACGCAGTACAGCACAGCGCCACATGCTGCGACGCAACTATTCGCTCCATTCCTTGGCAATTCTCACCCATAATAAGTCTTTCATAGTCTCTTGGTTATAACATATTTTAAACATTCGCGACTTGACCGCCAGGTGGAAAAGTCAGCGATTGCGGAACATCTGCTTGAATCAGGATCAAACCACTGGATAGAATTACACAAACGATCGGTACTTTCCAACGATCGCCATTATTATAGCCGAATTGTGCGTGAAGCGGTTGAAATGAAGAAGCACAAAAATAATAATCGGGAATGTGGTTTCAAACTATCGCAAACGTGGGATCCGGTCATCAAGAAGTGTTCGAGTCGAAAAAAGTCGCATGGCTTATAGTCCGACCTTGTCAGTGTAGTGTGTTGCAACCCTCATAGTGCTTTGTGATGGCTGATTGAGGGTAGTCGGAAACCTTATCAGCCGAAGATGCGAACGGGTACCAGCCATTAGTCTTCTCGTGACCACGATGACTGTAACGTCGTCGAAACGTCGAGGTAAAATAGCAATAAATTACTACGCGATTAAGCCCCGAAAATATTCTAACGAAGTCTCTTGGTTGTCCATAGATAACAAATAAATTAATGAATATGTTATCTAAATATGCCCCCCCCCTTTGCAGGCGAATACTGCGCGGGCGACGTCCTCGAGGCGGCGCGGTCGGGCGCCGATGAGCGTCTGGCGTCCCTGCTTACGCCACTCAATGTAAACGTCCACGCCGCGGACGGGCGCCGCTCCACGCCATTGCATTTGGCCGCTGGGTAATTGTTAGGCCAGATTATCACGGTCTTAGTACGCTCGGACCGAATGCGCCATCCGAGTAACCTAATGCTCCTGATTAGACGGTTTTTCGTGACAACACCAAAATAGCCAATCAGAAGCATTAGTTTATGAAGTTTTTGACAGTGCTCGCACTAAGAACTATTTTGGTTTATTTCCAGATACAACAGAGCACGGGCTGTGAGATTACTTTTACAAAGAGGTGCTGATGTACACGCGAAGGACAAAGGGTATGTAAACGATTCTATCACTGTCGCAAAGATAGATAGTTCTATATTATACGGGTCTAATCGCGATTAGAATAAAAACATTGTTGACTTTTAGTCCGGATCTACTTACGGGTGTTGTTATAACGGAAGAGTCCGACCAGGATCTCTCACCATGATAAAGCTCCGCGAATCGGAGCGAAACCTGGTCGGACTCTTCCGATATAACAACACCCGTAAGTAGATCCGGACTAAAAGTCTACAATGTGTTGTGCTTACGAAAGTTTTAGTTCAAGAAAAACATTTACTATAGAATACAGTGCACACGCCACAGTAACAACACAAACTTAAAAACATAACATTCTCAAGAAACAGGAAAATGAAAGAAGAAAAAACGAAATGTCACGGCATGCAACTGACTCAGCAGTATGCTGATGGACAAGCCTTCAGCGCTGATTTTCAGTCAGTGCCAGGTGCTACCCCGCGAGTGTCACAGACTGCGGTGCGATACAATCACGGGCAATACGGACAATATATGAATATAATACGTATTATGTATACAGGATGAAAACAATATATTTCATTACAAGTGCGGAAAGGCTGCCAAAGAGTTCCGACAAATGTCGGCCCGAGCCGAGGCGCAGCCGAAGGCGAGGGTTGACAGTCGGAACAAGTTACAATGACGGTTCCGCACGTGTACTGAACGACTATTTTTAATACAGTTGCGAAAAAAATAAGCAAATTAATTAAAAAAAATATTTGGCAAATGGCGCCAACCGTAAAAAGATATGAGCAGAGATGCAGAGATACCTTTACCGCACTCGTGCGGTAAAGGTATCTCTGCTCAAAAAAAAGCACGAGTGTGTAATAGCCCACATCCCGCACGCTATACGTCCATGCAATACGCCACTTTTTGAGCAACTGTATTAAAAAGATACTCGCCAATATTCATTAGGTAAACCGCGGGTCACAGCTAGTATTGTTCATGAGAATCAACATTTTTCAAACTACGAGTACTTCACGAGTTAGTGAATCCACACCCCAGTCATTAACCATATTTTTATTGACAAGCAGATCTGTCCTTTTACTTCTGCAGCATCCAGCAAGAACCGATATTCATACATTGTAATAGTATTTCTAGTCTAATAGTACTCTTAGTATAATACATAATCGCGATAAGACCCGTTTAATATATAACTTCATACATTGTACTTGTTACAGAGGTCTTGTGCCGCTGCATAACGCCTGTTCGTACGGCCATTACGAGGTGACAGAGCTTCTAGTCCGCGCGGGCGCAGACGTGAACGCGACGGATCTGTGGGCGTTCACACCGCTGCACGAGGCTGCCAGCAAGGCGAGGCTCGAGGTAAGTGACGTGTTTACATTACTGCCCGAGGCTGCAAGCAAGGCTCGGCTGGAGGTAAGTGACGTGTTCACACCGCTGCATGAAGCCCGAGCAAGGCGAGGCTCGATGTAAGTGACTTGTTCACACACTGCTATCATTAGCTCCTAGAGTGCGCCGACGCAGAAGACTAAGACGATCTGTGGGAGTCCACACCGCTGCACGGGGCTGCGAGGTAAGTGACGTGTTTGCACTAGATAGATAGAATGTTTATATGGTACCATTAATCCTTAATAACTCTTTTATTGGTTTTGTATTTTATTTCAGTATGATAAAGTTCAATTTAAAGTGGTATTTATTTTAGCCTTCCCCGATTATGGGTTAAAAAAACGCATTTCAACACAATTCAATTAAATTTATTTCAACGTAAAGAATTTACATTCGGTTTGCTGAATGTCAAAGTACAATGTAACACACTACTGCACTGGCTGCATGCAAAGCTAGACTGGAGGTAAGTGACGTGTTCACACCGCTGCATCAAGCCTGAGCAAGGCGAGGCTCGATGTAAGTGACTTGTTCACAACACTACTATCATTAGCTTCTAGTCTGCGCCGGCGCAGACGTCAAAACGACTATCGGTGGGCGTTCACACCGCTCCACGAGGCTGCGAGCACGGTGAGGCTTGAGGTAAGTGACTTGTTTACACTTCTGCATAAGGCTGCGAGCAAAGGTAGTGTGAAGGTAAGTTACGTGTTCACACAGCTGCATGAAACCCGGACAAGGGAAGGCTCGATGTCTGACGTGTTTACACCGCTGCAATCATTTTAGCTTCTAGTCTGCGCCGGCGCGGACAAGAAGGCGACGGATCTGTGGGCGTTCACACCGCATCACGAGGCTGCGAGCAAGGCGAGGCTGGAGGTAAGTGACGTGTTTACACCGCTGCAATCATTTTAGCTTCTAGTCTTCGTCGGCACAGACGTGAGAAAATATAATTGGACATTTCCACATACATAAAAACGAGCCCCAACATTTGTTCAAACTTTTTGTCTTGTCTAGGTGTGCTCGCTGCTTTTAAGTGAAGGAGCGGACCCGACTCTCCTGAACTGTCACGGGAAATCTGCGCTGGACGTCGCGCCGACCAGAGAGCTGCAGGAAAGACTCGCCTGTGAGTATCATTGATTTAGTCATCATCGTCAACCCGTTATGTCCCCACCGAGGGGCACGGGTCTCTTCCCTGAGTAAGGTATAGGCCGTACTCCACCACGGGGGCCAAATTCGGATTGGCGGAGACTTGATTGGTTGAGGACGTTTATTCAAATAAAAATACAAAAAAAATACAGAAGTTGGTTTCTGCCAAACTGCATAACAGTTTGTTGGCAGATGCTCTTGGTATTACAAATTAAAGTTTTCTTATATGCTAGGTACATACAAATACTAAAAAAGAAATTTAAAGACTCCCTACACACTACCCTCTTGCTCGCCCTACGCCTAAGGCTTGGGTTCGGTCACTCACATGACATTGCCACTGGTAGTTAGCCAGTGTCGGCTAGGTCTACCTCACGATGGGCTGGTTGAGAGAGCGGAATGGGAGGTGATGTGAATGGACTTACTTGGTGATGGTGGATGATGGCTCGCTTTAACTGTTGGGCAGATGATGAGCGGTGATGGATGAGCTGATGCGTCCAGCGTACGGAGAACACTCCTGCACTGTTCACTTATAGTCTAATATTGTCAATATATTGTTCTTTGAGCTGATAAATTTTCTTGGTCACCAAATGTCTATCACTTCACGAGAATTCGAGCACTTATCACGCGCCTATGTCACCGTGCGAATGTGTGTGCAGATGGATGGATTAAATAGTAGCGAGCGAGCGGCACGAGCGACGGCACCGGAACGAATGAGTGGTGAATGAATGACCACAGATTCATGATTACGTCGCGCGATCGATTCTCGCGCGAACAGCCACGAACAAGAGGTCAGTGTGCCGGGCAGAATCAAAACTAGCCAACTACCTACATACACATCAAACTACTAGTGACTCAACAGAATTTCTGCAACATTTTTCTTATTTAAACACTATTTTTGCTTTTCATCTAAATTGAAGGAAAACTTGATTCAGAATGTAAGTTTAAGGCATTATAATGTCAGCATAATTAGGTAGGGATTATGATGTCTTGCTATTTTCTTTGTAATATTTTAATTTTTCATACAAATTCGATGAAAAACCGTATTTTTAGGGTTCCGTACCTCAAAAGGAAAAAACGGAACCCTTATAGGATCACTTTGTTGTCCGTCTGTCCGTCCGTCCGTCCGTCTGTCAAGACCCTTTTTCTCAGGAACGCGTGGAGGTATGAAGCTGAAATTTATATCAATTACTCAGGTCTACTGTCCCTTGAAGCTGTGAAAAAATCAAACTTCTAAGCAAACGCAATCAAAAGATACAGCCGTTTATGCCGCAAATTTTCGACACTTGCAAGGGAATCAAAACCTACAGGGTGCTTCCCGTGAACTCAGAATCTTGAAATTTGGTACGAAGCAACGTCTTATAGCATAGATAAAGGAAAAATTACGAAAACCATAAATTTTTAGTTACATCACATAATATATTTTTTTTTTATAATTTTAAACTTACTACCCATTTCCTCATAAACGCGTAGAGGTATTAAATTGAAATTCATACCAAATACTCAGGTCTATAATACAGGTTTGTACGGAACGCTCGGTGCGCGAGTCTGACTCGCACTTGGCCGGTTTTTTTTTTTTTGTTGACATTGCGCATTTTGCAATATGAACGACTTTAAGTGACTTTACAGACATTCTCACATCTTAAAGTATCTGGAAGATAGTTTAATATTTTCGTAATAATTTAGAATTCTTGCAAGGCTAGTGGCTGGTCTTACTGTCAGAAGTTATCGAGCCCCACATAAGGCCTCTGACTTTCCTCCTGACTAAACTGACCGGACCAATATGACTCTATTGAACAACTATGCATTTTAGAGACTCGCCCCCCAGGGCAAATGATTGTGTCGTGTGAAGGCAGTCAACCATCGTGATGCGTACTTAACAATTTTTTCGCCAACAGTTGAATACCGCGGCCACTGTCTTCTGGAGGCGTGTCGGTTGGCGGAGCCAGTCAGGGTCAAGAAGCAGCTGTCTTCAGCCACCAGTAATACCACGCAGCAACATCAGGTCAGTCAGTACCGTTATTTATCGATATCCACCCTTGTACGTCCCCACTGCTGGGGCACGGGTCTCTTCCTGCATCGCAAGAAGGTTTGTAGGGAAGAAGGTGATCGTGCTCCTCCATTATAAAGGGAAGTTTCCCGCCTGGCAGATCGTATGCCTGGGGACGGCCGGTCCAACTGTTGTTAGTCGGACGTTATATTTATGGTATGTCATGTAAAACACTTTGATTGCGCGATGCTGGAATGTTGAGAGTTGACAGAGTTGACATCTGCTCGCCACAGGTTTGGCCATACTCCTCCACGGTGGCCAAGTCCGGGTTGGCGGAAGATTGTAAGACAGTGGCGGGCGTTATCAGAAGTTATCAAGCCGCCTATTAGGCTTCTGACATGGCTTTACGACTGCCATAACATGACAGCCGGCACCAACGGCTTAAGGTGCCATGCGAAGCACGGAAGCGCTCGGAAAAATGCTGGCCACTAGCGTTATTTATCACTGGATTCGTTTGTGCATTCATTCTTTCGTGGTCGTACGTTGGACTTCCATTGGGTTGTACGTTGACTTCCATTGGGTTGTACGGGTCCACGTTTCGTGGTCGTACGTTAGACTTCCATATAGTATAAATATGAGTACCTACTATTGTTTGCTTTTTGTATTTTATATTTTTTGTACATTTTCTTTATTTTTTCTGTTATATCTCTTTCGGTCGTAATTTGAGCCGACTTAGTGTCTACAGTATGTTTCATACTTCGTTGTACTAGTTTTTTGGGTGGCCTGGCATCCTAAGATACAGATCTCTGATCTAGTTTGGGACCCAGTCTGTCCACAAATCGCTTTTATTGCACCACTGCTATTTTTGAACTAATTTGTGGATGGAGAAATAAAGATTTTTGTATTGTATTGTATATTGTATTGGGGGCCGCCGTAGATTTGTACAAATGGCGTCGGTATAGGTGTATTTTTCTGCTTGTGACGTCCTTGACTGACTACCAAAGCATATGCGATCAGCCGGATCCCGGCTCTTCAATTACGCCGACTGGCCGGCGGCGGCGCAGAGGCTCCAAGAGGTGCGCGATTCGGAAGTTTTCGGGACCATTCGTTATGCATCGGGCGAGCCCGTGACCTTCACCCGCCTGGAGTGGCACTATGGTTCACATTGGCGGGAAACTACGGAGCTTTGGATTGGTGGCGTCTTACGTTCATGCATTAATTGCCAGTCTAGCACCTTTGGAGATATTTAGGCTTGTCAGTCATCAACCCATTGTGTCATCAAGTCATTAATTTGAACCTCACTCCTCAGCAATCCCCGTCGGTGTCAGGCGGCAGTTGCGCATCCCTCCCGCCAGAGGGCGGAGTGGAGGCGCTGGTCAACTTCCAGACTCCCGGCAGTGGGGACCGGCCGCTGCATTGCGCCGCCGCCAGCGTCTACCCTAAGCGGAAGCAGGTAATGTACGCCAATGTACCTCCAGTATAGATAGTTATCTACGACGACGTCTGTGGCGTAGCGGTAGCGCATCTGCCTACCATCCTATACCTACCATAAAAAAACCCCAGGACTTGGATGTTCACATGTTTGTGATGTCGTTGTTTCTGTTTCCCACGACACAGGGTATCCTAGTGTGGGTCCAGAAGCAATGTATATGCCTGTATGTAAATGTTATGTTATGTTAACTAATGTAGACAGAATACCAGCGTCACGGGTTGGTTGTATACTGTGAACCTGTAACATATGACGAGTGTGGCGCAGCGGTAGCGCATCTGCCTACTATGCGAGAGGTTCCGGGCTCGAACCCCGGCTGGGGACAAAAAAAAACCCCAGGTTTTGGATATTTACATGTTTGTGACCTAGCTGTTTCTGGTTCCCATGACACAGGGTATCCTAGTGTGGGGCCAGAAGCAATGTATGTGCCTGTATGTAAATGTAAAACCTTTTCTGGTACCATGACACACAGCGCCTCCACCATCTAAGGCCACTTCGCCACGGCTATATGAATTTTATTATTTACTAGCTGACTCAGCGAACTTCGTACCGCCTACCATCGACTGTTTATATATTTTTTTCTCTCTGTAAGAACCATCCTCGTACTTCAAGGAATATTCTAAAAACAGAATTAACAAAATCGGTTCAACTGCTCTCGAGATTTGCGCTTACCAACACATTCAGCGACTCATTTTTATACTATAGACTAGCTGACCCAGCGAACTTCGTACCACCTAACAGTCGATCCTTTATTTTTTTTAATTTTTCCCTTAGTAAGAACCATACTCGTACTTCAAGGAATATTCTAAAAAAAGAATTAACGATATCGATTCAGCTGCTCTCGAGATTTGCGCTTACCAACACATTCGGGGATTCATTTTTATATTATAGATACAAGATTGTTATTTCTTACCATAAGTGTGTTCTCTGTCTTTCGATGTTACTATTTTTAAGATTTTATTTGTGTTGTGGTATTTGAAGGTGATCTGTCAGGATCGTGGCAAGTGGCAGTCCCTGGTTTCTGCCTACCCCTCTGTGATACAGGCGTGAGGTTATGTTTGTATGTATTTGAAAAAATATTTCTCAATTTCATATATGCCTATGAACGTCCCACTGCAGGGCACAGGCCTTCTCTCAGAGAGAAAGTATGGGCTTAATTGGTACACGTGCCCACCGCGGATCGGCAATTTCCAGCGCTCAGGTATTTGAACACCTCAGACGCTCAGGTTTCCTCACGATTTTTTCCTTCACGGGTTTAAAAAAGGTATAAATAATCGTCACACTAATATTTTAAAGGCGAAAGTTTGTGAGTGTGTATGTTTGTTATTTCTTCACGTCTAAACGGCTGGAGCAATTTTAATAAAATTTGGTATGGAGTTACCTGACGCCCTGGATTAACACATAGGCTACGTTTTACTGCAGGAAAATATCTTATTCCCGTGGGAGAATCGACAAACCGCGAGTAACAACGCACAGTTAATGTTCTGTAATATAAAAATGAATTGCTGAATGTTTTGGTAAGCTAAATCTCGAGAGCAGCTGAAACGATTTCGCTGATTCTTTTTTTAGAATATTCCTTGAAGTACGAGGATGGTTCTTACGGAGAGAAAAATAAAAAAAAATCAAGAATCGACTGTTAGGCGGCACGAAGTTCGCTGGGTCAGCTAGTCTTCTATAATATAAAAAAGAATCCCGAATGTGTTGGTAAGCGCAAATCTCGAGAGCAGCTGAAACGATTTCGCTGATTCTTTTTTTTAGAATATTCCTTGAAGTACGAGGATGGTTCTTACGGAGAGAAAGAAAAAAGAATAGACTGTCAGGCGGTACGAAGTTCGCTGTGTCAGGTAGTATAGATTAAATACATGGATAGATACTATTACACTGTCTAGTGCGCACAGAACGGGGAGGCGAGTCTTTAACATGTTTATCTGTTATATTCTTTTTAATGCACTAACCCGTGCTAAGGACAATTTTAAAAAAACCTATTTAGAGACTAAAAATTCCTAACTGCAGACTAGGTACTCGGGGCTGAAAGTGATGTAAATTACTTCAGCCAGATGTCGCTGGCTGTACGTAATACAGAGAATATTGTAAAGAGGTTCGAAATTTCACTGATTCCGGTGAGTCACCCATTAGCTCAGTTGGAAAGAGCGTTGGCACGGATAGCCAGGTTCGAATCCCGGCATGGGTGGAATTTTTAGTCTCTAAATAGGTTTTTAAAAAATCTTTATCTGTGTCAGGTGATGGAGATGCTGATACGGAGAGGCGCCCGCGTCAACGAGAAGAATAAGGAGGGACAAACGCCGCTTCACGTGGCCACAGAACATTCCCATCTGGACGCCATGGACCTACTATTGAGGCACGGTAAGGAACAATGGGACCAACGGGCCCTCCGACCAGGTGGGATGACGATCTGCGGAAAACTGCCGGCAGATGCTGGATGCGGCAAGCTGAAGACAGGGCGCTATGGCGCTCATTAGGGGAGGGCTGTGTCCAGCAGTGGGCTACATAATATAGCCTGAAGAAGAAGAAGAAGAAGGAACAAGGAGCCGAGAGGTGCCAAAAGGGCTACTTGTATTTTATTTGTATGTTTGTGATGTCGTAGTTTATGGTTCCCACGACACAGGGTATCTTAGTGTGGGGCAGAAGCAATATATGTGCTTGTATCTAAATGTTACGTAATTTTCTTTAATGTTGTGCGCTCGTGGCCTAGCGGCACCGAGTAATTGGAATCAATCGCTTGGGTTAAGCAACAATAGGCGCGGTCAGGTGCTGCATGCATGACCGTCCCGTGACTACCGCTAATGGCATTTTTCCGAGCGCTTACGTGCTACGCAGGGCACGTTAAGCCTTTGGTGTCGGTTGTCATGTAATGGCAGTCGTTAAGCCATGTCAGAGGCCTTGCGGACGGTTTGATAACTTCTGACTGTAAGGCCCGCCACTGTCTTACAATTCTCCACCAACACTGACTTGGCCCCCGTTGTGGAGTATGGCCTATACCTTCCTCGGGTGAGAGACATGTGCCTCTCGGTGGGGACACAACGGGATGATGATGTATATATTGATATCAACCCTTGTAAGTCCCCACTGCTGGGTCACGGGTCTCTTCCTGCACCGCAGGAAGTTTAGGCCGTACTCCACCACGGGGGCCAACTCCGTGTTGGTGGTAGTTTCCCTTAATATTTTTGAACTAAAACTTTCGTAAGGACAACACATTGTAGACCTTTAGTCCGGATCTACTTACGGTTGTTGTTACGTCGGAAGAGTCCGACCAGTTTTCGTTCCGATTCGCAGATGGTAGTTAGCCAGTGTCGGCTAGGTCTACCTCACGATGGGCTGGTTGAGAGAGCGGAATTGGAGGTGAAGTGAATGGACTTACGTGGTGATGGTGGATGATGGCTCGCTTTAGCTGTTGGGCAGATGATGAGCGGCGATGGATGAGCTGATGCGTCCAGCGCACGGAGAACACTCCTGCACTGTTCATTTATAGTCTAATATTGTCAATATATTGTTCTTTGAGCTGATAAAGTTTCTTGGTCACCAAAATGTCTATCACTTCACGAGAATTCGAGCACTTAGCACGCGCGTATGTCACAGTGCGAATGTGTATGCAGATGGCTGGATAAATTAGTAGCGAGCGAGCGGCACGAGCGACGGCACCGGGGCGACCAGAATAATGAACAATGAGTGACCACAGATTCATGATTACGTCGCGTCGATTCTCGCGCGAACAGCAGAGCTTAGTATTGTTAAATGTTTGATAATTTGATAGTGTCGTGATATCTCGGCAGGGGCTAAGGTGAACGCAGTGGACGCCCGCGGCGAGAGCGCTCTCTCGGCGGCGGCGCGCCGCGACTCGGCCGCCGCCTGCCGCCTGCTGCTGGCCTGCGGGGCAGACACGCTGCACGCGCACACAGACGGTGAGTGCCCGCACACACACACACACACACACCCTCACACACAGAGACACACCCTCACACACACACACACACAGACACACACACTGTAACGGTGCAAACCTCTTCACACCATTTTTATTTCTTTTTCCATCTATCATTTTCAAATATTTAAATTATGTACGTCACACATTCTTCGATTTCCCTCATTTTGATGTGAAGAGGTTTGCACCGTCACAACACAGGCTCACAGAAACACACGAATACCGGTAGAGAGACAGATAGATACGCTCAGCTACGCTCGGAAGGTTCTTGCCCCTGCAGCAAGAACCTTCCGAGCGTACAAGCGTATGGAGACGAGTACGAGTGTATGGAGACGAGTACGAGTGTATGGAGACGAGTACGAGTGTATGGAGACGAGTACGAGTGTATGGAGACGAGTACGAGCGTATGGAGACGAGTACGAGCGTATGGAGACGAGTACGAGTGTATGGAGACGAGTACGAGCGTATGGAGACGAGTACGAGTGTATGGAGACGAGTACGAGCGTATGGAGACGAGTACGAGTGTATGGAGACGAGTACGAGCGTATGGAGACGAGTACGAGCGTATGGAGACGAGTACGAGCGTATGGAGACGAGTACGAGTGTATGGGCGTATGGGGCGGCACGCTGCACGCGCACACCGACGGTGCGTGCCTGCACACACACACAGACAGACTCACAGAAACACAGGCACACACGAATACCGGTAGAGAGACAGATAGATACGGGGTACGCTGAGAAGGCTCTTGCCGCAGGGTGCTTGGGTCTTGACGGTGCGTGCTCACACGGACACACACTCACACACACAGAAACAAACATACACACACGAATACCGGTAGAGAGACAGATACGGGTACGCTCAGAGGGCTCTTGACGCAGGCGGCACGCTGCACGCGCACACAGACGCACACATGCACACACACACACACACACACACACACACACGGTTGACGGTTGTCACGGTTAGCCAGAGGTCGCGGGTTCGAGTCACGGCATGGGTGGAATTTTTAGCAACTAAAAATAGGTTTTTAAAATTGTCTTTAGCACGCGTTAGTGCATTAAAAAAAGAATATAATCATATAGGTACTGCGTTATCATTCTGATTTAAAACCTAACTGCAAAGTAGGTACTCGGGGCTGCAAGTGATGCAAATTACTTCAGCCAGATGTCGCTGCCTGTACGTAATACAGAGAGTATTGTAAAGAGGTTTGTTTTGAGTCACGGCATGGGTGGAATATTTAGCCTTTAAAAAATACCTACGTTATGTTTATATTAGGTATGTGTTATGTTTATAAACCAATGTCGATCAGCAGACGCGTGTGCAAACGCGGCGGCGCTCCGTCTTCTGGAGGCAGCGCGCACTGGCGACGCGGAGTCTGCTCGCAGCATCCTGGAGGCGCGGCCGCGGCTCGTCAACTGCCGCGACGTCGACGGCCGGCACTCGACGCCGCTTCACTTCGCCGCCGGGTAAGCCGAGTGCTTAGTGCGAGTGTTTTAACTACTCGATCGCGTTAACGTAAACTCATGTTTCTATGGCATCGAGGAAGCGCCACCTAGCGACAAGTATGGAAATTAAAATTGCTGAGTGCGAGTTGTAATGGTTTACGTTTTGAAGTGGACACGTTTACCAGCTAAAACGCGAATAAACGCGAGTGCGAGTTGTACTGTGACAGCGTTGTGCCAGTTCGAACGGTTGACTTACTCATACTCAACGCTCGGTTAACGCGGTAGTAAAGTTATTCGATTGGATCTGTCAAACTCGCACTAAGCACTCAGTAGATACGATGAGGGCTGCTAAGGGACGTTTCAGGCGGACACACGTTGACGACCTCTGTGGCGTAGCGGTAGCGCATCTGCCTGCCATGCAAGAGGTCCCGGTTTCGAATCCCGGCTGGGGACAAAAATATAAAAAACTCGGGTCTTGGATGGTTACATGTTTGTGATGTCGTTGTGTCTGGTTCCCACGACACGGGGTTTCCTAGTGTGGGGTCAGAAGCAATGTATGTGCCTGTATGTAAATGTTGTGTCATACATCGACCAAATAGGGTGTGTATTAATGGTGTGCTGGTCCCAACACTAGTTTATGGTAGCGAGACTTGGGTGTGGCAAAAGAAGCAAGAAAGTAGAATTATTGCAGTAGAAATGAGGTCCTTGAGAGGTATGTGTAGTGTTACTTTGAATGACAGGATACGCAAGAGTCTGATTAGAGGACGTACGCCGAGGTACTCTGAGGTACGCCGTATCTAATCAGCTCTGGATCACTTATTTCTTCTCCAGCTATGACTTTTTGACTACGTTCTAGTAGATAGTCTGTAAACCAGGCTTGGGCAGTTCCTCTAACTCCCAAAAGTTCGAGTTTTCTGAGTAGTGTCTGAGTTGACACCGTGTCAAAAGCCTTTGCTAGGTCCGGAAAGATTCCAATGCAACAAAAGCCGCTGTCGAGATAACTTGAGATTAGATCTGTGTTAATAAATAACAATGGAAATGGCGGTTGATGTAGCGTTGTCTGTTTGCAGGTACAATAGGCTGCCGCTCGCGCAACTTTTGCTACAAAGAGGCGCCGACGTGCACGCTAAAGATAAGGGGTGAGTGTGTATATACATACATTATTGCAAAGGCAGCGAAATATGCATTTGCAGGCCGAGTATGAGTTCGAAGGCCGAGCCGCAGGCGAGGACTTCAATGATACGAGACAGGCAATTGCCATTTCGGCCGAAGCATATAAAGTGCTTTTCTTAAAAAAATGCGAGGAAATAAAAAAGGACCTTTTACATAATAAATTTAATTAATATTAACCAAATAACAACGATTGCGCTTTACCGCCATTTATTTATTATTTTACAGTTTGTGCCGAAAGGTAAACGCATCTGTGGCTATACAGCCACGAGAACGCAATGTGTACTATAAAGGAAGGCCAATGAGACGAGATAAAGAATGTAAACAAAATTTCAGGGGTTCAAAACATTTTTATTTGAATAAATAATAGTTATACAAATTTCGTATTCCCTATTCTAATCGCGGTCTTCTGTATTTGTCAAACATGAAGACCAGAAGAGTCCTAGGCTGTCTAGAGCCGCCAAGCTGTGATTCCATAATTAAAACCAACAACTAATTACAATAACAGCAAAAAACAACAAGAAAACTAACAGTAACGGATTAATATACACAATAAACTTAGTAAATACGGAAACGAAAAAATACGTATCACTTCGAACGCAATCTAAACAGGAATGAACTATTATAGTTCACAAAATGGCAGATGACCAAATGTTGACAACTGCCGTACTGAAAGTTTTCCTGTACCACGAAATACGCAACGACAGCTGTCGTCGATCAAATGACGCCATTACCGCATACGTGTGACAAGGACAGAGATAATAATCGCTCACTATCGCAATGTAACTCAGTAACGGTCCGTTTGTTTACATTCTTTATCTCGTCTCATTGGCCTTCCTTTAGATGAAAGAGTTCTAAATTCAAACAGCACACCGTTTCATACAACATTGCCGGCGCGCTCTTCGTTCCAAATTCAAAGAACGCGCCGGGAAGTGATTTAGGTTTTTCAGTCCACGTAAATATGATACTTCGCGTGTTCTTTATTCAAAAGTAATGATAATATTTCCGCGCATGTTTTAAGAAAAATACAATACGATTTCTTGTACTTTTTATTGTGAAGTCTGTTCGTGTATATAAGAGTATTTAACTTCGTAACTATTTAACGGAGCGGTGGTAGCTCAGTGGGTAGAACAATGGACTCGCAAGCGAGAGACCCAGGTTTGATCCCCAGTGCGGGCGTGTATCAATTACTTTGTTTACTTTCAAACATGCCGTACATTTGCGAATTAGCAGTCTCAATACCGCACGCTAAAGGGGGAGGAAAACATCGTGAGGAAACCCGCGGCTTGGTTGGCTCCGCACGTATTGACTAGTCTTTCCTGTGGGCTAGGCCGACTAGGCTGTCAGGATGGTATAGGTGCTGGGCAAGCCTACACCATCTAAAACCATGTCCCAGACACTGCAGCGTCCGCGTGGTCCCTTCATTCATCTAGTGTGAGTGAAGATACCACTGGATGCTGCATAAATCATCTCATTAAGTAGATGCAGAGGCCATAGTTAACCCCTCTACTTTTAGTATTTTGCACTATCCTCGTCACAGGATTACATACGCGGGAAAATACAGAAAAAGATACCGTCACTTATGGCTCTATCGGACCGACTGTCGAGGGGCGCTTAGCTGCAAGCCGCGCGGCCCAATCTGATAACTAAGCACAATGCATTAAAATGTGTCACTACAATAGCATATTCTTTATTGTACACAGAGATTACAATAAAAGAAATTATATAAAAATATAAAGGAAGGCCAATGAGACGAGATAAAGAATGTAAACAAACGGACCGTTACTGAGTTAAATTGCGATAGTGAGCGATTATTATCTCTATCCTTGTCACACGTATGCAGTAATGGCGTCATTTGATCGACGACAGCAGTCGTTGCGTATTTAGTGGTACAGGAAAACTTTCAGTACGGCAGTTGTCAACATTTGGTGTCATCCGCCATTTTGTGAGCTATAATAGTTCATTCCTGTTTAGATTGCGTTCGAAGTGATACGAGGACAATTTTTATAGCCACATTGACAACATGATCGATAATACTATGGATAGTTTTGTCATAAATACGGCTGATTCGTACTCTTCCGGTGAATCATGTTTGACAAACGACAGCGATTAGAATAGGGAATCCGAAATTTGTATAACCATAATTTATTCAAATAAAAATGTTTTGAACCCCTGAAACTTTGTTTACATTCTTTATCTCGTCTCATTAGCCTTCCTATAGTACAATTGGCGTCCTTATTACTAAAAAGCAAATGTTATAATGTTATAATAGGCTATATTTAATTTTAATTAATCGCCCATCGCCTCTCCCAGTGGGCTAGTGCCTCTCCACAACGCGTGCTCGTACGGGCACTACGAAGTGTGCTCACTGCTGGTGGCGTGCGGCGCCGGGGTGAACGCTCACGACCTGTGGCGGTTCACCCCGCTCCACGAGGCCGCCGCCAAGGGAAAGGCCGACATCGTGCGGCTCCTGTTGAAGGTAATAGGTGTTTTGTTGCTGCGGGATTGCGTTTCTAGATTTTCAGCTCAATCTCTCTCTAAATCCAAGTGTAATGCTAGACTTATTCCAGAAAATGTCATTCACTCATTCCATTCAATTAGAAACTAGAAGAAAATAGTTAATAAAATACGAAGTGGGCTTAGCATTAGTGGGTGGGCAAATACTTGAGCTCGTAGTGCGTGCTCATATGGGCACTACGAAGTGTGCTCACTGCTGGTGGCGTGCGGCGCCGGGGTGAACGCTCACGACCTGTGGCGGTTCACCCCGCTCCACGAGGCCGCCGCCAAGGGAAAGGCCGACATCGTGCGGCTCCTGTTGAAGGTAATAGGTGTTTTGTTGCTGCGGGATTGCGTTTCTAGATTTTCAGCTCAATCTCTCTCTAAATCCAAGTGTAATGCTAGACTTATTCCAGAAAATGTCATTCACTCATTCCATTCAATTAGAAACTAGAAGAAAATAGTTAATAAAATACGAAGTGGGCTTAGCATTAGTGGGTGGGCAAATACTTGAGCTCGTAGTGCGTGCTCATATGGGCACTACGAAGTGTGCTCACTGCTGGTGGCGTGCGGCGCCGGGGTGAACGCTCAAGACCTGTGGCGGTTCACCCCGCTCCACGAGGCCGCCGCCAAGGGAAAGGCCGACATCGTGCGGCTCCTGTTGAAGGTAATAAGTGTTTTGTTGCTGCGGGATTGCGTTTCTAGATTTTCAGCTCAATCTCTCTCTAAATCCAAGTGTAATGCTAGACTTATTCCAGAAAATGTCATTCACTCATTCCATTCAATTAGAAACTAGAAGAAAATAGGTAATAAAATACGAAGCGGGCTTAGCATTAGTGGGTGGGCAAATACTTGAGCTCGTAGTGCGTGCTCATATGGGCACTACGAAGTGTGCTCACTGCTGGTGGCGTGTCGGGGTGAACGCTCACGACCTGTGGCGGTTAAGTGGATTGCATGAAGAATATAGTCGGTACGTGGTGCATGTACATAAATAGTTAAATCGAAAATTATATTGATAACAAACAGCAAAAGAGTGCGAGAATATGATACATTAGATACCACCAATACGCATAAGATTCCATGATTGCCATTAATAACTTTAAATGCCAAGGCATAATTAATAAAAAAAAAATACATAGGCCGTGAAAACATGACAAGTGCTGCGGCCAGACACACGAACAGCACTCGTTCACGACCATAACGCAGAGGTCAGCCATCATCAGTCTCAACCATTTTGGAGGGAGATAGATGACCCGGCCACCACGCCTGCAGATTAAGTTTTTGTCAGTTATAGAATGTATGATATATTTACTAATATGCAATCACGTCGTCTGTACAAACTTAAAATATGACATAATTAACACTGAGGATTGCAGTGATTCGGTTGCTACATATAAAATATTTATTTAATAACTATGATTTACTCTAAAAACCTATTTAGAGGCTAAAAATTTCACCCATGCCGGGATTCAAACCCGCAACCTCTGGCTATCCGTGCCAGCGCTCTACCAATTGAGCCAATGGGCGACTCACCGGCATCAGTGAAATTTCGAACCTCTTTACACTATTCTCTGTATTACGTACAGGCAGCGACATCTGGCTTAAGCAAATTGCATCACTTACAGCCCCGACTACCTACTTTGCAGTTATGATTTACTCGTTGTGGAATTGGTGGCATAACATCCATAAGTGGAACTGTCGATAAAACAATTTGGTCATTCCCTATGACAGTTTGATTTTTGCTATGAAGAATTCCGGTTCTTGACGATCACCCGCTCTCCTCTATAGTTGTTTATGAATTGCCTTCTAACGTCACAATTTGGCTTTCAGCACGGTGCAGACCCGACGCGCCGGAACCGTGACGGGCTGACGCCGCTGCAGCTCGTGCGGGCTGGGGACACCGACACGGCCGACGCCCTGCGTGGGGACGCGGCTTTACTGGACGCCGCCAAGCGTGGGGACGTCGCTAGAGCTAGGTGAGAGACAGAGACGTAGTAGGGCACGTTAAGCCGTCGGTGCCGGGTGTCGTATAATAGCAGTCGTTAAGCCACGTCAGAGGCCTTATGGGCGGCTTGATAACTTCTGACAGTAAGGCCCGCCACGGTCTCTAAAATCGACCCGGATTTGGCCTCCGTGGTGGAGTATGACCTAACCTTCCTGCGATGCAGAAAGAGACTCGTACCCCAGCAGTGAGGATATAAAAGGGTTCATATCAATATAGTTACATATTAAACGGTCAATATAGTTACATGTAAAACGTAATTACCTTATTTCCCGACGTTACCTAATAAATAATCGCGATTGACCCGTTTAATATATAACTATGTATGAGTATCGCGATTCATATTGTCGCGGTCCTATCCCGAACCATCTAGAATAGTCGCCGCATGCTGCGTTTTAGTAAACAATAAACGCTGCAAGCAATAATGACTCGTATGTCCACTAGCGTAAGGTGCAAAACTCTTTAAATGAGTAACTGTTCGAGCGACCTTGCCGCGTGTACCGAGTGTAGGTACGTAGTTACGGGAATGTTCTAGAACCCTGGCCGGCGGATATAAATAGCGGCCGCCGCGGCGCGCTGTCAGTTCCGTTTGGAATAGCGAAGAGTGAACTTCGAGCGAACATACCTGCGATACGAGCGATAACCTACGACCTCAGTGATACTATTGGACTTCGATTGGACCTGCGATTGGAATCTACGTGAGGACTTCGTGTCATGAAGACCTGCAGACCAGACCCTGCGTGAATAAATCCTAAGAAGTTGTCATTGGCGTTTTACATCCAAATCTAGAACCCTAGCCCGTAACATTTGGTGTCAGAATTGGGGATTTGGAGATGCCACTGACTCCGAGAGAGGATACTTCTGGAGTGAGGACCAGGTCCAGAAGTGCTGCGGAGGCCACGCCCACTGCCCCTCAGGCCACGCCCACTGGCCATAGGGACACGCCCACTGGCCCCGCCCACCAAGCGACGCCCACCGACCAAGCCACGCCCCCTGGCCCCGCCCACCAGGCCACGCGCGTAGTGGAGACACAGCATACCTGCCCAGCGGCTCCGCCTACTCACCACGCCCACCAGGCCACGCCCACCGCCCCCGTGCACCAGGCTCTGCCCACCGGCCTTGACCAACAGGTTTCACCAACCGACCAACAGGCTCCGCCTCATAGCCACGCCCACCTGGCCACGCCCACTGAAGACATTAAACCTCAGTCACGTACAATGGAGGTTTTGGATATGTCGTGCCTGATGGCAATGTTGAAGGGCATGCGAGAAGAACAGAGCAAGCAGATGCAGTGCCTGCAAGAAGAACAGAGAGGCCTGCGAGAAGAACAAAGAGGCCTGCGAGAAGAACAGAAGGCAGATCAACAGGTGATCCTTTCTGCCGTTACAAAGTTCAGTGATACGGTCGCTAAGCTACATGAAGATGTAGAGGTAGTGAACGAACGGGTTTCCGAATTAGAGGATGACCTAAAAAATGTGAAAACCGGCCTCACTGGACTAGAGCAGGAAGTTCGGCGTATTAAAGCTGCTGGAGTTACATCGAGCGGAGTTGTCAGCATAAGCCACGGGCCTAAAGTGAAGGTGCCTCCGTACGATGGTACTACGTCTTGGGTCGCCTACCGCCAGCAGTTCCGGACTGTAGCTGCTTCAAACGGGTGGACGGACGAGCAGAGCCTGACAGCCCTCACCGTCGCGCTCAGAGGTTCGGCTTTATCTGTCCTGGAGGCACTGCCCACCTCAGGCAGCGAGTTCAAAGACCTGCTGGAGGCACTTGAGGCTAGATATGGGGAACGACACCTGGAACACGTTTTTCGTGCTCAGCTGCGCGACAGGACTCAGCGCCTGGGTGAAGGACTTCAACAATGGGCGTTGGAAATTGAGAAGCTGGTTCGAAAGGCGTACCCTTCTGCGGATAGTAAGATGGTGGACACGAATATTTTACAAGCCAACGTCGACGGAATTAGGGATCTTGAAATTAGGGCTGCAGTAAAGCTTCGCCACCATTCTTCATTAAAAGAAGCTCTGGCACACGCCCTGGAAGTTGAAGCTGTGCGTCATGATATCCGGCAAGGGCAAAAACTTCGAGAAGTTAAGGAGGAGGTCAAAGAGATCAAGACACCGCCCAAGAGGAACTCCAGGCCCATGTGTTACAAGTGTGGAGAAAGAGGGCATCTGCAGTTCACGTGTCCTAAGAAGGAGAGGCAACCGACCAAAACAGATGACAGACTGGGTGCGCGCCTCAACAAAATGGAGCAGCGTTTTGAGGAGTTCGTAAAGAAGCATGACGCTCCGGCCTCTACTGTGAATCAGAGAAACGAAGCCAGGATTCCGAGGCGAGTACTGGCTGGAGCGGAGAAAGCCCAGGTAACCAGAATCTCACAAGTATGCAATGGGAACAAACTGTCAAGAAGGCCGTGTCCGGAAGACTGCAAGCACTGTGCCAAACAAGAGACAAAGGAACTGCCATTGAGATTGACAAGAATGAGTCCATCGAGATCTTGGGAAGATGAGGCGATGAAAGAAGCACAGGAAGATGACGAAGATGTACGGCTCATTGTCGCATGGAAGAAACGAGGCGAGGACAAGCCAAGATGGTGCGAAGTCGCTCCTACTAGTGCTGTCACCAAGGCATACTGGGCTCAATGGGACAGTTTTATTCTTCGGAACGGAATACTTTACCGCAAATGGGAGAAACCTAACGGCAGAGAGTTCCATCTTCAGATAGTTGTCCCAAGAGATAAGGTACAAGATGTCCTCCGTGAAGTACATGACGGCGTGTCAGGTGGACATTTGGGCGTAAAAAGGACTTTAACAAAGATTCGAGAAAGGTTTTACTGGCTCCATTGTCGAGAAGATGTGCAAGATTGGTGCCGCAAGTGTGCTACTTGCGCCGCGGTGAAAGGCCCACCAACTAGAAGCCGAGGAAATCTGCAACTTTATAACGTTGGTGCGCCATGGGAACGCATTGCAGTTGATGTGGCTGGACCGTTCCCAGTAACGGAATCAGGAAATAAGTATTTCATGGTAGTTATGGATTACTTCACTAAATGGCCAGAGGTATTCGCCATACCCAATCAAGAAGCCACGACTGTTGCCTCCAAGTTGTTTGAGGAAGTAGTTTGCCGGTTTGGTGTGCCCTTGGAAATACACTCCGACCAAGGCAGGAACTTTGAGTCTCAAGTATTTCAAGAACTCTGCAAAATATTGGGAATGCATAAGACTAGGACCACCCCATATCATCCTCAATCTGACGGCATGGTAGAAAGATTTAACCAAACACTTGAGAGACATTTAGCAAAAGTCGTTGACAGGCACCAGAGAGACTGGGACAAATACATACCGCCATTACTTCTGGCCTACCGAACGGCAGAACATGAAAGCACGAAGGTAACCCCGGCGCGTGTAAATTTTGGCCGAGAACTGAGAATACCAGTAGATCTGCTGACTGGAGGCCCTCCTGACGACTCACGTTCTCTACACGACTACATTTCCGAGTTACGTGAGAAAATGCGAGAGATTATTAAGCGAGAGGAGTTGCGCGTGCGCGTTCATCAGATGAACAGTATTCTGAGACGCTCCGTTTCAATATTTTAATTAAACAAGTATAAGTCGTGCTTTCGAGAATAAATTTACACAGTGTAAAAGTTTATTGTGTGGATCAGTGAATTATACAAAGTGTACCTATATCCAAGGCTTCACGGATTAGTAACGACGTATAGAACGTGTAAAGGGCAGATCAGATACACGAAATAATCTACAGCGGTTATAATCGCTGACTTCGCGAGAAACAGCACTGGTCATCGACCCCGCTCCTACCTCCGCGCCTCGCAGTCTGCTTTTTTGTTAACTCACTCCGTCCTTTTCGCACCTACAGAGCGCCCGCTTGCCCGCATTGCCTTGCTTGTGTAAGTCAGCATCGCTTACCTTAGCCTCCAGAATGAATTGCGAAGCTTGTATGGTTGCCGTACCTAACGTTGAGGCTTTGAACTGCTTTATGTGCCATAGGCGATATCACCATCAATGTCTTAACATGACTTCGGCTAAATTCAGGGAGCTAAATAAGGCACAATGGAAGTGCCCCGAATGTGAAAATATTACAGTTCGCGAAAGTCGCAGAAGGGGCGACGACACGCCAACCCGAAAGCTATTTGAGCAGAGGCCCGGTCCCCTCGCCGGCGCGTCAAGGGTGATGGCGGAGATGGACGTTTGTGAACCGGCTGCCACGGGAGCCCGAGCCGTCTCCTCTGCTGTCCCCACTGCTATGCCGGCTCCCCCGCCGGCCGCTATTCCCACATCGTCCGCTATCCCTGCGGCTACGCTACCCCTGATGGCTAACCCTGCTGATGCACACTCAGTTACATTCCACCAGTTGGAAAAGCTGCTGGATGACAAATTGGACAAATTCAGGGCAGCCATTACGAGCGAATTCAATGCCATATTGACCAAGCTGCGAGCAAGTTTCAAGGAGGAAGTCGATGTACTCCGAGGCGAGAATTTACAGTTAAGGGAGGATTTTTTAACCCTAGAAAAAAAGTTTTCGTCTTCTTCCTCAGTGGACATGGGTGCATTGACGGAAAAAGTCAACAACCTACAGGATCAGCTCAACGACAGAGACCAGGAGTTGCTATGCAATGACGTCGAAATTACAAACATTCCGGAGTGCGATGGTGAATCCGTAGGGCATGTGGTCAAATCCGTAGCGACTAAGTTGGGGATGACACTGGAAGAACGTGACATGGTTAGCGCAGTGCGAATTGGTCCAAAGCGCGGCCCCACTGTAGGTTCTCCGGCACCGCGGCCGCGCCCAATCGTAGTTCGACTGTTGCGGCGCGCGCTCCGCGACGAACTGATGAAGAGCGCGCGAGTCCGCCGCGGCGCGACCACAGCAGATCTAGGCTTACCCCCACATGAGCCGCGCCGGTTCTACGTGAACGAGCGACTAACCAGGACCAACCGCGCTCTATTTGCCCGGGCCCGTGATGCTGGCCGCAATGCTGGCTGGCGATTCATATGGACGCGAGAGGGCCGGGTCTACGGCCGCAGGGAGCACACTTCACAGAGGATTCCCTTGCGAAGCGAAGCTGACGTTTTAAATTTTGTAAAATCCTAAATAGGGCTGCGACCTCTACAGCATGTGCTTATAAATGTTTAAATTATTCAGAGTTATCTCGCTATTACTTTTCTGGATGCATTTCAATTATAATAATAGATCCGTACCGATGTGTTCAGTCCCAGCAACTAATACTTACTATGAATATTTTTATTAAAATTATCTCTTTGTCATTACGAACCATATACGCAACATTATATCCTATCTTCACGCCAAACCAACGTCATGTTACTATGCTTAGAAAGTTTCTAATTAATTGTCGATTAATTCAAGTATCTTTTGCCTACATCATAAGGTTTATTATCAGTAAAAACATAAGTATAGGTCTGCTGAATCCAGGGTCACTTGGTACACGTCATGATGAGTTTCTCCTAGCTATGGAAAAACACGCAGTTGACATTATGGCTATTAATGAGACTTGGCTGCGCGCGGGCGAGGATCTGCGTGCGCCCGTGCCGCCCGGCTACCGACTGCGGCATGTGCCGCGTGCTGCAGGCGCGCGCTCGCGCGGCGGAGGGGTCGGTTTTTACCTGCGACGTGGAATTTACGTCCGATTTCTCGAACACCCACCATCCTCAGTAGAACAAATGTGGATTGGTATAAAACAAAATGGACTCAAAGTTGCTATAGGTACTGCGTATCGGCCACAGTGGGTGAACGTAGATACATTTTTAGATGCCTTAACACAGTCGGTGAGCTCGTTTTCGCCCTATGATCATATTGTTTTATTAGGCGACTTTAATATAGATTTATTAAAACCAGAAGACTCCAGTTCTAAGAAGCTGCTAGAGTTTGCAACATACATGAATCTTCACCAATATGTTAATGAAGCGACACACTTCACAACTCACTCTGAAACACTTATAGACCTCATATTCAGCAGAACAACAGTGTCAAAAGTTTGCGTAGATTTCGTGCCTGAGCTAAGCAATCATGCTTTCCTTTCATGTGAGTTACACATTAAAAAACCAAAGCCCTCTCCACAATGGATAGTCTACAGGCCCCTTAGGGACATTAATTTGGAACTTTTCAATGCCAATCTGGCCAGTGTAAAATGGGAGAATGTATTGGGTGAGGATGTAAATGAGTCATTAATTGCTTTTAATGATTGCATCACTTCTATATTCGATATCCACGCTCCCTTAAAAACTTTATATTTAAAAGACTTCAATTATCCATGGTTTACTCCAACAGTTAAAGAGATGATAAAATTAAGAAACGAAGCTCACGTCAAAAGTAGGCAGACTAAATTAGAAAGCGATAAAAAATACTATAAAGAATTAAAAACAATAGTAAGTGCAGCAATTCACACTGAGAAAACGGCGTATTTCGAACACTATATTAATAACAATCTGACAGAGCCACGTAAACTTTGGAAGCATATTAAACGCAATATAGCAGATTTCAAGAAAAAGCAAAGTGAGCTTCCTGAAAATTTAAATAACCCTGATCAGATTAACGCTCATTTCCTAGATATTCCCAGTAATAATGAATTAGATATTTCATTGTTGTCGCACTACTGGTTTAATCGTTTTAGTTCTTCATCTTTCACTCTTAAAACTATTGAAAAGGAAAAAGTGTTAAAAATCATAAAGGGTTTTAAAACAAACGCGCAAGGTTTTGATGGAATCACGCTAGATATGGTACTTATGACGTTACCACATACGCTTGGTGTAATAACTGGTCTCGTAAATAGATCTATTGAAACTGGTTCATTCCCCGAGGCATGGAAGATTGCAAAAGTAAGACCAATACCAAAAAATAATAATCCAACACAATATAAAGATCTCAGACCAATAAGCATTCTACCCTTTTTGTCTAAAATAGTTGAAAAAGTAGTATGTTTGCAGTTGTCAGAGTATTTGGTTATCAACAACATACTCCCGGAAAGGCAGTCTGGATTTAGATCAGGTAGGAGCACCGCAACAGCACTTATGGACGTTGTCGATGATATTTTGGCAAGCCAAGACGTGGGAGATGGTACAATCCTCGTACTTCTTGATTTTTCTCGAGCTTTTGATACGATAAGCCCAACACTACTTTTGTCCAAACTAGCCTACTATGGTTTTGATAATAACTCGATTAAATGGATGTCAAGTTACCTAAGTAACCGGTCCCAAATTGTTGAATTGTGTAACATGGGAGGTACTAAGAAACATTCAGTCTCATCAATGGTTATGAAAGGAGTCCCGCAAGGTTCGATTCTGGGGCCGATACTGTACATTCTTTACACTGCTGACTTGCCAAATTGTATCACTAATAGTAAATATCACCTGTATGCAGATGATCTGCAAGTTTATAGATCTTTCAAACCTAAAGATACGACGGAGGAAGTAGCAAAATTAAATATGGAACTTGAAAAAATTTTACAGTGGTCTACAAAAAATGGCTTAGCGCTGAATCCAACAAAAACAAAATTTCTTGTTCTGGGTACAAAATTACAGATAGAAAAAATAAATAGTTGTACACCCGAGCTTAAAATTAGAAATATAGCGGTAGAAAAAGTTACTGAAGCACGAAACTTAGGAGTGCTGATGGACGATAAACTGAAATTTGAAAAGCATGTTCTAGAAACCGTAAGAAATTGTTACTATAGACTACACGTACTTTATAAAATACGACCATATATAAGTATAGATAAGAGAATACAATTGTGTGAATCATTGATCTTATCGAAACTGAACTATGCCGATACTGTTATTGGTGGTTGTTTATTGGGCAGATCAAAGAAGCTTATTCAGCGAGTGCAAAACTCATGTGCAAGATTTTGCTTTTCCATTCCTCGTAGAGCGCATGTTACACCTTATTTAAATAGAAATAATTTGCTTAACATGGAATCACGTCGTACTTTACACCTAGCCAATTTACTCTTTGGAATCATTAAGAAAAGAAAACCCTCATATCTATACAATAAGCTACAATTTAGTCAACGTCATTCACGCGTTCCACTACTGTTGGTCTGTCCATCTCACCATTCAACGGCATTTCGTGGAAGTTTTCGTTATTGTGCCACCAAATGTTGGAACAACATTCCGCCTCCTATTAGAGATTCCCCTTCTATTAGATGCTTTAAAATTAAATTCAAGCAATATCTACTAACTACACAAAAGGGAAAAATTGTAAATAGTAACGAATCCACGGATACCTATTTAATATCTTTGTAAAGTTTGTGTGAGAAACTTATAATTATATCATATCTGATGCTTCTCGAAATTTGTATAAAAATGTTGCTGTTAAAAACTGTATAATTGTTTTGAATACATAAAGGCATATGTCATCGCTAAAAAAATGCATTAATGAGGTCATTGTTTTGTTTAATATTTACCTTAGATTAATTTAAGTGTTAGCAATAAGTTCTCAGGCATCCGCTGAAAATCAGCGCCGTAGTCCTGCTGCGGCATTAAGCTGAGCGGAAACCTTTTTGGTACCTACTTTGTAAACTTTAGGTTCTATATTAAGCATAAGCTAATCTGTAGTACCAAATAAAGATTTTTCTATTTCTATTCTATTTCTATAGATTCATGCCATAGTACGGGAAAACGGATTGGAGTCGAGTGAAAAGATGAAGACTAGGTATGACCGCCGAGCAAATACGAGCGGCTTCGAAGAAGGAGCACTAGTCTGGCTTCACAATGTAACTCGACGAAAAGGAAAATCTCCGAAATTGCAGACAAGATGGGAGGGACCGTACAACGTGGTAACTCGGTTAAATGACGTGACGTACCGAATTCAACGGCAGCCAAGAGGTGCACAAAAAGTGGTTCACATCGACCGCTTAGCTCCTTATCACGGCAGTAATGAAGATGCTCGGGACGAGCATCTCTAAGAGGGGAGCAGTGTCGTGGTCCTATCCCGAACCATCTAGAATAGTCGCCGCATGCTGCGTTTTAGTAAACAATAAACGCTTGCTTGCAAGCAATAATGACTCGTATGTCCACTAGCGTAAGGTGCAAAACTCTTTAAATGAGTAACTGTTCGAGCGACCTTGCCGCGTGTACCGAGTGTAGGTACGTAGTTACGGGAATGTTCTAGAACCCTGGCCGGCGGATATAAATAGCGGCCGCCGCGGCGCGCTGTCAGTTCCGTTTGGAATAGCGAAGAGTGAACTTCGAGCGAACATACCTGTGATACGAGCGATAACCTACGACCTCAGCGATACTATTGGACTTTGATTGGACCTGCGATTGGAATCTACGTGAGGACTTCGTGTCGTGAAGACCTACAGACCAGACCCTGCGTGAATAAATCCTAAGAAGTTGTCATTGGCGTTTTACATCCAAATCCAGAACCCTAGCCCGTAACAATATCAATATTCCTTACGATGCGTGGAAATGGCGGCTACCCAACGCACAAGGAGAGGAGGCAGAAAAACGACGGAGCGTTTATAGAAGTCTATTCATCCTTACTTGTCTTATTTTGTTATCAACATTCTAACCTTAAAAGTGACATTTGATGCCAAAATTACATATCTTCAATCATATTCATGAACATCCTCTATCAATAATATAAAAATTAATCGCTGAATGTGTTGGTAAGCGCAAATCTCGAGATCAGCTGAACCGATTTTGCCTTTTCTTTTTTTTATATTCCTTGAAGTACAAGGATGGTTCTTACGGAAAGAAAATTAAAAAAAAATTAAAAAAGCTGGGTCAGCTAGTTGTTTATAAAATTGACAGCGTGTTATCTAAAATAGTGTCCCAGGTAACTTCAATTATGAAAATATGGGAATTTTCGACTAAAATATTATATTGTAGACTTTTAGTCCGGATCTACTTACGGGTGTTTTTATATTGGAAGAGTCCGACTAGGTCCGATATAACAACACCCGTAAGTAGCAGTCTACAATGTGTTGTGCTTACGAATGTTTTAGTTCTTAAATATTATCTTCACCGGTAGAATCCTGTTTACTAGAATGGACAAGTAAGGATAAATAGACTGAATGAAGATAGCTGCGTTGACGCAGCGATCTCACTGCGTTGGAATCGTTCCGTTGCGACGACGCAGCGCAGCCGCAGCGCCCGTGCGGCATCGCTTTATCAGACATTTGTCATAGTACTTTCTTGGACAGAATCTGTCAAAGATGCTGTGTGTTTATATTTCATTTTTGCATTAACCCGTACTAAGGACAATTTAAAAAATTTAGAGGCTAAAAATTCCACCCATGCCGGGACTCGAACCCGCGAACCTCTGTACGTAATACAGATAGTATTGTAAAGAGTTTCAAAATTTCACTGATGCCGGTGAGTCGCCCATTAGCTCAGTTGGGAGAGCGATGGCACGGTTAGCCAGAGGCCGCGGGTTCGAGTCCCGGCATGGGTGGAATTTTTGGCCTCTAAATAGGTTTTTATAACGCTGTGTGTTTTCGCAGGAAACTTATAACAGCACAGAACGTCAACTGCAGAGATTCACACGGGAGGAACTCCACGCCTCTACATCTTGCCGGTAAGCTCCGAATGTTCTGTTGAGGTTATGGGAGACTACCGCCACCTATGGAAGAAAAATCATAACTTTTTTTATAATACTTTTTTTTTAATGCACTAACCCGTGCTAAGGACAATTTTAAAAACCTATTTAGAGGCTAGGCAGTTAGTAAAAGCCTAACTGCAAAGTAGGTACTCGGGGCTGTAAGTGATGCAAATTACTTCAGCCAGATGTCGCTCCATGTACGTAATACAGAGAATATTGTAAAGAGGTTCGAAATTTCACTGATGCCGGTGAGTTGCCCATTAGCTCAGTTGGAAAGAGCTGGCACGAATAGCTAGAGTTCGCGAGGCACGGGTGGAATTTTTAGCCTCTAAATAGGTCATTAAAATAGTCCTGGGCACAGGTTAGTGCATTGAAAAGAATGGAAAAGAATCACGTCACGTCATGTTAATACGCCGTTCAATTACTGAATTGGTGATTTAGATAGATAGATAGATAGATAGATAGATAGATAGAGAACACTTTATTGTACATAAAAATTTAAATTACACAGATATTTCTTAACCTAAGAGTACAGATTATTATTTTTATTTTATTTTTTTTAATTATATTTTTTTTTATTATATTTTTTTTATTGATTATTTATCAATTATTATTTAATTAGAGTAGAGATTTAGTTATTGAACTAAATCAATAACTAAATCATCGCAGCACTGTCGCGCCCTTTCCCAGCCGGTTACAACAACCTGGAGGTGGCCCCCGTGGTGGAGTACGGCCTAACTTTCCTGCGACGCAGGAAGAGACCCGTGCCCCAGCAGTGGGGACATACAAGGGTTGATATAACATCGTCGTCGTCGTCAGGCTATACTAGTCCACTGATGGACATAGCCCTCCCCTAAAGAGCGCCACGTTGTCATAGGGGGTAATGCCCATAATCCCCACATTAAGAATGCGGGTTGGGAATCGCAGTTCGGTGGAATTGTACTGCAGGGGGCGCTGCTGCCCACCCCCCGGCTTGTGTCCCTTAGTCGCCTTTTACGACACCCGCGGGAAGAATTAGGTTGGTGCTATTCTCTAGACCGACACCACACAGCAAATGTAACATATCACGCCGTTTCCCAGCCGGCTACAACAACCTGTAGGTGGCCCCCGTGGTGGAATACGGCCTAACCTTCCTGCGATCCCGTGCCCCAGCAGTGGAGACATCAAGCGTTGATAACATAACATATCACGCCCTTTCCCAGCCGGCTACAACAATCTGGACGTGGCCCCCGCGGTGGAGTACGGCCTAACCTTCCTGCGATCTCGTGCCCTAGCAGTGGAGACATACAAGGGTCGATAACATAACATATGACGCCCTTTCCCAGCCGGCTACAACAACCTTGAGGTGGCCCCCGCGGTGGAATACGGCCTAATTTTCCTGCGATCCCGTGCCCCAGCAGTGGAGACATACAAGGGTTGATATAACATAATTATGATGTCCTTTCCCAGCCGGCTACAACAATCTGGAGGTGGCGGAGGCGCTCCTCGAGGCGGGCGCGCTCGTGTCGGCCCGCGACAAGGGCGGGCTGGTGCCCTTGCATAACGCGGCGTCCTACGGGCATCTGGAGCTGGCGGCGCTCCTACTCCGCGCCGGGACGCCTCCCAACGCCGCCGACCGCTGGGGCTTCGCGCCTCTTCACGAGGCCGCGCACAAGGGCCGGACGCAGCTCTGCGCCTTGCTGGTGAGCGGAGTGTGTTGCCGTCATTCGCAAAGTGTTAACGTCTAAGGGAGCGCTCGTGGCCTAGTGCCTCGTGGCCTAACATATTAGTCTAAAACATAGTACTTGCTGAAATGGACTCAAATCGCAAAAATACCGTCTTAATAGAGACGGAGAGAAATACGCAGAGCTGATTAGTAATCTTTGCTATTTACTCGCTAGTAGGTATTAGAAGCGCTCGTGTCCTAGGCGAACCGAGTGATTGAAATCAATCAAATAGTATAGAAAATTGAATGTCAAATTTTGTTTACAATTGTTTGTACTTCAAACCATAGACATAAATGGCTGACCGCGTTTTTGGCTGTTTGGGAAAACAAAATTTTAAAATAGTATATTTTTATGTTGCATTTAGGTCCTCAAAAAAAAACAAACTAAAATATTTGTTGGTCTAACGGTAGAGTTATTTACCGTTTAAGACTTACTTGAAAAGTGAGTCAAATAGCGGATTGAACGTTTCCCCTTCAGCTGGCCCACGGGGCGGACCCGTTCCTCAAGAACCAGGAGGGGCAGACGGCTCTCGAGCTGGCCTCGGCCGAGGACGTGCGGGCGCTGCTGCAGGCCGCCACCACCGCCGCCGCCGACGCCGCGCCGCCCGCGCCGCCCGCGCCCGCGCCGCCGCCCCCGCAGCGCCCCGTGCGGCTGCCCAGCGGGGAGACCGCGCCGCTGCCGCTGCCGGTGAGTGCTGGGGGGGGGGGGGGGGGCTGGGGGCGGCTGCTGTAAGCTGGGCGCCGCTGGGGACTGGGGGCGGCTGCTGTAAGCTGGGCGCCGCTGGGGACTGGGGGCGGCTGCTGTAAGCTGGGCGCCGCTGGGGACTGGGGGCGGCTGCTGTAAGCTGGGCGCCGCTGGGGACTGGGGGCGACTGCTGTAAGCTGGGCGCCGCTGGGGACTGGGGGCGGCTGCTGTAAGCTGGGCGCCGCTGGGGACTGGGGGCGGCTGCTGTAAGCTAGGCGCCGCTGGGGACTGGGGGCTGGGGGCGGCTGCTGTAAGCTGGGCGCCGCTGGGGACTGGGGGCGGCTGCTGTAAGCTGTCGGCTGCTGCAGGCTGCTGCAGGCTGCTCCCAGCGGGGGGACCGCGCCGCTGCCGCTGCCGGTGAGTGATGCGGGGGAGGGGGCTGAGGACTGGCTGCTGTAAGCTGGGGGCTGCTGCAGGCTGCTCGCCGCTGCCGGTGAGTCCTAGGGGGGGGGGGGGTTTAGGGCGGCTGCTGTACGCTGGAGACTGCTGTAAGCAGGGGGATGCTGTAAGCAGGATACTGTATGCAGGTGGATGCTGCTGCTGTGAGTCAGGGTCTACTGAAGGCTGCCCAGAAGCGGGAAAATATTTAACATTGGAGAAGTGTTTTAAAGAATCGTCCTGTTAAATAAGACCCTTAATTTTGTTCGCGAACGACCGCGAAACGTGGCGTGAAGGGGATAAATTCTGCTGCGGGCGGAGGTCTACCTCCGCCCGCAGCTGAACCGCAGCCCGCCCTTAGTCTACTAATGATGATGCAACTCCGCAGGTGATGCCGAGCAATTACTGGGCGGAGGGCTCCCGAGGGAGCTTGGAGGACGCAGCCGGGAGACCCGCTTCGGCGCTGTCCACCTCAGAGTCCCTCCTCACCTTCCTCACGAAGTGAGTGCTAGGATCATACACACAACTTCCAGCGACGGCCTAAAGCAGTAATCATTACAAGTTTTAGCCAACAAATTATTTTTCATCCATCAACTATGACTATGGCCATATCTCGCGAAGAACCGACAACCGTTGGAGTAAACGTGTTCATGAGTGGAGACCGCGACTCGGCAAACGCAGTGTAGGATGCCCTTCGACCAGGTGGGATGACGATCTGCCAAAAACTGCAGGCAGATGCTGGATGCGGTAAGCTGAAGACTGGGCGCTATGGCGCTCATTAGGGGAGGGCTATGTCCAGCAGGGGACTACATAATATAGCCTGAAGAAGAAGTCAGTCATTTTGATAATGGACCAAGTGCCCTGAAAGGCGCTAACTATTAGACTTGGGCAAAGTGTGTCCTTAGAGGGAGTTCTTATATCTCATATCTTTGCTCACCGAGACACACTATATCTCTATCATATCTCGCTCACCACTCGTGTCTTAGCTCATACTACGTCCAATCAACTAAGTGTGTGTGGAAATAAGAGACACAACTGGTGAGTCAGTCTAGTCTATCTATTCCCTACTTTATCCAGATCTCACGTTTTTTTGGCGAACTTTCTCTCATCGTTCGTTGGTTACGAAAAGAAATGTTGCCGAATTTACCCGATGTCAGACGATGTTGATCTCGCTCTCGCGCATTGTGTGTGAGCTGGATAAAGTAGCAGGAGCAGCATTACCGCACTGAGATGAGAGTATGTGTGAGGGAGCCAGATATGGTTGACATCTCTGGGATATGAATGGGACACACTTGACGGAGAGCGAGTTGTGTGTCGACTCATATCTGGCTCTTGAGTTACCCAAGGCTATTAACTATAACAATGACGTGTTCTAGAACAACAAACTAATACAAATGAATCTCAATGAGCATGCATCAAGTTGTAACGGTGCAAACCTCTTCACACCCTTTTTTTTTCTATCTATCATTTTCAAATATTTAAATTACGTCACACATTTTTCGATTTTCCTCATTTTTCATCATTACTACTTTACCTTTTGACCAGATCTGACTAAAGAAAGGCCAATGAGACGAGATAAAGAATGTAAACAAACGGACCGTTACTGAGTTACATTGCGATAGTGAGTGATTATTATCTCTGTTCTTGTCACACGTATGCGGTAATGGCGTCATTTGATCGACGACAGCTGTCGTTGCGTATTTCGTGGTACAGGAAAACTTTCAGTACGGCAGTTGTCAACATTTGGTGTCATCCGCCATTTTGTGAACTATATTATAGTCTGTTCATTCCTGTTTAGATTGCGTTCGAAGTGATACGAGGATAATTTTTATTGCCATATTGACAACATGATTGATAATACTATGGATAGTTTTGTCATAAATACGGCTGATTCGTACTCTTCCGGTGAATCATGTTTGAATAATACAGACGACAGCGATTACAATAGTCAATCCGAAATTTGCATAACTATAATTTACTCAAAATGTTTTGAACCCCTGAAACTTTGTTTACATTCTTTATCTAGTCTCATTGGCCTTCCTTTATTTTACCCGCTTATCCGTTTCTATCCAGCTTTTCTGTTTTATTATACAACTAAATTCTACAAATAAAACGACACCTGAAGCCGTTCCAGTTCTTATTATTTATGAATGATACACAACATTACAAAGTGAGTGTTTGCCATCCAGCATCGGGCTGGAGCAGCTTTCGTCGGTGCTGGAGCGCGAGCAGATCACGGTGGAGATCCTCACGGAGATGAGCCACGAGGACTTGCGCGCTATTGGCGTGGCGGCCTACGGCCACCGCCACCGGCTGCTCAAGGCGACGCGGCAGAGCCTGCACTCGCCCGGTCAGTGGTAACCTACACAATTTTAATTTTTAATGCACTAACCCGTGCTAAGGAACAAATTTAAAAACCTATTTAGAGGCTAAAAATTAATTAAAATCAATTGGTAGAGCGCTGGTACGCATAGCCAGAGGTTGCGGGTTCGAATCCCGGCATGGGTGAAATTTTTAGCCTCTAAATAGGTTTTTAAACTAATTAAAACTGTTTTTATACGGATTTATGCTCGTTTATTACATTTTTTTTACAATTTTCCAACGTTTCGGCACTTTTTCAATTACTAATAATCAATATTGTTGACTTTATATAAAAAATAATTGGTTTGTCTATTTTGGAACGTAACTTCATAATTAACTTTTGTAATTTTGACCGAGGGTAGTAAACTAACCGTTAATGATTTCTAAATGACACCTGTCACCTCAGTCATCCGGGACCACGGCACCTGAAAAAGTGCCGAAACGTTGGGAAATTGTAAAAAATGTAATAAACGAGCATAAATCCGTATAAAAACAGTTTTAATTATGTCTACAGCTCGTGTTAACCTTAGAAAATACTATACAGACCAGTGGTAACCTGACGATGACGATAGGTGGATAGAGAACACTTTATTGTACAACCAGAAAAATATTTATGCCACACTTGGGCAGAAAGCGGCTTTTTTCCATACGCGCAGTGTAGACATAATAGTTATTTGTTATACAAGAGTGCAAAGTTTCTTTTTAACCGCGTGTTCAATTTTGATGACCGAGCAAGCGAAGGATTCTAAAATTAAATTAATTCTGAGCGTTAGCGAGGGAATCAAAAGAGCACGAGGTGAAAAATCCTTGCACTCGAGTGCAACACGTAACTTTTCATTCCACCTCAGCGAGGAAATGACTAAATGCAAAAAAAAAACGTTTACAATCACAAGATAGGTACACTTTTTTAATTCACAAACTTAGTGCACACGATGTTCTAAATTCAATTTACTTTATCCTCTAGAGAATAAAAACGGCTTTTCCACTCAGATATTGAAGATTAAAAATACTCTTTCCGAGATGGTGGGATGAAAAAATATTTATGCCACACTTGGCCAGAAAGCGGCTTTTTCCATACGCGCAGTGTAGACATAAAAAGATGTACACAACACGGGAGGTAACAAAGAAAGCTCTCGATCGCATATTTACGTCCCTCGCTTGCAGCTCGGGCCTTTTCTGCGATCTCGGCCTTTCTTTGCATTAGCACCCTAGTTGTGTAATGTACTATACAACCATGAATTTTTAAATCTAAGTAATGTTATAGTTATGTAAGTACTCGTACTGGTTGCGCCGTAGAAGATTAAATTTTCCCGCCCGTTCAATGTGACTGATTATTACATTTTCCCGCCCGTTCAATGTGACTGATTATTAAATTTTCCCGCCCGTTCAATGTGACTGATTATCTCAATATTATATTTTCGCACGTTGGTACATTGATCTCCAATCCCTAGCCTGTACACCTTATATATTTCTTTTCCCTCATACACGCACGCCCGCATATATACTTCACGCTCGCACCGAGCCCGCTACAGTTAAGTTGGCAGCAAGAGGAATAGGGACACTGGTTTCAAGAAACGTCTGCCGCCGCATGTCTTGCAGACATTATTTCGCTATTAAAACTATTGTAGACATTTAAACCAAAAGGCAAGGAGTGCATACAGTCTATTTATTCTTACTTGTCCAATTTAGTTAACAAGATTCTAACCTTAAAGTTGAGATTAGATGCCTAAACTAGACAATTTCTCGCAAATTCATGAACTATCATGAACTATGTTTATAAAATTGGCGGCGTGTTATCTAAAAAAGTGTTCTAGGTTGCTTCATTTATGGAAATATGGCAGTTTTGGACTAAAAAGTAACAATTTAAGGGTAGAATCTTGTTTACTAAATTGCACAAGTAAGAATAAATAGACTGTACGTGTGGTGATACAGTGCAGCGCGACTGGAAAGCCTACATAGCCTGGATCCAGACTGGAGACATCGCGAAGCAGCCGAAGGTAGGGCGTGCTTACCACTACTTTCCTTTCCCGTACCTACTGCTTCAGTTACCAACGTGCAAACTCCTTTGCTATAATCCGCAAAATTACAGTCCACTACTCTCGCAGGGTCTCGTCTGACTATTTCGACCTACCGCTCCAGATTTCTTGAAGTCTGGACTTTATAATATTTATATCCGCCTTTCCCGCAAGGACGAGTCTAATTTTTATTTACTGCCACCCGCTGGCGCGTCCACGTACCACAGTGATATTTTTGTTTCCCAAAAAAGTAATCCGTGTAATCTGTAATGTAAATAACGGTTTGGGTAAGTAGTTATATGAGATTGTATTTATGTCTGGTACTCGAGTGTACAGTAAGTACCTACTACGAGTACTGGTAAGCGTAACGGAATCCTTATTTTTGCATTACACTATAAAATTAATTTATATCTACTAGGGTATCAAACTAATTCGTTTTTAGATAGATAGAGAACTTTATTGCACAACCAGAAAAATATTACTTCATCCATGATTTCTTAGATCTAAGTAATGTTATACAATTGGCGGTCTTATCGCTAATAGCGATCGCTTCCAGAGAACCTTTGGATGGAGTGGATTGCATGAAGAATATAGTCGTTACGTGGTGCATGTACATAAATAATTAAGGTCCCGGATTCGATCCCCGGCCGAGTCAAACTAGGAAACGAACTTTTCCGATTTGTCTCGGGTCTTATCTATGTATTTATTGTATTAAATCTATCGTCCAATTAGCACCTGTAACACAAGTCATTCAGTTGTACTTAGTATAGGGCTAACGAGATCTGTGTAATATGTCCATGAATATTAATTTATTGTTTATTTTTATGGTCAAAACACAATAGGTTGAGTCGGCGCGGTAGTTATGCACGCTATAACAGTCATAATACAGGCTATAACAGCAATAATGCAAGCTAAAAGAGTTATAATGCAGTCTATAACAGTGAGAATGCAAGCCGCCAATTGTATATATAACATTAATCATGTAAATTACTATTGCCTGTATCTGTAAAACTTTAAATTATTTGTATTCGAATTTCCGTTAATTCTACTAGTTTTAATTAAGCCGGTTTTTTTAAGTGACTGCTCAATTTATTTTGTAATTGTAATTTTAATACAAACTGAACACGGGCTTGGGCATGCAAAAGCAGTTGCTAAGATATACTGTAAAAAGCAATCAATGGCTGTCCACAACACAGGCTCGGCCTAGTGTGGAAGCCCGCGAGTCCATAGTAGTTTTGCTCACGCTCGCGACTCACTTGCCTCGATCTGTCAACCGGTGGTAACTAAAAAGAACGTAGACTACCCGTCACCCACGACACAGGCTGCGCCTAGTGTGGGAGTCGTAATAGACCATAATTACTGTATTCAATTTGTTATAAATAAACATACTTTTATTATTTACTAGCTGACCCAGCGAACTTCGTACCGCCTAACAGTCGATTCTTTTTCCCTCCGTAAGAACCATCCTCGTACTTCAAGGAATATTCTGAGAAAAGAATTCTCGAAATCGGTTCAGCTGCTCTCGAGATTTGCGCTTACCAACACATTCAGCGATTCATTTATATATTACTAGCTGACCCAGCGAACTTCGTGCCGCCTAACAGTCGATTCTTAATTTTTTTTTTGCTTTTTTCTCTCTGTAAGAACAATCCTCGTACTTCAAGGAATATTCTAAAAAAAGAATTAGCGAAATCGGTTTAGCTGATCTCGAGATTTGCGCTTACCAACACATTCGGCGATTCATTTTTATATTATAGACTAGTCATTTTTATATTATAGATTTATTATTTTACTTAGGTTTAAGAAATCGTGGTTGTATTTTTTTTACTGGTTGTGCATTAAAGTGTTCTCTGCCTATCTATAACTAACGTAATGCGAGCTTTAACAGTAAGTGTGCTGGCTATAACAGATAATGTAAGCTAAAACAGTAATAATGCAAGCTATAACAGTAAAAATGCAGGGCTATTACAGTGAGAATGCAGACCCCCAATTGTATAACATTACTTAGATTTGAGAAAGTTTAGTTGTCTTTTTTTCTGGCTGTGCAATAAAGCGTTCTCTGCCTATCTATAACTTACATAATGCGAGCTATAACAGTAAGGATGCTGTCTATAACAGAAAATGTAAGCTAAAACAGTAATAATGCAAGCTACAACAGTAAAAATGCAGGGCTATAACAGTGAGAATGTAGACCCCCAATTGTATAACATTACTTAGATTTGAGAGAGCGTAGTTGTCTTTTTTTCTGGCTGTGCAATAAAGCGTTCTCTGCCTATCTATAACCATCGATAAAATTACTTTAGTAATATTTTATCGATGCTATAACTTACATAATGCGAGCTATAACAGTAAGGATGCTGGCTATAACAGAAAATGTAAGCTAAAACAGTAATAATGCAGGGCTATAACAGTGAGAATGTAGACCCCCAATTGTATAACATTACTTTGATTTGAGAAAGCGTGCTTGTCTTTTTTTTCTGGCTCTGCAATAAAGTGTTCAATGACTAACATAATGCGAGCTATAACAGATAATTTAAGCTGTAGCAGTAATAATTCAAGCTATAATTTTAATAATAGAACCTAAAACATTAATGATGCAGAGTAATAATGCAAGATCTAACAGCATTAGCCCACCCCTCGCCTCCTCACCCGCCTCTTCCCTCCCCGCCCCTCACCTCAACGAGTTGCAGCGGGACACACGAACAGCAATGGATTTTCATGCATATAGATGTCACCCAAGTCCCCCATTAGCACGCCGACTGCTGAAACAGCCCCGTTCACAGCGTTCGAAATTATCAAGATAATTACGCTACTTGATAATTATCTGATAATTATTCGATAACTATCGGGTAATTATCACCCGTGTAAGAAATTAATTTGCTGTATTGTTTCATAAGAAATGCATTATAATTTGGCCAATTCTAACAAAAACTAATACATTTTATGATATTTATTTAAAATTCATAAATTAACATTAATTAAAGTAAAAAGTCTCCATCAGATTCTTTATTCTAAATATATATATTAAATTGGATCGACCAAAGATGTCAAAGGAATATCTTCATCCGATGATGATTCTGTTTCCATTGGCTGTGTTGCTGCTGTAGCTGCAGTAGAACTTATTTGTTCACCTAATACTAATAGCCAACTAAGATCTTGCTGCAATTGATAATTATCGAGCCATTTTTATCAAGATAATTATCATGATAATTTGTAGACTTTTAGTCCGGATTTACTTACGGGTGTTGTTATATCGGAAAAGTCCGACCAGGTTTCCGATATAACAACACCCGTAAGTAAATCCGGACTAAAAGTCTACAATGTGTTGTGCTTACGAAAGTTTTAGTTCAAAAATCATGATAATTATCAAGATAATTATCATGATAATTATCAAGATAATTATCATGATAATTATCATGATAATTATTTTGATAATTATCACGGATAATTATCAAGATAATTATCACGGATAATTATCAAGATAATTATCACGAATAATTATCCTTTCGAACCCTGCCCGTGCAATCCCCAGAGTGGTACGGCGGCACGACTCTCGTGGACGTGCCGGCCGGTGAGGACGGCACGGACTCCGAGCACGCGCTAGTGGAGCGGGAGATGCAGGCCTCCGTGAGGACGCACCGGGACGCGCACGGAGGAGGGAATTTCGTGCGGTATAACGTGCTCCGGGTGAGTATTGAGAATTGACGCTGTTTGACTATATTACAGAGGATTACACGCGGCAGGTGAAATTAAAAGGAAAATTCTTTTAAAAACCTAATTTCATTTGCTAATGCTAAAGCAGGGATCGTTGATACATGTACTTGTTAAAAACTATATAACAGGTGCCAGGGCATTCCCAATTAAATTGATCCTATTCGTCTAAGTTGAACAGTGGCCCTTATAACATATTTGAATCTTTCGCGACTTGTACACATAGAATATTTTCGGGGCTTAATCGCGTAGTAATTTATTGCTATTTTACCTCGACGTTTCGACGCCGTTACAGTCGTCGTGGTCACGAGAAGACTACGAGACTACTAGAGAATTACGACGCGATTAAGCCCCGAAAATATTCTAAGTAGCCCTTATATTGGGTCGCCATTAGATTAACAAGAATTAAAGTAGGTACACATTTACGATATCAATTTCTTATAGAATTTCGTTGAGACCACGCACAGGCAAAGGTGAAACGGAGCGTTGGACACTCACCAGCTCACTGGACTATTAGACTGTTAGCTAGATGGCGGTGGCTGGATGTGGCTGGCCGAAGACAGGAGGAAGTGGCGTGCCTTGTGGGAGGCCTTTGTCCAGCAGTGGCAGAGTAAAGGCTGATTTAAAAACCTATTTACAGGATAAAAATTCCACCCATGCCGAGATTCGAACCCGCGACCTCTGGCTATCCGTGTTAGCGCTCTACCAACTGAGCTAATGGGCGATTCACCGGCGTCAGTGAAATTTCGAACCTCTTTACAATATTCTCTGTATTACATACAGGCGGCGACTTTTAGCCTCTAAATAGGTTTTAAAATTTGTCCTTAGCACGGGTTAGTGCATTAAAACGAATATAATCATGTGGGTACAGCGATATCATTCCGATGTAAAAAAAAACCTAACTGCAAAGTAGGTACTCGGGGCTGCAAGTGATGCAAATTACTTCAGCCAGATTTCGCTGCCTGTACGTAATACAGAGAGTATTGTGTAGAGGTTCGAAATTTCCGTAGTTATTTCGAACCTCTACACAATAGAAGCAGAATAGAAGTAGAAATTTCGAAGTTGCCTATTAGCTCAGTTGGTAGAGCGCTGGCACGGATAGCCAGACGTCGCGGATTCGAATCCCGGCATGGGTGGAATTTTTAGCCTCTAAATAGGTTTTTAAAATTGTCCTTAGCACGGTTCAGAGCATTAAAAATAATATAACGAAGGTGATCTGATAAGGCTCCCCACTGTCTTACTCTGTGGAGGATTCCACCAACCCGGACTTGGCCCCCGTGGTGGAGTATGGCCTAACCTTCCCGCGATGCAGGAAGAGACCCGTGCCCCAGCAGTGGGGACATACAAGGGTTGTTAACGATTAACGACGAGACTGTAGTTTGCGACTCCATCTTTCGTCCTCCCTGCGACAAAGCGTGCATTACACCTTATGCTGATTATCTTTGTCTGGTGTTGTCAGATCCAGAAGCTGGTAAACGGGCGGCTCTGGGAGCGCTACCAGCACCGGCGGCGAGAGGTGGCGGAGGAGGCCGGCGACTGCAACGAGCGGATGCTCTTCCACGGCTCGCCGTTCATCAACGCCATTGTGCAGAAGGGCTTCGACGAGAGACACGCCTACATTGGTGAGGAAGACGCAAACTAAAAGATAAACCTAACTTGTTCTTGTTATTTAAAAACCTATTTAGAGGCTAAAAATGCCCATTAGTTCAGTTGGATAGAGCGCTGGCACGGATAGCCAGAGGTCGCGGGTTCGAATCCCGGCGTGGGTGGAATTTTTTGCCTCTAAATAGGTTTTTAAAATTGTCCTTAGCACGGGTTAGTGCATTAAAAATAAAAGTGGTATAATCTAACATATTTTTGTGATGGCTGACAACGGGCAGTTTTATTACATTTCATTTGAAACGTTGACATACATTGTCCAGAGACAACAGCAAACCATAGATTACTATAGAACTACTATACACGGCGTTAGATTGTCTATTTGAAGTATAAATAATATATTTCTAACAATCATCATCTTAATCAGCCGTTGACAGTCCACTGCTGGATACAGGCCTATCCCAAGACACGCCACTGAGTCCGATCGTCGGCTCTCCTCTTCCAGTCACTGTCCATCGCTTTGCGACTGTCGTCGATCCACCTGGAGGCAGGGCTTCCTAAGGTTTTTTTTCTTATGGGCTATAAACTTCCCACTGCAGCGCACAGGGCTTCTTGCCGAGGGAGCGTATGTGCCAATTTTTTTTTTAATACCGTCCCGTGACTACCGCTAGTGGCAGTTTTTCGAGCGGTTCCGTGCTTCGCAATGCCGGCTGTCACGTAATGGCAGTCGTTACGCCATGTCAGAGGCATCATGGACGGCTCGATAACTTCTGGCAGTAAGGCCGCCACTGTGTTACAATGCTGCGGCAACCCGGACTAGGCCCCCGTGGTGGGGAAATATGAGGGTAGATACCGAATTTAATCTATAAGGATATTTGTCTCCAGGCGGCATGTTCGGCGCGGGCATCTACTTCGGTGAGCACTCGTCCAAAAGCAATCAATACGTGTACGGATTCGGCGGCGGCTCCGGGTGCCCCGCTCACAAGGACAAGAGCTGCTATGTGTGCCACAGGTGAGTCAGTGTGCCACAGGTGAGTCAGTGTGCCACAGGTGAGTCAGTGTGCCACAGGTGAGTCAGTGTGCCATAGGAGAGTCAGTGTGCCACAGGTGAGTCTGTGTGCCACAGGTGAGTCTGTGTGCCACAGGTGAGTCAGTGTGCCACAGGCGAGTCAGTGTGCCACAGGTGAATCTGTGTGCCACAGGTGAGTCTGTGTGCCACAGGTGAGTCAGTGTGCCACAGGCGAGTCAGTGTGCCACAGGTGAATCGGTGTGCCACAGGTGAGTCGGTGTGCACAGGAGAGTCAGTTTGCCACAGGTGAGTCAGTGTGTCTGGTCGCTCAAAAGATTTCCTCGAGAAGCAATTCCCATAGTTATAGGCAATGAAACGAAGTATTTTATTCAAAATCAACTTATTTAATGTTACAAGTTAATTACCTTATTTAATGTTACCATTTCAAAATCTAGATCATTGGGGAAAAAAATGGACAAAAACTTAGTAATCTGTGGCCAACAGGCAAATGCTGCTCTGCCGCGTGACCCTCGGCCGCGCCTTCAACCTGATGAGTGCGATGAAGGTGGCGCACGCGCCGCCCGGCCACCACTCGGTGGCGGGCCGGCCATCCGCTGGCGGCCTCTGCTACCCCGAGTACGTGGTCTACAGGGGAGAGCAGGTGAGTTGCTGGGTGGTTTTGGGTGCGATGGACGAAAATGGCCGGCCATCTGCTGGCGGCCTTTGCTTCCCCGACTACGTGGCCTACAGGGGAGAGCAGGTGAGTTACTGGGTGGTTTTGGGCGCGATGGACGAAAATGGCCGCTCTTTGGCGGCCTCTACTTCCTCGAGTACGTGGTCTACAGGGTAGAGCAGGTGAGTACCTGCGAGGTTGATCGGCGCGATGGACGAAGATGGCCAGGCATGTGTTGGTCAGGAGTTTTCAAGCCGCCCTAAGACATCTGACTCGCCTTAATTACTGCCATCTATCGACGCGCCCTTTGTTGCTTAAGATCACTCAGGCAGTCGGGACTACGAGCGATTGACATCAATTCTTAATCTTATTATGTTAATAATTACAATTAAAATCTTAAAAACCTATTTAGAGGCTAAAAATGCCTGTACGTAATACAGAGAATATTGTAAAGAGGTTCGAAATTTCACTGATGCCGGTGAATCGCCCATTAGCTCAGTTGGATAGAGCGCTGGCACGGATAGCCAGAGGTCGCGGGTTCGAATCCCGGCATGGGTGGAATTTTTAGCCTCTAAATAGGTTTTTAAAATTGTCCTTAGCACGGGTTAGTGCATTAAAAATAAAAATAGTATAAACAATTAAAATCGTTAAAATAATGTGTTAACGCGACTTTTTCTTTTCCAGGCGTATCCAGAGTATCTCATAACGTATCAAATAGTAGCCGGCGACGCGGCGGCACCCGGGAGCGTCTGAGTTAAAAGCTTCAGCTTTTGTTAGCTAACCTTATCACAGCTGGACCTTACGCACCCGATCCTGTGGGAACCGCGGCGAGATAGCATTTAGTACGAAAATTGACAGTTCGGACCAGGGAGCCGATTTTCACCCATGCGAATTGACAGCGTCTACGCAAAATATTCGAAGGCTTAGCCATTTGTCCCATAGAAATAAAATAACTCGACAGACTCGTCGTCAGGCTATGCTAGTCCAATGCTGGACTTAGCCCTCCCCTAAAGAGCGCCACGTTGTGCTATCATAGGGGGTAATGCCCATAATCCCCACGCTGGGCATGCGGGTTGGGGGTCGTAGTTCGGTGGAATTGCACTGCAGGGGGCGCTGCAGCCCACCCCCCAGTTTGTGTTCCTTAGTCGCCTTTTACAACACCCGCGGGAAGGATTGGGTTGGTGCTATTCTCTAGGCCGACACCACACAGCAGAGTCATTAGACATTTATTTTTCTCATTCGAATTCAATGTAGCATGGTGTTCGGGATACAGATTTTGGCTGTCGCTCGACTTTTAATGTAGAGTTCATGTCATAAGTCACGTCGTGTACGAATTGTTTGCTAATGCTGTGAGAATTGGCTTCCTGGAGTCGACATTACTATGACTGAATGTAAGATGGAATGTATCTTTTAACCCTATGACATGAGAACACAACATGAAGTGAGAATTTCCCAGTTTCTGAATTGAGAGTTTCTTTAAGTAAATAGTTAACTTTAGTAATTATAAAATGTTTATTTCAGACTCCTACAAATCCATAGTGAAATACAATAACAATACGCAAGAGTTTGTAATACAGAAAAACAAAAACACGCTTATATAATTTTAAAAAAACCTATTTAGAGGTTAATAAATATTTCAGCCAGATGTCGTTGCCTGTACATAATACAGAGAGTATTGTAAAGAGGTTCGAAATTTCACTAATGCTGGTGAGTCGCCCATTAGCTCAGTTGGATGAGCGCTGGCACGGATAGCCAGAGGTCGCAGTTACTTAATAGGTTCTAAATTGGTTTTTTAAAATTGTCCTTAGCACGGGTTAGTGCATTAAAAAGAATATAATCACGCTTATATAATTTTAATACTTACTTACCGATACGGTTAAGGTGCAGAATTGATTGCCGCATTGCCGAACTAGTCACCTGCATCGATGACGTTGAATCAACCAATAGCAACAAAGACGCGCGGCCTGCCATAAAATGAAACTATCTGATTGGTTGATCAACTTGCGGCACATCCAAAATTTGTTCATCTATGCAGGTACACCCGCGAGGCTTATTTCTTGTGTAGCACTGTACATAAGTATTTTACTTAGGGTCAACTCACACCAAAAGAGCGGCGAAGGGCAGCGAAGCGCGGAGTCACGGAGTCCCGCGACTTCTCGAGCATTCCAGCGACTTCTCGAGCAGTCGCGGGAATCCGCGCGCCTTCCCGAGCCCACCCGCGATGAATTCATGGGTCGCTCTCCTATGCGCAGTTCAATTTCAACAAAACTCCAGGAAATTTGTGTTTAAGCAGTGAAAATGGGTATTTTGGATTTAATTATTATTGCACATATAAAGAAGAAGAGGAAGAGGCCAAAGAGATAAGGAGGGAAAGATTTAAAAGATATTGATATTGGGATATTGCCAGCGGCCGCTCGCGACTGCTCGAACATTCTCGGGACTTCCCGCAATTTCTCACGCAGTCGCACGGCTCCGTTTATGGAATTCCCGGAATTCCTGCGGCGCCGCGGGCATCCGCGCGACTCGTTCGAGTTTCTCATGCAATAATAAGTATTATGGTAATGATAATAAAGTTAAAATTCATATGAAACTGAAACTGCGCTCCGCTTCGCTGCCCTTCGCCGCTCTTTCGGTGTGAGTTGACCCTTAGTGAAATTCTCAATTCGGAAACTGGCCCTTAGACGATTGGCGTCGCTCAGGATTGGTAAGCTTGATATAGAAGATGGGGGACGCATAGTTGTTGAATAGAGCTATATTAGTACGGTAGTAGTGGTTTCATTGACACCATTGGTAGTCAAATTCGAAATTAAAATTAATTTATTTCAACGTAAAGAATTTACATTCTGTTTGCTGAATGTCAATGTACATTGACATTGTATTGGAGAAAAAGGTAGCGGAAAAAACTGCACTCTGACCATCTTTTTTCAAATCATCTTAAACCAAATACATCAGTCTTGTAACCAATCACATAGCGATGGTATAACCCGTGCTACTTAACTCGACGCTTTGCGCGACTCGATCTTCTTCGCGAGAGATGCCTATTTAATTTGCGCGGGTTATACTGTTATGGCGCTCATTAGGGGAGGGCTATGTCCAGCAGTGGACTACATAATATAGCCTGAAGAATAAGAAGAAGTTACTGCTATTGCTTTGTAGACTACCAAATTGAGGCAAATAACAACCGTGTCGTGCTTATACATTTCTATTGAAAAACTTTGTAAGTATTAGACTGTAGCCGAGAGCGGTGGTAGCGGAGCGGTGTAGAACGCCGGCTTCTCAATCGGGAGGTCGTGGGTTCGAACCCCGGCATGTACCAATGACTTTGTTTTCTAAGTTATGTACATTTGTGAAATTATAGTGGCAATACTACTCGCTTACGGTGAAGGAAAACATCGTAAGGAAACCCTAGTGTCTGAGGTGTTCGCGTATTCGCGTATCTCAGCGCTTGCTACGTACAATGGCCCAACTATGAGGCTAAGTGCGGAAATCTCAGGTCTAACTAACTAGACTGTAACCGGTAGAATTGTATTGTGATTCCATTGTAATGTTAAACTTGTACCAAGGGGGTAATTACTTTGAGACGAAAATGTAGCAATGTTTTTTTATTAACATTTTTGAAAGGTCCGACCGAGATTTTGGCTGAGTTGCAACTTTTTTCTAGACTTTTATGTTTGGTAAACCTTGTTTTTTTATTGAGGAATATAAACGCATTAAATATGTCGCCCAGCTCGGGTATGGCGGTTAAATTTCAGAATTTGACAGTTTGCACGTACTGAATTTGAATGTACTGTAAAGTCGCGATTTTTGACATTTTAATCACGCCATCGGTTCAATTATTTTGTCCAAGCGCGGGATTAAAACTATGTGGAATACCAGTGCTTGGCAATTAATTATCTTGAGACACGTAGTGGGCGTCAAATATTGGATGTGGGCCTGGCCCAGTGTTGGGCCCATGAAGAGCCTACTGTTGGGCATAGCCTACTTTGCCCAAAAGTGGGCTCTTCATGGTCTGCGGGACGAATGTTTAAAGTACATTGTGGTTTTTGTCTGCAATTAATCTGTGATTCTGTAGTGTTTCGGAGCAAAAGACTTCATACTGTCAATACTTTTTATTGACTACAAATCGTAGTTTACTGTGAAAATGCGATGTTCAATATTGTACTTCGCTAGTTCCGGTTTCTGGTACACTAACAAGCCATTAATCTACTGTTAACCCCGGTCAATTAGCCGAAGTGCATACAAAAAAAAGAACATTTGACAGCTGTTAATTAATAAGTTTACGTAAAAACTACGAAAGAGCTACCAAAAAGCAGTTAGAAATAGGTGTTAAAAAAATGTTACCGTATTTTGGAAAAAATCTTAAGTTCATTATTTCGATATCAACACTTGTATGTCCCCACTGCTGGGGCACGGGTCTCTTCCTGCGTCGCACAGCGAGGGCCAAGTCCGGTTGGTGGTGGATTGTAATACAGTGGCGGGCCTTACTGACAGAAGCTATCAAGCCGCCCATAAGGCCTCTGACATAGCTTAACGACTGACACCGGCACCAACGGCATAATGTGCCTTGCGAAGCACGGAAGCTCTCGAAAAAATGCCACAACGGTAGTCACGGGACGGTCACCTATCCTGTACCTGAACGCGCCTGTTGTTGCTTAACCTATGTGATTAATTTCAATCACTCGGTTAGACTAGGCCACGAGCGCTTCGATATCTAATTAAAAATGGTAAAAAAAGTAAATTAACACATTGTTAATGTACGAGAAACCGGGGCTAAGTCAATTAACCCACGATTAACAAGTGGGAAGATTACCCAGTGTACGTCACATTGTCATGATAAACTTCGAATTGTGGTCTCATGAAACTCGGCCCTGAGAGCCAATTCTCGACCACGCGAATTGAAAGCTTAGACATTCGTCGCATGAAAATAAGATAACATTACTCGACAGAGTCATTAGACATTTATTTTGTCATTCGAATTCAATGATTTTGGCTGTCGCTTGACTTTTTATGTAGAATACCAAGTCATAAGCCTAATAGGGAGCTTACACGTTCAGTCTGGCGTCAGTCTATCCATCAGTCTGGTTAGAGTGACGGCAGACTGATTGCCTATTCAGTGGACTGATGGGCCAGACTGAAGGGTATTCGAATATTTTGATGCTTCATCAGTCTGGCATCAATACGAGCTTGATCCAGGTCACGGACTGAACTAACGCCAGACTGAACGTGTAAACTCCGAGAGGCGTATACGAATTGCTAATGAAGTGAGAATTGGCTGCCTGGCGTCGACATTACTCTGACTGAATGTAAGACGGAATGTATTTTTCAACCTTTTGACATGAGAATACAACATAGGGTATAAATGTACCTAAAACTTAGTGTTATTTACAAAAAGTCGATACCATTGAATTGGCCGCTACGCCGTGATACCTAGCGCCACCTATGGAAAAAATCTATAACGCATTTTTGGAAAAAGGGAACATTATAAATCTTAATTAAGGTGTCTGGAAGACACTGCTTTTGGCAATAAGGCCACCCATTGTACTCTGTATATTTACATGGTTTATAATATGCGCTCTGGTGTACCCACAATGCCACAATAAAGAATATTATATTAAACTAGCTGACCCAGCGAACTTCGTACCGCCTACCAGTCGATTCTTAATATTTTTTTATTTTTCTCTCCGTAAGAACCATCCCCGTACTTCAAGGAATAGTCTAAAAAAAGAATTAGTGTAATCTGTCCAGCTGCTCTGAAAATTTGCGCTTACCAACATATTCAGCGATTTATGTTTATATTATAGACTAGCTGACCCAGCGAACTGCGTACCGTCTAACAGTCGTTTTTTTATGTTTCTGTCCGTAAGAACCATCCCCGTACTTCAAGGAATAGTCTAAAAAAAGAATTAGCGAAATCGGTCCAGCTGCTCTCAAAATTTGCGCTTACCAACATATTCAGCGATTCATTTTTATATTATAGATAGATAGATAAAGAGTTATAATAAAACAAATCATTTTTAAAAAACCTATTTAGAGGCTAAAAATTCCACCCATGCTAGGATTCGAACCCGCGACTTCTGACTATCCGTGCCAGCGCTCTATCCAACTGAGCTAATGTGCGACTCACCGGCATCAGTGAAATTTCAGTGAGTAGTGCCCTAAGCAGGGTTTCCAGTTATAAACCTGCTTCAGCTGCGTCTTAAGAGGGTTTCAGTGGAATCGACTCGTTATAAGTAACAATGTTATTCGATGTTCATAATAAACTTACCTTATAGTAGTTGATATTGTCTATTAAATATCTTAGTACCTATTAGCGACTGGATGTGAGATGAATTTGCTTCCAAATTAATTTGCGGCGACGATCGATCGATTTATTTTCATATGAAATCTATAGATAGTTTGAGACAAATTTCGTTACATTTAAATTCTTGAAAAAGTGACTGTTGCTGCTATCAAGTTATATTATAATAATTAAAACATAATACTAATGTTGTAAGATTATACAGGGTGACCTAACTTCTCACTGACCGAAACTACCCTGTGCGTAAAAGAGTTGTACCTTGTGAACTTTTTAAACTTTAGCCGACTTTACAAATTTAATAAATGTGAAGTTACATCGAGTATAAACGTTTTTTGTATAAAATGTTCAGTTGTTATATTAAACTTAAACTCGATGTACATTTGTTGCGTTTCATTCAGGTTTGAAAGTTATAAAACAAAAAAAAACGTAATTCCGGATTCACTTACTTTATTTCTTGCCGGATGAGTCCGACCATGTTCCGCTCTGATTCGCAGAGTTAATTGTGGTGAGTAGAGACGGAAGACGCTCTGCGAATGAGTGCGAAACCGGTTCGGACTCTGCCGACGAAAAATCAAGTAAGTGAATCGGGAATTAAGTGCTTACGAAAGTTTTTGATCAAAAATCAAGACAGGGCTTGATATTTCTTGAATTAATGACGTAGGACACACAAGTGAACAGCCCCTAAAATGTAATAATTGGTTCCAACTTTCTGTTTGTTTTTTCACTACATTCTTTTGTTACTTTTGCAACGTTTACGTTTCTTAGTCGTCATTTGATAAATCTGTGCCTATCAAGCGGCGTTAGCGATAGTATTAATCTGTAAGGGTTACTGACAACATGGCTGTTTTAAACGTTCTTGATTGACACACAACTGAAAGGGACCCTCGCCTCTGCCTACCCCTTCCGGGAAACAGGTGTCGACTCACTGTCGTGTTCGGTAGCTCTTGACATGATATCACATCACTAGGGTTCGATATCAACCCTTGTATGTCCCTACTGCTAGGGCACAGGTCTCTTACTACTCCACCACGGGGGCCAAATCCGGGTTGGCGGAGGATTGTAAGACAGTGGCGGGACGGTCACCCATCCTGCACCTGACCGCGCCTGTTGTTGCTTAACTCAAGTGATTGATACCAATCACTCGGTTGAATCCGAACTTGGCCCCCGTGGTGGAGTATGGCCTAACCTACTTGCGATGCAGGAAGAGACCCGTGCCCCAGCAGTGGGGACATACGAGGGATGATATTGATTTGAGAATATACTCCTTTGAGGAGTGTTTTCGAGGAATCGTGTCTTTATACTTAACTCCGTAAGTTATTTTAAAATCTGTATATAAAATGAGTTGTCTGTGTAACGTTCTGTGAAGCCTCATTCCGAGGGTTTCGATTAAGGTTTTATATGTGTTACAATAATTATCGTAGACCATGTAGAGGAAAGGATGAATAAAATATTCGAATTTGTTTCTGTTGTTTTAGTTTCCCTTAGTGCGGATTAAGTACATAAGTCTACTGCTGGACATAGCCCTACCCTAATGAGCGCCATAGCGCCCTGTCTTCAGCTTGCCGCATCCAGCATCTGCAGGCAGCTTTTCGCTACTACTACAAACTACATAATATAGCCTGAAGAAGAAGTGCGGATTAATCCGCAACAATTTTATAGACCTAATCTAAACAGTATTATTTATATAAACACAATTTCCTAAGACGAATTGGCTTGATAACGGATTCACTTCTTCTTAGCACGTGAATCTGGAATTACGTTAATGCCGAGTAAGTCAGTCCGACCAGGGGGGCGAGTCTCCAAAATGCATAGTTCAATAGAATCGTTTCACTCACATTATTTTGTTGATGTGTTTATATCTGATTCTGTAACACTGCTTCTTCTTACCTACACAGCAATAGATAATGGAATCTGATCACTTCAGCACGGGCTTCCCCAGTGAATTGTTCAGGCACTTACTGTATACTCTAATACATTTAGTTTGTAAGAAATATATAATAAAAAAAACTATCGGTAGCCTAGTACATACACTCCTTCACTCCTCCACAATCCTTCACTCAACACACATTTTGCTCTTATCAATAATCTTTTATCTTTGTTGTAATTTTAATTCCTAATAATTAATAAATAAATGACACTCCTGTAACCCAAAAAAAAAAACGCAACAATGTACCCAAACATAGGCCACCACGATTCAGGCCCGACCTTGTGTGGTGGCTACTGCAAATGTCTTAGTTATCTAAACGTGTGTGTTAATAAATTTATTTTCATTTCATTTCATAGTAACCTATCGAATTGCAATGGTATAAGTACCCGTGCTACTTAACTCGGGGCCTCGCGCAATTCGTTCTTCGCGAGAGATCCCTATTTGCGCTGATTATACGCCTGGAATGACATTTTCCTGCTATTGCTTTGTAGATTACCGAATTGAGGCAAATAACCTCCATGTAAGTTTATATTCTTTTTATGCACTAACCCGTGCTAAGGACAATTTTGGTTTGAGTACCGGCATGGGTGGAATTTTAGCCTCTAAATACCTAGATTTTTAAAAGTATGTAATTATTAGATTCCGGGGCCTGGTCGGACTCTTCCGACAAAAATCAAGTAAGTGAATCCGGAATTGAGTCATTGACTCAATTCCGAATTCACTTACTTGATTTTTGAGCACATTATTATGTGCTTACGAAAGTTTTAATTCAAAGAATTTAAAAGCAGTATTCTTTCCCTAGTAAAGTCCATTAAAGAGTAGCCCTCCGTAAATAACACCGTAAGACTACCTTTATTAAGTGCATAAATATACTTCTATGTGCAGGATACAAAAAAAAACTGCTAAATATGTTTTGGCAGTGGCATGCCCACATGAATTACTGGTACATACACTGGGGATCGAACCTGGGTCTCTGGGCTGACTAAGCTGTCAGAATGGTATAGGAGCTGGGCAAGCCTACTCTATCTGAAAAACAATGTCCCAGGCACTGCCGCGTCCGAGTGATCCCTACACACATCAAGTGAGTGTAGATGCCACTGGACGCTGTATAAATCATCTCATTACAAAGATGGCCAAAGTTTTTTTTGTCATGAATAAGTATGTAGGGAGTCCAAGAGCCAGCGTTTGGGAAACTACGCCGTGTCTTCTCGTCATCCGTACCGCAATGTTTGAAAACGAAAGTTTTCAACCAGTGCGTCCTACCTGTGACTGATGACCTACGGAGCCAAGACATGGGGCACTCACGAAAGGGCTGGTCCACCAGCTCAAAGTCGCTCAGCGAGCTATGGACAGAGTTATGTGGAGTTTGTCTGAAGGATAGGATTCGTAACGAATGCTCAAAGTTATCGATAGCTCAGAGAATTAGCGAGCTGGAGTGGCAGTGGCCTGGCCATATCTCGCGAAGTAACGACAACCGTTGGAGTAAACGTGTTCTTGAGTGGAGACCGCGACTCGGCAAACGTAGTCTAGGACGCCCTCCGGTGAGATGATGATCTGCGAAAAACTGCCGGCAGATGCTGGCTGCGGCAAGCTGAAGACTAGGGCGCTATGGCGCTCATTAGGAGAGTGCTAGGTCCAGCAGTGGACTAATACAGCCTGAAGAAGAACTATGTAGGTAGGCAAATTACTAATTTTATTCATAGGTACTTTTCGCTTACAGCACTGCCTTTCCAGCTGGAATGGCGGCACTATTGGCTTCCATAGTTCGCGTTGACAGTAGCCTTCATGCAGGTCATCCACCGCCTGCGCGCCTTCTTAGACAGGTTATCTTGACCCGGGTACAAGTTCGACTTCCTAGTCGTCACACGGAAAGAGCTCAACTTCGCTTCTGCATCCAGGTCTCTGCCACTTTCAGCGCCCCAGCGTCTGGAATTCATCCTCGTGGGCGATACCGAGACGCTGGTAACGCTAAACGCGTCGTTTTTGTTGGTGATTCTTTGGCGGTTTTCGACGTAACTCCTGTGAAGTTTCCCATAGATGTCTATGTGCTGGATTTCCTGGAGGAATTCGCATCGCCTGTAGCGGTCTCCTACGGTCTCGAAGCTTGGATTCTTAGTTTCTTTTTGCGTCGGAATTTGAGTGTCACACTTAGTTTTTTGTCTGGGCATAGCTACAAAAATACCTTTTCGAACGTAGGTACAATTTACAGCATTTTCTTGGTTGAACGGGTTATTACGCGTTTGTTACATCACTAAAAGTGTTTTTTTATGTTTAATACCTTATAAATTACTTTAATTTTTAATAATCTAATAGTGCATGGGACGTATCTTTCGTGTTGAATTGACATGGCTTGACAAGAGTGTGTCAAAATTACCACAAATATTTTGACATTGCCATTCTCAAAAAACCTATTTAGAGGCTAAAAATTTCACCCATGCCGGGATTCGAACCCGCAACCTCTGGCTATCCGTGCCAGCGCTCTACCAATTGAGCCAATGGGCGATTCACCGGCATCAGTGAAATTTCGAACCTCTTTACACTATTCTCTGTATTACGTACAGAGGTTACGGGTTCGAATCCCGGCATGGGTGAAATTTTTAGCCTCTAAATAGGTTTTTAAATTTGTCCTCAGCACGGGTTAGTGCATTAAAAATAGTATTGCTATTCTCAACTGATCAGGGAGGTGTTGAAATGTAAGGAGTAGGTAATTATATTCTTTTTAATGCACTAACCCGTGCTAAGGGCAATTTTAAAAACCTATTTAGAGGCTCGCGACCTCTGGCTAACCGTGCCAGCGCTCTCCCAAAGTCCCAACTGATAATAACAGGCAGCAAGTGGTGCAAATTACTTCAGCCAGATGTTGCTGCCTGTACGTAATACAGAGAGTATTGTAAACACGTTCTAAATTTCACGCGCTGGCCTGGTTATCGCAGGTCGCGGGTTCGAGTCCCGGCATGGGTGGAATTTTTAAGCTCTAAACAGGTTTTTAAAATGTAAGGTTTCGTTTGCCGCGAACTCTGCAAACGTAGTGTAGGATGCCCTCCGACTAGGTGGGATGACGATCTGCGAAAAACTGCCGACAGATGCTGGATGCGGCAAGATGTAGACAGGGCGCTATGGCGCTCATTAGGAGAGGGCTATGTCCAGCAGGCCACATTATGTAGTCCACTGCTCGACAAAGCCTAATGAAGAAGACGAATGCCCAGCAGTGGACTAACATAATTATATAGCCTGAAGGAGAAGAAGAATAATTCAATTTTCAACGGCTGCCGCGTTGGTCCAGCGCTATGACGTCTGAACACCATGCCGGTGGTCGCGGTTTCGATTCCCAATGGGGGCCGGCGTACATTTGTTTGTAGAAAGAAATGCCCTATTGTATTTATCTGGGTGAAGCGCTCGTGGCCTAGGCGAACCGAGTGCTTGATAACTTCTGACAGTAAGGCCCGCCACTGTCTTACAATACTTCACCAACCCGGACTTGGCCCCCGTGGTGGAGTATCTAACGTACCTTCTTAACGTTCCTGCGATGCAGGAACGTTAGGCCATACTCGTACCCCAGCAGTGGGGATATACAAGGGTTGATAACGATTTATCTGGGTGTATTGCCATGTTTGTGATGTTCTTGCCTGGTTACCAAAGCACAGGGAATCGATGAAATGAAATGGTTTTATTCAAATTAGCGCAGATACTGCGGCTTAATGAACGTTACAAGTCAAACTAGGTGTCCATTTCATACGAAATTTTTACACAACTCATGCATTTTACATGCTCCATTTCCGGACATCATTGTCATCTAAATAATCCTGAATATTATAGTGGCCCTTTTGGCACAAAGTTTACTTTACACATTTTTTGGGGTGTTTTCTCGTGGTCCCATTATTTTGTCCCGTTATACGTCATCAACGGGTCCACGAGGGATAAACTATTTCTCGTAGTCCCATTAAAGAAGATGATGCCTCCTGTGTAATGGAAAAAAAGATACAGCATAATATACATAACGCGACACAAAGTACTATAGAATTTAAAAGCAGAAAGTTATAGAGACTTATTACACAAGTATTACTGTATATAGCATTACTAGGACGACATGGTCGCTTGTCTTTTGTGTACCAAGTTCTTAATAAAGATTTAAAAAAATAAAAAAGCAGAAAGTATTAGGCGCTCATATAAATGAAGAAGTGCTCTCTGCTTTTAGGCTCGCACAAGGAGGACTCCTTTGGAATAAATATTCGAGAAAAAGTATTAGGGTCTAATGAAATCGCAAGACATGGGGAAAACATCACTTTTTTGTACTGTAATATTTTTTAAGCAAAGAAGTGGAAAGCTCTAAATGTTTGAGAAGGAGTAAGTACTAGGGTCCAATGAAATCGCAAGACATGGAGAAAACATCACTTTTTTTGTACTAGTAGTCTAATATTTTTTTAAGCAAAGAAAGCAGCTTAAAAATATTAATGTTTGAGAAAAAGGATTAGGCTCTCATGATAGCGCAAGATATAATTTAGGACAAAGTTTTAACGTGTAATGTTTTATTCTTCTTGCCTATAAAAATTGTAGCAATCTGGGCTCATTTAAGCCCATTATTATTTACTATATTTTTTAATAATAACAAAAAAAAACCTTTACATTTTTGGTTTCACAAATTTCGCCAAACTGCAGTGCAGTTTGTTGGCGTTGCGCTCTTATAATAACTTAAGGCTTAATTTAATTGTACATTGTATTGACGTTGTTTGATAGACAATGGCTATAACCATAATGTGTTATACACCTATGTGTTATTTAATTTGTGTTAAAACTATATCCCCGGCATTGCAGCATTGGTCCCTTGTAGTGCAAGTGACGGTGCCACTGGATCGCATCATTACGAAGATGCAACGGCCAAAGTTTTTTCATATAGGGGACATTATTATCAATTCTAGAAAAATCGTCACTTGAGTTGTTTTATAACAAACTCTACGAACGTTTCAGGAATTGCGTATATCTAATCAACCCGGTATAAAAACGCAATGAACTCCTCCATCTCCATGTGAGCCTAGTACTTTTTTCCAGAAGCATCCGAGACGCCTAGTTGGGTGATCAAATCATATTTTTCCATCTATTTATAAAATTACTCCTACATTTCCGTGAGAGCCTAGTACGTTTTCGAAAATTGACCCGGACTTTATCTCTGTTTAACTAATAAACTAACAATAAGCTACCCATGACCTCATGCAATCCCAGTACTTTCTTTTCCAAAATGTAACAGTAAAACTTAATTCAGGAAAGTTGTATGAGCAACGGAAGCAGGATACAGGGAGCAAAGGGAGAAGGAGAGAAACGTGGCGCTGAACGTGACAGTGAAAATTCTTATACAGGAGGCATCATATTTATTAGCGGGAAAACGAGAAATAGTTTATCCCTCGTGAACCCGTTGATGACGTATAACGGGACCACGAGGGATAGTTATCCCTCGTGGACCCGTTGATGACGTATAACGGGACCACGAGGGATAGTTATCCCTCGTGGACCCGTTAACGGGACAAAATAATGGGACCACGAGAAAACACCCATTTATTGAAACGCGTTCAATCGAACTTAATATATCTTCAGGGATTTTATTATAGAAGCGTATACAATGCCCCATGAAGGATGTATTAACCTTTGCCACTTGGGATCAAAAGTTTATGTTTATTTCTAGTATTTACATTGCGTTGGCTACCTGCAGTTTTGATCGGATGGATTGGATCATGGTACTGATAGTAAGTTAGACCTGAGATTTCCGCACTTAGCCTCATAGTTGGGCCATTGTACGTAGCAAGCGCTGAGGTACGCTAACACCTCAGACACTAGAGTTTCCTTACGATGTTTTTCCTTCACCGTCGGCGAGTGGTATTGCTACTATATTTTCACAAATGTACATAACTTAGAAAACAAAGTCATTGGTACATGCCGGGGTTCGAACCCACGACCACCCGATTGAGAAGCCGGCGTTCTACACCGCTCCGCTACCACCGCTCTCGTGGTACTGATATGACCTCAGATATTCCCCCGCAGAAATAAAACACCAAGTTTAGTCTTATAGTAGTAAATATTTTTTTATTAAAAACTTACCAATTAGTTACTTAGAAATAGAAACACGGTGTACCGAGGGTACTCGGGTGTTAGTAACTCTACTTAAATTATGCGGCGACACCATCTTGCGATCCCTCTTCTTCTGTAACAAGTAGAAAATAATCTTAGTTGTGTCACAAGTGCAGCTGACGTACGCCCAATTGTTTGTGGAAACAAAATGCCCTAATGTATCGACGGCCTCGGTAATCATTTTTAAATACTTGCGTACAATATGATACGATATCGACCCTTGTATGTCCCCACTGCTGGGGCACGGGTCTCTTCCTGCAACACAGGAAGGTTAGGCCATACTCCACCACGGGGGCCAAGTCCGGGTTGGTGGAGGATTGTAAGACAGTGGCGGGCCTTACTGTTAGAAGTTATCTAGCCGCCCATAAGGCCTCTGACATGGCTTAATGACTGCCGTTACATGACAGCCGGCACTAACGGCTTAGCATGCATTGCGAAGCATGGAAGCGCTCGGAAAAATGCCACTAGCGGTAGTCACGGGACGGTGACCCTACCTGCACCGGACCGCGCCTGTTGTTGCTTAACTCAAGTGATTGGTTTCAATCACTTGAGTCGCTAATTCACTAAATATTTGCGTATTTTTCCTAAAATAAGCAAAAAAATTCATTTTTAAATAAGCCGCCAAAACGCTCCTGAGCAATATGGCGTCGCACAGAAATTAGTGACGTCAATGTTCAGTAAGCAAACAAAACTCAAGTCAACTCTCGGGTTCTCGAATCGCTATATTTACTGAGCTGTGACGTCACTATCGATTCGACCAATCTGGCCGTTTTCGACAAAATTGCTACACATACAAAATTATCCCATTTTTTGCAGAAATTATCCATTTTTTACTTGAAATGCTTTAAATCGGTTTTAAAACTGATAATTGATACAAATGTATACACTTAACTTTAAATTCGGTGAGGGTCGTTACTAATTTAAGATGAACTTTGTCACCGCTAAGTCCAAAACCAACAAAAATGTTTACTACCCATGGCCTATTAAGAGTTAATACTTTTTTTTCACACTGTCAAGTGGCACGGTTAGCCAGAGGTCGCGGGTTTGAGTCCCGGCAAGGGTGAAATTTTTAGCCTCTAAATAGGTTTTTAAAACTGTGCAGCCTATTCGTAGGGTACCGTAGTCGAAGAAGTTACTAAATGTCTCCTATCGTTTTCTAATTACATATTCAATTTAAGTTTTATATGTCTAGAAGTAAAACTTGTTTCGTTATGTCTGTTTAGAATAGAAGTGTGATTTTGGCAACACTGTATTTGACAGCTGTCACACTGGTCTGTGCTCACTTGGACAACTTGCCTTTTTTGATTGAAAAACATGGAGTGGTTTTTCTTGGCCCACATTTATGTGGTAATTCGATTGCCGGGCCTGTATCTTGGTGTGAAGTGTGAGATACGTTCCGGGACGGTTCCCGTAGTGTTAATACATTTTTGTTAGGCGACGGATCGCCCAACATATTGAATAAATACATTGTCGTGAAAGTGCACTGCAGGTACGTAGCTTTCTGGGGAAAGAGCTCTTGGGGGTAGACGGGGAAGTCTAGGGATCCCCAAACCTCAGTGCACCCACCCCGGGCGGCGCCGGCTGCCAAGTCGAGAGGCGTCGACGCGGACAGAAGTTGTAAGTTATTTGCTTCATAATTAGTTTAAAGTATTATTAGTATTTAAGTGGGTCGTTTACCCAACAATGTCTATCACATGTTTAACTGCTAGGCACTAGAATTAATTATAAATGTTGTGTGTGCCTTCAAATGGTAACCTTATAAGGATGAAACTGTTCTAATTAAGCATCCAACGAGGTAATGTAGCCAGCATACTGGGGACCCGCCCCAGAGGCGTAGATGATCTGGGCGAAGTAATGGGGAGAAAAACTGCTTTTTTATCCCGGCAGAGGGCGAATGATCGACTAGGCCTAAATAAACTGTCAAAGCTGTCAAACGCCATACATTTTTTTTGTTTACTTAGTTGTTTTCTCGTATAGTTAACAAAATGACAAACTGTCCTGCACGTGGTAGTAAGAATAAAGGGATTCATATGTTCCCCAAGGATTCTAAAAGAAGAAAGTTGTGGGAAAAGGCTATGAGAAGAAAAAATTGGACAGCCTATCAAAACAGCTTTTTTACCAACAAGAGAAGCTTTCCGTTTTTTTAACTCTTCCTATAGCTGCGGCGCGGTCATCGTGGAGTACATTGTGTTAGTAAATATTAAAAAAGAAAACTCAACACAAATATCAACAACAAGCTAATGGCGGCGTATTGGGCCTACTCATCGGTGGCGACATCTGGAATCAGTTTTGCGTTTTCCTCCCCATTAGGTAGTGTTTTCGATAACATTCTTTACGTTGAAATAATTACTTGTTTCTAAACAAAAAAGGCTATTATAATTGTTATAATAGCCTTTTTTGTTTAAAAACAAGTAATTGTGGCGAGCACATTTCAACTCTGCGCGCGCACTACAAACTCCAACATTTCTGCATCGCGCAATCAAAGTGTTTTATTGACATACCATAAATATAACGTCCGACTAACAACAGTCTGACCGGCCGTCCCCAGGCATACGATCTGCCTGACGGGAAATTTCCCTTTACAGTGGAGGAGCACGATCACCCGCTCTTCCCTATAGTAATTAATATAACCAATCTAGCCGAAGCCAAAGTGTTTTATAAGAGGGCCCTTGGCTTATACATTAAATATAAATAAAAAATAAGGGCAATTACCTTTGTCGTCAGTGTCCATGGGTTCCGGGCCTTCCTGGTAGGCGGGCGCCAGGGGTGAGACGACCACGCCGTCCCAGACCGTGATCTCGGTAGATATGTCCTTGCCACCTTCGAAGGGCTGCAGGCCTAGCACGTAGCGGTGGCCACCGCGCGCCACCACGCGCAGCAGACTGGTGGCCAAACAGACGAAACTTTAACATAACATAACATTTACATACTGGCACATAGACTGCTTCTGGCCCCACACTAGGATACCCTGTGTCGTGGGAACCAGAAACAACGACATCACAAACATGTAAACATCCAAGACCTGGGGTTTTTTGTATCATCTTCTTCTTCTTCAGGCTATATTAGTCCACTGCTGGACATAGCCCTCCCCTAATGAGCGCCATAGCGCAAGGTTGTGCCATCATTGGGGGTAGTGCCCATAATCCCCACGCTGGGCATGCGGGTTGGGGATCGCAGTTTGGTGGAATTGTACTGCAGGGGCGCTGCTGCCCACCTCACGGTTTGTGTCCCTTAGTCGCTTTTTTAAAGTTTTAAGATACTCCGTCTAAAATTTAACGATACTTTTAAAAATCTTAGCAAAGAGGTTTTATGTCAAGAAAGTGGTCAATATTTTATGAATAAAATTAACTTTGGGAAATAAAATATAACAAATAAACATTTAATTCTTTAATTTAATTAATTTTGACAATAAATTACAACCATTTATCTGTAACAAAAACACAAAAATATTAATTTACTTTATTAGTAATACTGCCCGTTTTTGTACCTTTGCCTAAAAAAAAAAAGTTGATCGCATCGCATCGCTTGTGGACAAGTAAAAATAAATCCGCGCGCTTTTGCTTTTCGATGTATTGTTTTTATTTGAAAATGTCGTCAAGTAGTGATGATAACAAAGTCAGAGCTTTATTAATTACCTCGTAAATATGTTATAAAACGTCGTATGACATACGTGCGCTTTGAAAATTACAGCCTCTGCTTCCTTATAGCCCTCGCCGATGGCTCGGGCTAGTAATATCGCCTCGGCTGTAATTTTCAACTTACCGCACTTATATCATAATGTACTATTAAATCATCGAATGGTACTTTTGGAAAAACAGAAGGCTCTGCACTTGTAAGGTTGGATACTGGGTGAGAAATGAGAACATAACGCGGATGTACATACACACACACTCACACACATACACACACACATTTGCCCGCTCACTCTACAAACAGGAACGCGAACGGAAAAGAAATATAAAAAGTGGTGTAAAGACGTAACACTACCCGGGGGCATCCGGAAAAAAAAAATATTAATCAAATCTATATATTTCAATTTTTTTTTTTAATATTGTAAAGTTAAATTAAAATTTAAAATCAAGAGTCTAAAGGTTGATGAAAGTGGGGCATGTGGGATGGGTAAGTAAATAAATTATTAAAATAAAAAAAAATTGTCTAACGATAGGCGATGAAGAAAATTTAGAGGTGATAAGATAAGAATATTCTTTATTGTACACCAGGAAAAAACAAACAAAACATAATTACAAATATACAGTACAATTGGCGGCCTTATTGCTTAGAGCAATTTCTTCCAGGCAACACACGATGGAGAGTTTATTTACATTGGTGATATTTACATTGATTATTTACATTAGGCAGTTCCACTTTTATTCATCAGAATACGTTTAGAATTTAATACTACACCTAATACATAAGATTTCGCATTTTTTTCTTAAGTTATTTTACGTCTTCTGCGGTATAAGACATAGTCCCTCCAAATATAAATCTGAGGCGAATTTTCCATTTCGACGACCTCTGCGGCGCAGCGGTAGCGCATCTGCCTACCATGCGACGGGTCCCGGGTTCGAACCCCGGCCGGGGACGAAAAAAACAAAGGTCTTGGATGTTATACTATTTTTATTTTTAATGCACTAACCCGTGCTAAGGACAAATTTAAAAACCTATTTAGAGGCTAAAAATTTCACCCATGCCGGGATTCGAACCCGCAACCTCTGGCTATCCGTAAATTTTCAGCCTCTAAATAGGTTTTTTAAAGTCTTGGATGTTTACACGTTTGTGAGGTCGCTGTTTCTGGTTCCCACGACACAGGCTATCCTAGTGTGAGGCCAGAAGCAATCTATGTGCCTGTATGTAAAAAGCCCAAGGTCGGCCTGCGTTGTACTCACGTCTGCGCAGTAGCGGCGGCGTTGTCCTGCGAGGCTAGGTCTAGCGCGGTGTGCGCGCGCGCATGCGCCGCCTCGCACGGGTCCGGCAGTCCGGCGCAGCCCGGCAGGAAGAGCCCGCCCGCGAGGAGAGAGAGGGCGCGTCTGGCAACAGATGTACAGTGCTACACAACAAATAAGTCTCGCGGATGTACCTGCGCAGATGACCAAATTTTGGATGTGCGGCAAGTTGGCCGACCAATCAGATAGTTTCATTTTATGGCAGGCCGCGCGCCTTTGCCGCTATTGGTTGATTCAACGTCTTCGATGCAGGTGACTATTAGTTTGGCAATATTAGTGTAAGCGAAATAGGTAGCGCTACTGCGGCAATCAATTCTGCACCTTAACCGTATCGGTTAAAGATCATGTTGAATGTACTTATAGCTTCGGGTACTTTCGTTACACTTCTTCCTAGTCTGCGCGAACGTAGATTCCCGAAGGGACTTTTATGATGTAGTACTGTATAAGTGAATTCATGATTCATGGGCGGCATGGTACTATAGGGAAGAGCGGGTGATCGTGCTCTTCCACTGTAAAGGGAAATTTCCCGCCAGGCAGATCGTATGCCTGGGGACGGCCGGTCCAACTGTTGTTAGTCGTACGTTATATTTATGGTATGTCATTGAAACACTTTGATTGCGCGATGCAGGAATGTTGGAGTTTGCGGTGCGCGCGCACAGTTGATATGTGCTCGCTATAGTAGCTTCATTTATAAGTTAGGCAGTAGAGATTCGTTAAGTATGGCCTGGACTATCCTTTCTGCGTTTTTCATGACACAGGCCCAATGGGCGGCTAAATAACCTCTGACAGTAAGGTCCGCCACCAATCCGGAGTTGGCCGCCGTGGTGGAGTATGGCCTAACCTTAATTTTCTTTACTGGCAATAATAACTTTAAGCCTACCTGAAGGCGACGTTGATCGGGAGCGCCTGCCTGGCTGGGTTGTTCATGATGCAATGGTGAGCGAGCAGATCGATCATCCAGGGGGTCAGGGGTTCGAGGCCCTGGTGGCGCGCGCACATGTCGCGCAGAAGACGGATCAGCACCTGCATTGAGATTAAACAATGAAAACATTATAAAATGCATTTATTCCAGTTTGCGATACTCATATCAACTCATAACTTTCCATCGTAAGGTTGTCTGGAAGGAATCGCTGTTAGCATTAAGGCCGTCAATTGTATTATGTATATTTGTAATTACTTTGTATTAAGATAAGTTAAGAATATTCTTTATTGTACACTGGAAACACAACAAATACAAAACAATTGCAAATATACATAGTAGAACTGGCGGCCTTATTGCTAAAAGCAATTTGTTCCAGACAACCTTCCGATGGAAAGTTGCTGAAGGAAATTGGAAATTTTTTTTTATTTGTTGTTTTTTTCAGTGTACGATAAAGAATACTCCTATTTTATCATATCAATGAATTTGTTTTTTTTTTGCTGCGTGGTGTCGGCCTAGGGAATAGCACCAACCCAATTCTTCCCGCGGGTGTCGTAAAAGGCGTCTAAGGGACACAAACCCGGGGGGTGGGCAGCCGCGCCCCCTGCAGTACAATTCCACCAAACTGCGATCTCCAACCCGCATGCCCAGCGTGGGGATTATGGGCATTACCCCCCAATGATGGCACAACCTTGCGCTATGGCGCTCATTAGGGGAGGGCTATGTCCAGCAGTGGACTAGTACAGCCTGACGACGAATGATTTTTTTTTTGTGTACCTTATAAAGGTCTGCAGGGCACAGCCCTTCTCTCAGAGAGAGTATGGGTAGTTTGGTACTTCAAGCGCCGAGATACTCGAAACACCTCGGACACTCACGACAAAACATGCATTGTGTCTAAATTCTTAACGAATAATAAGTAAAAATATACTCAATAATAAGAGAGCTGTCTGACAGGCTCTTTTTGACGGATACATACAAGTGTTGGATAAAAGTGTCTTGTAATCTTAGTACTAATGCACCCTTTGACCCTTGTATAAGTAGTTCTAAAAACTTTTCTTTTTAATTTAATTTTGTTGTACCGCCTGCCTGTATGGACGCATAGTCTGAAATAAAGTATTATTTATTCAATCAATCAATCTTTTATTGCAGACTAAGTGTTGATAGGTGGTATACATTTTGTGGTACTTATCACTTAGTCACCCTTTACGGATATTGCAAAGTGGGTGAGACTTACATCTAACATCGAAGCATTTAGATTATACATCTAGGTACAAGTCTGAGCATTCAAGAATTCATCCAGTGAATAAAAGCATTTTTCTATTAAGAATGTTTTTAACCTGGTTATAAATGTAATACGTTTTTGTTCATTTTTTATTTCAAGCGTGAGTTTATTGAAAATATTTACTGACATGTGATATGGGCTACAGTTTAACATCTTGAGTCTCGAAGGAGGGAGTAGGAGTCTATTTTTATGTCGGGTATTAATATTGTGAATATCTTTAACTTGTTTAAATATTTGCGGATTTTTGTATACAAAAGTACATATTATACTATTTTTATTTTTAATGCACTAACCCGTGCTAAGGACAAATTTAAAAACCTATTTAGAGGCTAAAAATTTCACCCATGCCGGGATTCGAACCCGCAACCTCTGGCTATCCGTGCCAGCGTGGTAGAGCGCTGAGCAATTGAGCCAATGGGCGACTCACGGCATCAGTGAAATTTCGAACCTCTTTACACTATTCTCTGTATTACGTACAGGCAGCGACATCTGGCTTAAGCAAATTACATCACTTACAGCCCCGATTACCTACTTTGCAGTTAGGTTTTACGGAATGATTTATCGGAATGATATCACTGTACCTGAAATTTTTAGCCTCTAAATAGGTTTTTAAAAAAGTACATATATCAAGTATATAGGTAGATTGAGGGGAGTGTTAAAATTTTATATTTTAAGAAGTATGGTTTGCAACTTTGTTTATATATTTATTATTATTAATACTGCATTAATACAATTTTATTCTAATACGTCCCCTGTAGTCGAAGCATGTCAGCGTGGGACCTCCCTTACCGGTCCTTCCATCCACTGGACTCGGTCTTACCTTGATGGAGGAGTGGTGCGCGTTCTCCTCGAACCAGCGGCTGTGACGGATGGCAGCCAAGTGGCTGCTGATCAGCTTGAACTCCAAGTGGACCTGGAACCAAGGAAATTTGTCGGGTCAAACTTGAGTCTCGAACTAAACATCGTCGTGGTGTACTTTTAGTAATTGTGAACTGCCTATTTGTGGATGTCTGTTATTGGCCATGTGAACTGTATCTTTATTATTGCAATCAAATAATTTGTTTTCACTGTTTATGCCCCCAATGCTGGGCCACGGGTCTCTTCCATACTCCACCGCGCAGACCGCGCCTGTTCTAGCGTGATTGATGCCAATCACTCGGTTCGACTAGGCCACGAGCGCTTCACAGCAAAAAGTACATTAATTAATTACTACAATGTATAGAATTTATCTCTCTCTCTCTAAAGCGCTCGTGGCCTAGGCGAACTGAGTGATTGGCATCAATCACTGTTGTTGAACAGGCGCGGTCAGGTACGGGATGGGTGAGCCTCCCCGTGACTACCGCTAGTGGCAGTTTTTCCAAGCGCTTCCGTGTTTCGCAAGGCATGTTAAGCCGTTGATGCCGGCTGTCATACAATGGCAGTCGTTAAGTCATATCATGTCGATAGGCTGTGTGGTGTCGGCCTAGAGAATAGCACCAACGCAATTCTTCCCGCGGGTGTCGTAAAAGGCGACTAAGGGACTCAAACCGGGGGGGGGGGGGGGGCAGCAGCGCCCCCTGCAGTACAATTCCACCGAACTGCGATCCCCAACCCGCATGCCCAGCGTGGGGATTATGGGCATTACCCCCTATGACAGCACAACGCGGCGCTCTTTGGGAGAGGGCTATGTCCAGCAGTGGACTAGTATAGCCTGACGACGAAGCCATGTCAGAGGCCTTATGGGCGGCTTGATAACTTCTGACAGTAAGGCCTGCCACTGTCTTACAATCCTCCACCGACCCGGACTTGACCCCCGTAGTGGAGTATGGCCTAACCTTCCTGCGATGCAGGAAGAGACCCGTGCCCCAGCAGTGGGGACATACAAGGGTTGATAACGATAGAATTTATCTCTACAATACTGCTTAGATTGTATGTCTAGACTAGGTTATCAGCTAAACCTGGGAGGTGAGTCTCTAAAATACATAGTTGTTCCATAGATTATAGTCTTTTTAATGCACTAACCCGTGCTAAGGACAATTTTAAAAACCTATTTAGAGGCTAAAAATTCCACCCACGCCGGGACTCGAACCCGCGACCTCTGGCTAACCGTGCCAGCTTGTTCCATAGAGTCATATTATTAGTCCGGTAATGGTCGTATCATTCACACTATCGGTAGTCTAAACGTATCGCATTGCAATAGTATAACCCATGCTACTCAATTCGGCGCCTCGCGCGATTAGATCTTCTTCGCGAGAGACGCCTATTTAATTTGCGCGGGTTATACCCCTGGAACGACATTGTATTGCTTTGCTGCTATTGCTTTGTGGACTACCAAATAGAGGCAACCATTGTCGTGCTTATTTCTATTCTACAAGAAATATCTGTGTAAGTTCCTTTTTTATGTACAATAAAGTGGTGTCTATCTATCTATCTATCGAAAAACTATGTAAGTATTAGAATCTAAAATTATAATTTTTATTCCGTAGAATTCTGACATTTCAAAAGTGTTGCTACTAATTGATTGAGCTGTGTGAACTTATGTGGTAGTTATTATTACTAAAAAAGCTCTCCTCCGAAAAAGAGAAATATTTGACTCGATATCAACCCTTTATAAGTCCCCACTCTTGGGGCACGGGTCTCTTCTTGAATGGTAGGAAGGTTAGGCCATACTCCACCACGGGGACCAAGTCCGGGTTGGTGGAGGATTGTAAGACAGTGGCGGGCCTTACTGTCAGAAGTTTTCAAGCCGCCCATAAGGCCTATGACATGACTTAACGACTGTCATTACATGACAGCCGGCACCAACGGCGTAACGTGCCTTGCGAAGCACGGAGGCACTCGGAAGTGCCAGTCACGAAATGGTCACCCGTTGTTGCTTAACCCAAGTGATTGATTCCAATCACTCGGTTCCGCTATGCCACGAGCGCTTCGTATTATTTCGCGTCATATTTGACCCATTCGAGGGCAATAAGAAATAAAATGCTAGATATTATTTTATACTTTACCTACAAAAGTCAAGAAATGAGAATTCATGAGAATTCTGACAGCTATTCTAAGGAATAAAAATCTAAGTTTATATTATTCTACGAGCTTTTGCCCGCGACTCCGTCCGCGTGGACTATAGTTATTAAGCAAAATTTTGCAACTCCGTTCACTCCCTTAAGAGTTAAATTTAGAAAAACGGCGAAACACGTGTTCAATCAATTGTGTTGTAGAGTATTTATTTTAAGTTTCAAGAAAATTGGATATTTATATTTACATTCATTATACCTCCCATAAAAATTTTCGCCTTTTTGCCCCCTTAGGGGTTGAAATTTCAAAAATTTATTCTTACTTGTCCAATTTAGTAAACAAGATTCTAACCTTAAAATTGAGATTAGATGCGTAAACTAGACATTTTCTCGCAAATTCATGAACTATGTTTATAAAATTGGCAGCGTGTTATCTAAAAGAGTGTTCCAGGTTACTTCATTTATGGAAATATGGCAGTTTTGGACTAAAAAGTCACAGTTTAAGGGTAGAATCTTGTTTAATAAATTGGACAAGTAAGAATAAATAGACTGTAGACGCTCTGTGCAAAATTTCAGGTTCCTAGGTCCAACGGCTTGGGCTGGGCGTTGATGAGTGAGTTAGTCAGTCAGGGCTTTGAATTTTATTTATAGATAGATAGACTAGCTGACCCAGCGAACTCCGTACCGCCTAGCAGTTGATTCTTTATTTATTTTTTTATTTTTCTCTCCGAAAGAACCAGCCTCGTACGACAAGGAATATTCTAAAAAAAGCAATAGCGAAATCGGTTCAGCTGCTCTCGAGATTTTCTCTTACCAACACATTCAGCCATTCATTTTTATATTATAGATTGAAAAACAATGTAGGTAGTTAGTTAGACCTGAGATTTCCGCACTTAGCCTCATAGTTGGACCATTGTACGCAGCAAGCGCTGAGGTACGCTAACACCTCAGACACTAGGGTTTCCTTACGACGTTTTCCTTCACCGTCAGCGAGTAGTATTGCTACTATAATTTCACAAATGTACATAACTTAGAAAACAAAGTCATTGGTTCTTTGGTGGGTTGGAACCCACCACCTCCCGATTGAGAAGCCGGCGTTCTACACAGCTCCTATGTATTAGACTCAAGGGCCGGCGGCGCCCTCTCCTGTGACTCACCTCGGGCTCCAGCTTCCTGAGGTTCTGGTGCAGCGTGGTGACCAGAAGGCGGACGGAGGCGCCCCCCCCGCTGACGGTGAAGCCGCGCTCGTGAGCCGCGCAAGTCACCCCGGGGAGCTTCTCGGCCCGCATCATCTTGTTCAGCTCTTCGTTCACCTGGTGGCGGTAAGCAGAAAGCAAATCAGCTAATATGATTGTATAGTTTGTGCATGGCTTCTTCTTCAGGCTATATTATGTGGTCCACTGCTGGACATAGCCCTCCCCTAATGAGCGCCACAGCGCCCTGTCTTAAGCTTGCCGCATCCACAATGCATGACTTCTATATTTTGTAATAATTATGTAAACTCTTTTAATAAGGGCTTAAAAAACTTCTTTATTGCCTCAGTGTTTCGTAAACGGTGTTGAGATAATTTAACTTTTTTTTGCTGTCCATAATGGGCATCCTCGTCAGGCTATACTAGTCCACTGCTGGAAATAGCCCTCCCCTAAAGAGCGCCACTTTGTGCTATCATAGGGGGTAATACCCATAATCCCCACGCTGGGCAAGCGGGTCGGGGATCGCAGTTCGGTGGAATTGTACTGCAGGGCTGCTGCTGCCCACCCCCCGGGTTGCGTCCCTTAGTCGCCTTTTACAACACCCGCGGGAAGAATTAGGTTGGTGCTATTCTCTAGGCCGACACCACACAGCAGAGTCAGTAGACATTTATTGTTACATATTAAATACTAACCCTAGCCCTAGGCTAAGTTCAATATTTATTGCTACTAACATAACACTGGACCACGTTGTCTGTAAATTAATTGAAATAAATAATGACAATGATGTCTGGTATTAAAGGCAGCCCAATGCACGAGTTCTACATTCTGTAATAATTAAGCATGGTGCGTCTGGAATTTAGAGGAAGTAATTTTCACATTCTAATTCGTTCGTTATCAACCCTTGTAAGTCCCCATTGCTGGGGCACGGGTCTCTCTCTGCTTCGCAGGAAGGCTAGGCCATACTCTACCACGGGGGCCTAGTCCGGGTTGGTGGAGGATTGTAAGACAGTGGCGGGACCTTACTGTCTGAAGTTATCAGGCCGCCCATAAGGCCTCTGACATGGCTTAACGACTGCCATTATATGACAGCCGGCACCAACGGCTTAGCGTGCCTTGCGAAGCACGGAAGCGCTCGGAAAAATGCCACTAGCGGTGGTCACGGGACGCACACCCCTCCTGTACCTGACCGCGCCTGTTGTTGCTTAACCAAGTGATTGATTCCAATCACTCGGTTCGCCTAGGCCACGAGCGCGTCGCTTGAGTTGGCATGAGTTCTACATTCTGTAATAATTATGTAAGCATGGTGCTTCTGGAATTTTTGGCGGAAGTAATTTTCACATTCTAATGCTAATATGGATTTCCGCAAACTAACGCCTGATTCCATACAATATACGTTCTTCTGTTTCAGGCTATATTATGTAGTAAATATATGTAAACTCTGTTAATAAAAGACTTTGAATGATTTAGTTTGGAGTTAATATGTCCATTTTTTTTTTTCCTTTACAGTTCCTTCAGTCCAAAAAGACTTAACAAATTAGTCTGTGGTGACGGTTTTACAAGAGAAAGACTGAAACGCAGATTAAATAAAACACCTCTAACAGTATTTTAGTCGCGTTTTTATTATAAATAACACTGTGAGTTGGGAGATTATTAATTTATTAATCCATTTTTTTACACCTTGCAAAATCCAAAACCCATGTTTTTTCGTAATAAAACTCCCATTATAGACTTTTAGTCCGGATCTACTTACGGGTGTTGTTATATCGGAAGAGTCCTACCAGGTTTCGCTCCGATTCGCGGAGCTTAATCATGGTGAGCAGAGACGGAGCTCGCGTCGTCGGTTGCTCGTCTCACAAAAGACTAAAAGTCCGGACTAAAAGTCTACAATGTTGTGTGCTTACGAAAGTTTTAGTTCATAAAACTCACAGTCCAAACAAAGAGAAAAAAAGGTCGAAGAGTTACCTTATTGCTGAGCCCGTCCACGGCCTCCTTGGTGGGTAGGGTTTTCATAATGACCACGATGTCAGCCACATTCTTGCCGGCCATCATGGTGCCCTTCTTGTAAGACCCCACTTGCCGCACCTCCTCCAGTTGCTGGCGGAATGTTTTTCATAATTAATTTAAACATTTAAAAAGTTCTGATAATAAATTCCACACAACACAATCCACTGGTCGTGGCCCAACACAGTCCTGGTATGTATCAAAGATTTTGACCTAAATCTAGAATGTTCCTTATAATTTATTTAAATAAAAAATAAGAGTTGAAAATGTTATCAGCTTGAGTTTAAAATGTTTTTTTATAATTTATTTAAAAATTAAAAGTGGAAAAGTATGAATTTCCTGATAATTTATTAATAGATAAAAATGATTAAAATACTCTGAGCTTAGCCTGCAGGTTCCAAACAGTCCAAAAGAGTATAGTAATTGTCCAAAAGACTGAAACTGGCACAGCAACAAAGTTTGGCAATGCTTATTTTATTTATTTATATGCCATACTATATACTAATAATCAATATTGTTGACTTTATATAAAATAATTTAAATACCTATTTCGGAACGTAACTTCATAATTAACTTTTGTAATTTTTGCCGAGGGTAGTAAACTAACCGTTAATGCTTTCAAAAAGACGCTTACCACCTCAGTCATCCGAGACCACGGCACCTGTATAAGTGCCGAAACGTTGAAAATTATTGTAAAAATGTAATAAACGAGCATAAATCCGTATAAAAACAGTTTTAATTATGTCTAGTGCTTGTGTTAACCTTAGAAAATACTATGCATTGAGCATGTCTTTGCGAATTTAATTATGTAATTAGTGCGATCACAAAGTCATGGCCGGCCTAGGTGACAGTGGAAAGATAGATGATCTTGACTACCATATACGCCAGAGTGGTCTGAGGTGGTCAATCACTAAATACACTGGACTGAAACAGGAGAGGCCTTTGCCCAGCAGAAGAATAAAGGTTTGTAAAACAACATAATACCAAAACCGAATTGCATATTCATAGTCTGATTTGTATAAGGACATGATAAGATAAGATAAGATCGATAATCCTTATAATAAGAAGATAATCCTTATTTATAAGTAAATAAATATTCATGGACATATTACACAGATCTCGTTAGCCCTATACTAAGTACAACTAAATGACTTGTGCTATAGGTGCTAACTCGACAATAGATTTAATACAATAAATACATAGATAACATCCAAGACCCGAGACAAACTAGAAAAGTTCGTTTCCTAGTTCGACCCGGCCGGGGATCGAACCCGAGACCTTCGATTTACAGTCAGCGTGCCAAACCGCTGCGCCACCGAGGCCGTCCGACTATTAAAATTGTAAGATAAGATAAGAATATTCTTTATTGTACACTGGAAAAACAACAAATACAAAACAATTGCAAATATACATAGTACAATTGGCGGCCTTATTGCTAAAAGCAATTTCTTCCAGACAACCTTACGATGGAAAGTTGCTGAAGGAAATTACTATTACTTAATTAATTGTTATATTACACTATTTTTATTTTTAATGCACTAACCCATGCTAAGGAACAAATTTTCTCATTTTGCCCATTTGCTCAATTGGTAGAGCGCTGGTACGGATAGCCAGAGGTTGCGGGTTCGAATCCCGGCATGGGTGAAATTTTTAGCCTCTAAATAGGTTTTTAAAAAATTATTGTAATATCGACGCCTTACTGCTAAAACCGACTATCTGCATGAAATGTTGTTTCGAGAAAACTCGAGTTTAAGGTTCGGATGTCGTTAACTATACTAAAACTTGTTATTGTGTGCATAACAACATTTCATGCAGATAGTCGGTTTTAGCAGTAAGGCGTCGATATGTTTTTGGTCAACTCACACAAGCGATGAAGTCTCCGGGTGCCACAACGAGGTTGTCGAGCACCGTCTGCACCTTGGTGACGAGGCTGAGCACCGCTGCCTGCTCTGCTGGAGTCGGACACAGCTCCCCATGTCGCTTCAGCAGTGCCTGGAAGTGCCATTCATAGTTTGATGACTGCCCACAATGCACTGAACAGGTTATTTTTTTTATTGATGCTGGTGAAAGAGAATTCTTTATTGTACAAAACAAAATTGAACATTCGCCTCCGCATCTATGTAATGAGATGATTTAGACCGCATCCGGTGGCATCTTCACTCTGCAGTGCCTGAGACATGGTTTTTAGATGGTGTATTATTGCCCAGGACCTATACCATCCTGACAGCTTAGCCCACAGGAAAGACTAGTTAATATGTGCAGAGACAAGGGTTTCCTCACAATGTTTTCCTGCACTGTTAGCGTGTTGTACAAATTTGCAAATGTATGGAAATTTGAAATTAAACAATGTCATTGGTACATGCCCGCACTGGGGAGTTAACTTAAACAAAGTCATTGGTACAGGCCCGCGCTTGCAAGTTCATTGTTCTACCCACTGAGCTACCACCTAGGGCTCTAAATATAAAATAAAAAAAATGTAACTCCATAGTTCACAAAGGCAAATTTGCATGAAATTAAGTTGTAAATTGAATTAGATTAGAACATTAAGTGGAGAACTAAGAAATAATGAATTGTAAATAGAGATTGAGATAGTTGCCTTTCTTGGGGGGTGTTGGTCATTTTCTTCCGCGGGGACCAGCCGTACTGGAAGAGTAGTTTTGTGGGTTCTTGTTTTATTTATTTTGTTCTTGTTTTTAGGGGGAGGTGGAAAAAGAGGCAAAGGAAGACCAAACAGGAGATGGGCTGATGATATAGAAAAAGAAGCAGGATCTACATGGCCAAGGATAACAATGCAAAGAGTAGAATGGGAATATCTGGGGGAGGCCTTTGCTCAGAAATGGGCAGCCAATTAATAAATTATGTACTATTATTTTTGTAATCAAAATGACACTTTAACATAACATTTCATAATTCAAATAATACAATTTAATGCATGCTATTATATTTGTTATTTAAGATATTGGCAAATAAAGGCTATTTTCATTTTCATTTTCAAATAGAGATTAAATAAATAAATGCAATTTAAAGTTGTAAGAATGATATGTATGTAATTTATTGTAGAGCGATATAAAAGGCTATATTATTATTTTTAGGCTTATTAAGCTGTCATGACTGTAAAGGTACTGGGCAAGAGTACTCTATATAGACAACAATGTCCCTGGCACTGCAGCGACTGAGTGGTCTCTTTAACCATTTAGTTAGTGAAAGTGCCTCTGGACGCTGTATAAAACATCACAATAGGTCTTTTTTTATGCCTGTAGACAGAGATTATGGAAGCGACTTTTTATTTTGTCATGCTTGTGAACGAGTGCTTTTCGTGTGTCTGGCCGTAGCACTTATGTTTTCCCCTACTATTGTGTGACATTTGACTAATGCTATGGCTTTTAGGGTTGTTAATGGCAATCATGAAATTTTATTAGGTTTACGTATGGCAAAGGATGTATTTGGTTCAAGATGACTTGAAAAGATGGTCAAAGTGGAGTTTTTTTTTCCGCTGCCTTTTTCTCCACTACAATACAGCCCGAAGGCAGCGGCTTACATTTCACATTGTACATTGAGATTCAGCAAACAGAATGTAAATTCTTTACGTTGAAATAAATTGATTTGATTATTGCACTGAGGGAGAGAGTATGGGCCGGATTGGCAATTTCAAGTGCTGAGATATTTGAACACCTGACTCTCAGGTATCCTCACGATGTTTTCCTTCACCGTTAGTGTTTGGTATTGCTACTGTAAGTTAAAAAATTAACATTTAATGATACACATGCCATCTACAGGGTGAGTAATCACTACCTGCAATTTGAGAATAGCGGTGTCATGCATGCAGGGTGAAATCATCTTATATCTGTTGGGGTTGAGGCCAGTGCAGATTAGGGTAGAGAACTAGGTTGGTGGGTGAAGTTGGGGGCGGCGAAGTAGGCGTTGGGGCGGAGTATGCATGGGAGCACTATAAGAGCCCTATTGGACGCAAAAATGGAAAAAATATATTTTAGGACAGAAAATTATTCGCAAATTTTTTTTGTCCCAGCATTGTGTGTGATTTTCTTTGGGAGCAAAAAAGTTCCCGTAACTCGGTGCCGCCGTTTTCGAGTTAGGAACGAAAAACGAAATGTCACTTACCGAAATTTTTATACAGAGCTGGGAGAACTTTGGAAAGGCTCGTATGTTCTTACCTGAGTAAGCGCAGAATCATCAGGCGCGGGCTTGCATCTCGGGAAAGCCGGCTCCGCCAACACCAGATCAAACGGTGGTCGGAGCATCACCCTTGGCCGGTTGAACGGCGGGCGCCCCATTCCACCGCGTCCAGGCATACCTCTGCCACCGCCGCGGCCACCGCGAACCATTGTGTTGGCAATTATTTCGGGTAACAAACACTAATTTCTATCGACCCCAGTACGGGTCTTTTCGTTTGAGGTAACGAAGCTTTTTGTCTTATGAATTAAGACTAGCAGGTTGTTATATAGTGACTTCGGTAACTCTGTTATTGAGATTCCGAACCGAATAGCGAATAACTATGTGGAAAATAGCAGAAATTCGCGGAAAATGAAAATGACGCGGTCGCCCGATGCTCAATCGATTTTTGAAGGTTAGGTAGGAATGTTACTCTATGGTAGGAATCAAAGAGTGTAGGAATAGGATTTGTCGTGCGTGGTGTTGCTAGAAAGAAATGATCCTACATATTGCCTGTGTGAGGAGGGATACTATTTCTCCTCAACAATGAAATGATAAGAAGGTTTTTAGGATTCAGCAGGAATATAATTTGGTGCGCCAGAAAATTCGTGACAACAAAAACGAGTTACTTGACGTGACTGTTTGTATGACACTAGTGTCGCGCGGCGGCAAGAGTATTCCGCTGGCCAGCACGCGTGAGGCGCGCGAAAGCTCCATGTAGGAAGCACTACATCACCCCCCTTGGAGAGGATTAATCTGGGGAGAAGTCTTTGAACCGGACTCTTCGTCCTGACCGCGTTAATAGTCCCGGCACGGGATGGACGCAGAAGGTGCATTCTGTGCATTCAACGGCGCTGCAGGTGCTTTGTTTCCTCCTGTGGGTGAGATGGAGATGTAGGTAGACGGGTCTTCCTCGGCAAGCATGTAAGCTGGCTTGACACGATCCATGGAAACGGTCACTGGTCCTCGCGATGAGTCGACAGTGACTGTTTTGCTCGTACTCCTTAGCACCTTAAGCGGTCCTGTGTACGGCGCTTCTAAAGCGGCGCGTAATGCATCTTTGCGTAAGAAAACGTGCGTGCAACTCTCGAGGTCTTTATGTACAAACAGAGATTTGTCACCGTGCTTTGATGCTGGAGTAGGTTTTAATTTTGCGATGTGTTGCCGTAGAGTGCCAACGAAATCTTGTGTCTGGGGAGTATGAGTAGTTAAAGTTGTTTGTAAGAACTCTCCAGGAACCTTCAGTGGCTCTCCATAAACAAGTTCCGCAGCAGAGCTTTTTAGGTCCTCTTTCCATGCTGTCAGGACGCCGAGCAGAATGATGGGGAGAACTTCCGTCCATCGAGTGTTATCGTGAGCCATGATCGCTGCTTTCAGGGTTCTGTGTAGGCGTTCAACCATGCCGTTTGCTTGCGGGTGGTATGCAGTAGTGTGCTGCAGTTTAATACCACACAACTTTGCCAGTGCCTTGAACAGGTGAGATTCGAACTGCCTGCCCTGGTCGGTAGTCACTATCTGAGGACATCCGAACCTTGCTATCCAGCTCTCGTAGAAGGCTTTGGCTACAGTTTCGGCAGTCATGTCGTAAAGCGGTGTAACCTCAGGCCATCTGGTAAACCTGTCAACGGCTGTTAAACAGTATCTGTAGTTCTCTGACGGTGGTAGTGGTCCTACTAAATCAATGTGAATGTGTGAAAATCGCACTCCGGGAGACTCAAAAACTCCAAGTGGTGTCGCTGTATGTCGCTGCACCTTGGCGCGTTGGCATGCAAGGCAGGTTTGGACCCAAGTACGACAATCCTTGCGTAACGAAGGCCATACAAACCGTTGAGACACCATCTTTGTTGTAGATCTGGCGCCTGCGTGACTCATGCCATGAATTGAGTTGAAGACTTGGCAATTTTTCGCTCAAAAATTACGGATTCTGCTTTTTATGTCTTAATTTTTTAAGGCTGTATTTGGAACCATAATTAACAATACAAATATGTTATGATATCAAAATAGTTTCAGACTAAATGTGAGATAAGCAGTGACAATACATTCAAAATTATATTATCTCCGTCGAACTGACGAAGTTCTACTTATCAGGCAATCGAAATCTGCTGGCAACATTTTTATGGGCAAGTTCACAGTTTTATCTAAGGCAATCAGATCCAACAAAATTGTTAATAGTAGTATTAATTTTTATAACATTTATAAAAAAGTCAAAATGCTTGACAATCAAACAGGATAGTAAAACAGAAAAGAAATGGGAAAGTTACAAAAATATATATCACTTGTACAAAACTTTTTCTCGTATGTAATTCAATTCAATTCTTAATTAATAGCTACCCTAAGGATTCTGCCAATGTCGAGTTTGGATTCTCGTATGTAGTCTGAATGCATCATTTATAGCTTGACATTTTGTTTGACAGTTCTCAATTTGATTTCAGAAATGACGTGGAGAAATAGGTTAGAACTTTGTTGTAATGCAAAAATTATCTGATTTCTGTGTATAATTAATGATAGTAGTGAATTAAAATAGTTTGTAATTAAACTAGCTCCAAAATGATTGAAATAACAGACACTCAAAGTAAGTATTTTGCTTTGTTCCTTGATTGGAAATTTCATCACTAAAACCTGCAGTAAAATCTGTGCTTTCTTCGATATTTTTACTATCTATTGCCAAATATTTAAAGGTGAATACAAATTTTAATACGCACATAAACCTATGATGTAATTAAATTACGCAACGTCATGAGAATTAACAAATGCTGGACATTTACTAATTTTTTTTAATCAAGCTAAGTAGGTAAGATTACAGACATGAAGTTACATGTAGTTGAGGAGTTTAAAAAATATGGTACAAGGCGAAAACGTTCAGCTTAAAAAAAATTTGCTGTAAGGTGGTTTCATTAATTAAATCAAAATAGCAAACATATAATTTTTTTAGAAATTAAATATTTTTTCCTAATTTAAAGCCCTAATTACCGAGAAAATAAGAAATATTAGAGCATGTAACTAATTTAAGTCGATTTTGTTATCATATTTAAAGTTAAATAGAAATTAAACTAAACACATTATGTCTCTCTCACTTATTTATTGGATATAATACAGTCATTTTACGTTATTAAATTAAAAGGCCCAAAACATGTTGAAAATGTTTAGAAAATTCAATTATAATTCGGTTTTGTTACTGTTGCTCCAAATCCACATAGGTATATATTCAATTTTATTTATTTAAATTGAGATTTATCAAACCAGGAATAATATTAGAAAACGGTAATATTTATTATTTTTAGCCTCGACACAATACATGTAGTTGATAAGATTTAATTCACAAGATAATCTTTAAAATTGCATCAAATAATTCAGGGACAGTAACAAAATTGTAAGGCATAGTTCAGAAGACTGTAAAATGTAATATTTAAATTTGTAATTTTTTAACCGTTTTTAATGTGTGATACTAAATTAAAAACAAAGTACTTAGGTAACCAAAATGTAGCTTTGGTATATATCTTACATCACCTACCTATTCTAAATTAAAGAAACAAGAGATCCATCGTTGGTATAGGAACATTAACAAATTATTTAACGTGTATTCAGTCTTCAGTCTTATCAATTGAACATTATCAAGTAGCATCTTTATATCGCTATTACTCCTTGATAAAGAAAAATCATAGGGTCGAATCCCTTTGGCGGTGTTTTGCGATACTTGCTGATAACATTCCCCACACTTATGGGAAAGAATGAAATGTGGCTCGACCCACGGCCACTTCAATTTGCAGTGACAAAACAGCAGTAAGTCCTCTTTTGTTAATATTTTATCGATGTCCACAACGATTGTCATCTTTGTTCAATTGAAATTTTTTTGCTTTAGCTTCAGCAGTCATTGAATCTGGAACATAAGCGAAATCTAGCGAATGAGCAATACACCCTTCAGTAATAATAATAATAGTTACTCATTTGTAAAACAAAATATAAAAAAATCTCTTAGGCTGTTATTTTTAACTTTGCAAGGATTCTATCTGAGATAAATAAAAAATGTATCATGTCACTGATATGGAACTAGCCTTATGCTGTCGGTTTTGTTACTTTGATGGTCCGTCTATATGTTACCTTTTCAGTAGTAACAAACCGAAGTAACATAATAATATAACGGTAAATTAAAATAATTAACTTACTTTACCGCATATAAATACGCTATCTTACAACGATATTAGGGGCCATCCATAAATTACGTCACACAAATTTCCTGACTTTTGACCCCTCCGTCCTTGTCACAGCTGGTCACATTTGTGAGACTCCCCCCCTCCCTAGTGTGACGTCACATATTATGTCATTTTACATTTAGAAATTATTAAATTCAAACAGCTGAGCAGTTCCGAAATTAGTTTTATATCAAGAATTGCAAATTTTTTGAGTACCTATTTCGTTAATAGTGCAAAGTTCGTGTTTTGACACGTAGATTTGAAAATGTGACGTCACGAAATTTAGGACATCTCCCACCCCCCTGTCACACAATGTCACACTTCGTCGACGCCCTCCCTCCCCCTGAGCGTGTGACGTAATTTATGGATGGTCCCTTATGTGTTAAATAAAGATAGTAAGGATATTAAACACTCAGTCACAAACCTGACGGTGAACTTTGCTCCAGTCCAGTATGTCGCACATCCACCTGACACCACCGATAAAAGTGCACTGTCATGCCGTATTTAAAATAGCCGATCCAACGAGCATTAATGTCGCCATAATACGAAGACAAAAACTGCCCCGGAACCGGTGTACAGCGTGCATGCATGCAATGACTTATGAACGTTGATGAAGCGAAGGTGATCTGTCAGGATCGTGGCAAGTGGCAGTCCCTGGTCTCTGCCTACCCCTCTGGGATACAGGCGTGAGGTTATGTATGTATGTGTGTATGTTTTTTTTATTTCAATGTAATATTTAATATAATTTGACTCTGTACAGTAATGTATATTCTATCTATGTATCTGTAAGTTTATTGAAATACTAGTAATGTGTGACTGTTGCTGACCTGAATCAACTTATTTTACATTATGTCTAATTCTTAAAATTGGGACTATTTTAACAATCTATTTAGAGGCTAAAAAGTTATATTTTTAAAATTGTCCTTAGCACGGGTTAGTGCTTTGTTTTCTAAGTTATGTACATTTGTGAAATTATAGTAGCAATACTACTCGCTGACGGTGAAGGAAAACATCGTAAGGAAACCCTAGTGTCTGAGGTGTTAGCGTACCTCAGCGCTTGCTACGTACAATGGCCCAACTATGAGGCTAAGTGCGGAAATCTCAGGTCTAACTACTACTACGGGTTAGTGCATTAAAAAGAATACCTATAATCATTGGGACTATGTTAATGCCTAATTGGAAAAAAGATGAAAGAGTCTTATAAGTTAAATGCGCGTTTTTTTTATCTTTACATGTGCATATGTTTTAGTGATAATAAAGAGTGGTAATTTTACAAAACGTTTATAGCTAGTAAATTTTATTTTTCAGAAATTGGCGTGGGGCTGGCAGGATTCGGGATGACGTTCCTCTTCCTTGGAGTTCTCTTGCTCTTCGACAAAGGCCTATTGGCTATAGGAAATGTAAGTTAATACGTAACAATGGGAGTCAGCCGCTGATGAATAGCACCAAACCAAATTCTTCCCGCGGGTACCGTAAAAGGCGACTAAGGGACACAAGCCGGGGGGTGGGCAGCAGCGCCCCCTGCAGTACAATTCCACCAAACTGCGCTCCCCAACCCGCATGCGTAGCGTGGGGATTATGGGCATTACCCCCCAATGATGCCACAACCTTGCGCTATGGCGCTCATTAGGGGAGGGCTTTGTCCAGCAGTGGACTAATATAACCTGAAAAAGAAGATAATGGGAGTCAGTGCAACAGGTCACATTGATTGCCTCATTAGTCTAGAGTCTAGAGGCATGTCTGCAGGGCCGGATCTACCTAAGGGCTGCTTGGGTTGCAGCCCAGGGCCCCGAGGTTACAAGGGGCCCCAAGATCCCTCTAAACACAGCAGGCGATAATTTGAATTTTAAAAAATGGTTGTATGTAAAGTCGGTTTATGGACGATATTTTTACATGATAACGTCATAAGAAAACATTGATGAAAAATTGCATAGGTACTTTTCTGAATTGAGTTAACCTGTCAATTTCTTTTACTAATTCAAAATAAATAAAATTATTTTATTGTTTTTTTTTTATATCCTTATCTGTGACCCAAAAGTTGCCTGGAAGAGATTCCTACCACAACAATAAAGTCGCCTATTGTACTACTACTTGAGTAGATTTATTGAATATTTATGTTTTTTGTGCAATACCGGGTTCGAATCCCGGCTGGAAACAAAAAAAAAAAAAGTCCAGGTCTTGAATGTTTACATATTTGTGATGTCGTTGTTTCTGGTTCCGACGACACAGGGTATCCTAGTGTGGGGCCAGAAGCAATGTATTTGCCAGTATGTAAAATAAATTAAAAAAATAATAATTATAGAAACAGTTTTTTGACATGGCTATTAGTTGAGTACCTAGATAGGCCCCTAAGTAGTTTCAGCCCAGGGGCCCACAAATTCAAGATCCGCCCCTGCATGTCTGATCAACATGACGGCGGTTGTGCGTTCATTTCCCAGCGGCCCAGGAAAATAACAGCCCAACATTCACTTAGCCTATTATCCTACAAATATTATAAACGCGAAACTTTGTAAGTATGATTATATTCTTTTTAATGCACTAACCCGTGCTAAGGACAATTTCAAAAACCTATTTAGAGGCTAAAAATTCCACCCATGCCGGGATTCGAACCCGCGACCTCTGGCTATCCGTGCCAGCGCTCTTTCCAACTGAGCTAATAGGCGACTCACCGGCATCAGTGAAATTTCGAACCTCTACACTATTCTCTGTATTACGTACGTTTTAAAATTGTCCTTAGCACGGGTTAGTGCATTAAAAAAATAAAAATAGTATAGCTATTTAGAGGCTAAAAATTCCACCCATGCCGGGACTCAAACCCGCGACCTCTGGCTATCCGTGCCAGCGCTCTTTCCAACTGAGCTACTGGGCGACTCACCGGCATCAGTGAAATTTCGAACCTCTTTACAATACTCTTTAAGTGTTTGTAAGTATGGATGGATGGATGGATGTTTGTTTTTCTTTCACGTAAAAACTACTGAATGCTTTACAATAATACATCAGAATAACACACAACACTACAATTTATGAGGATGTTGTGTGAATTGTCCGAAATATGGCGAAAAGTGTCAAGTACGTAGGAAAAAATCTAACGTAGCTTATGTTAGCGTGGTGTACTTTTGAATATATATTGATTATTAGTATGTAGGTATATAGATTGCAGTAAATATGTATTTGAGTATCATTTTATCTTTTTCGTGCTATTTTATATACGTATGTGTATTTCAATTATATTTGTAATATTTAGTTAACCTAGGTTATATATGTAATAAATCACTCCTATATTATATATTGTTTACTGGCACTACCCCTTCCACTGTCCGCATTATCGTGGGTTAGCTGGAAGAAAATACTATCTGGTATTAAGCTCGCCTTTGTACAAATTTGTATTTAATGCAATAAAGATTTTTTCGTTCATTCATTCATTCATTCATTCATTCATTCGTTCGTTCGTTCGTTCGTTCGTTCGTTCGTTCGTTAGTTCATTCAATATAACCTACTCGCTATATTGAATGAATGAATAGTTCATTCAATACTAATCCTTCGCAAACGAAGTCGCGGGCAACAGCTACTTTACAATTATAATATGATATGCATAGAATGTGCAAGCGAGACATATACCAGACGTTACAGCAGCCTTAACCACTGCCCCACAGATCCTCTTCATCAGCGGGCTGGCCTGCGTCATCGGGCTGCAGCGGACGTTGTTCTTCTTCTTCCAGCGGCACAAGCTGAAGGCGTCCGTGGCCTTCTTCGGGGGCATCGCGATTGTTCTACTCGGGTGGCCCATGATTGGCATGATTGCCGAGATCTACGGGTTCTTGCTGCTATTTAGGTGAGTTCTGAACCCAATACTCATAACCTCAGAAGTTTCAGCTCCAGTCGGTGTTATTATTGATACGGCAATTGCCGTAATATACGGTAATTCATGGATGTTTTTTCAAATATACGGTATACGGCAGGATTTCGACTACCGTATCATATAATACGGCAATTCAAGTCCAACGTGCTCGTAAGCTTAAAACAAAAAATACTATAACCGAAACGTAAAAAATTTGAATGAAATGAATTACGTTTCGTTTCATTCAAATTTTTTACGTTTAATTTTTACGTGTCCGATTCCCAGGATTTCCCAACGAAAATTTTCTTGCTGGCATAAATTGAACTAGATGTCTCATGCTATCTCTTTTATATAGCCTACTCTTAGCTAAACAAGCTATTCGAAATCTAGGCAATCAAGGCATCAGTTTGCACAAAATTTCAGATGTCAGGAGATATGCTTATTAAAATGAAAAGCAAAGAAAAATATTCATTGCACAAGCATTGTATTGGAAGCATATATTATGAAGAAAGTATATAAAGTTGAAAATGTACTTATTATTTTTGTGTTTCAATCACTAATTATTTAATTAAAAGATAATACGGCAGATCTGCTATTTTATTTCATAAATACGGCAATTTGAAGTTTTAGATACGGCAACCCAAATTTTGTCGATAATAACACTGGCTCCAGTTCACCGTACAGTAACAGTTCGTTAATCAACTGTTATCAACTGTGTTATTCAGGCAACTGACAGCTGTTTACAGTAAGTTCACAGATTGTTAGAGTGCGAGAAACAGGGGTGAATGAAACAATGAATTTTTCTATTTAAAAAAAATATATCTAACTTTAATACTTTATTTGGCTGAAAACAAGCCGATGTTGGAAGTAGAACTGTCATAAATAAATTAATTTGTAATTCAATATTTAAACTTCGGAACAAGTCCATATTTATTGTATTTGAATAAAATAAATATTTCTTAACGTCCTCACTTGACCTTCACATGACCTTGAAATGAATAATGGAAATCTACTTCTTAGTCTTATTTTTTTTAAGTTGTATATTTGAGGAAATAAATAAATCAAGCGCCCGTGGCCTAGTCGAACCAAGTGATTGGCAGCAATCACTTGAGTTAAGCACCAACAGGTGCGGTCAGGTGCAGCATGGATCGCCTAGCGTGAGTACCGCTAGTGGCATTTTCTGGGGGCTTCCGTGCTTCGCAAGGCACTATAAGCCGTTGGTGCCGGCTGTCGTGGCAGTCGTTAAGCCATGTCATAGGTCTTATGGGCGGCTTGATAACTTCTCTCAGTAAGGCTCGCCACAGTCTTCTAATCCTCCACCAACCCAGACTTGGCCCCCGAGGTGGAGGATGGTCTCCTGCGATGCAGGAAGAGACCCGTGCCCCTGCATTTATCTTATCTTTATCTATCTATTGCTTTTTTATCTATCTATTGTTATTTTCAGGGTCAGGACTAAGGAAGTTAAGATTCACGTTATTAAATAAAATTTTGAATTAATACGTGAATTCAATATTTTTCTTTTGTTTTCAGAGGTTTTTTACCCGCCGCCATCAATTTCTTAAGAATGGTTCCAGTTCTGGGGTCCCTGTTGAATCTACCTATCATCAGAGGGGTAAGTAGTGTTAAAATTAACCCAAGGGGCCATTCCTAGACCATTCGGGCGTGGTCATGGCCGATTCGTGACCTTAAAATCTGAAAACCATAATATTTCTGTAGTGTTATGATGATAACGGTATATAACTCACGTTATAATGGTAATGGTTCTCATGAATCCGTGCTTAAGTTAAAAAAAAAATTAAAAAGTGGTTGTTCCAGTTCACTTTGGAACAATTCAATTGTAAAAACCTATTTAGAGGCTAAAAATTTCACCCATGCCGGGATTCGAACCCGCAACCTCTGGCTATCCGTGCCATCCGTGCCAGAGGTTGCGGGTTCGAATCCCGGCATGGGTGAAATTTTTAGCCTCTAAATAGGTTTTTAAATTTGTCCTTAGCACGGGAGTAGTAATAGTGCATTAAAAATAAAAATAGTGTAATTCAATTGTAGTTGAAATTTCGGTAAATTAGAATTAAAATATTATTGTCTAGTATAAATAGCATACATATCGCATTAGGCTAAGACTGTAATGGCATGTATTTGTGCAAAGTAAAAAAAAATATAATAACGGTATATTTCGACTATCCGTCGGTACGGATAGTCGAAATATACCGTTACGGTTTTTCAGTTCTGTCAAATAAAGAGTTCGGTAACTCTTTATTTGACAGAACTGAAAAACCGTTCTTATAATGTTTGGCGGTATATATCGGTATCGTAACCTTTACTGAAACGAGGTCATCTTTGATAAAAAGGGCCAAGGCACGAGAAGTGCGCACAGCCGCGATTTCTGTTGGTACCGAAATGTCCCTACCGATATCGAATAACGGTTTAATGAAAGCCCAGAAGAAGACAGTTGATACTGCTATGTTTCTAGGCTGGTATAGTTGGTAAACGTTATTTAATACCGGTATCGTAATTGCAAAACTTTACCTGTTCCAACTGCTTCGAGCGCCCGCTTTGAATACATAAACTGCGTACAAAAGTACAGTGCTACACAAGAAATAAGTCTCGCGGATGTGCCTGCGCAGATGACCAAATTTTGGATGTGCGGCAAGTTGATCGACCAATCAGATAGTTTCATTTTATGGCAGGCCGCGCGCCTTTGTTGCTATTGGTTGATCCAACGTCATCGATGCAGGTGACAATTAGTTTGGCAATATTAGCGTGAGCGAAATAGGTAGCGCTACTGCGGCAATCAATTGTGCACCTTAACCGTATCGGTTAAAGATCATTGTACTCAAAAGACGTTAGGGGGTTAATAATATAAATTTTAAGGGATGGGGGATTCCCAGAAGAGGAACCGGTACAAGAGGGTGCAAGAAGTGGTTTGGTCTGTCTGGCTAGGTACTCACGTATTCAGCAGCGCGCATCAGCGTAAATCCAGGGTATCCAGATGGCACCAAGTTCACTAGGCACAGCACAAAGCAGTGGAAGCGTTGAGGGTCGGGAGAAAGTCCAGGGAAAGCACTAGTTTCGCTAAAAGCACATAAGTTCGAAGCGTGCGCACGGCGCGGCGATCCAAGGGCAACAGTTTTTCGCTTCTCGTCGCGAGGCGGCGCTTTTAGGTACCCAGCCATGTCAGTCAGTCAGGGTATAATGGAAGGGAGCTAAGTAAAGAGCGTCTTGAGGACCTTAAGGGTTAAAGAGGGCGCGGGAAATTGGGAGCTATCATAAAATAGGATGTGGGTGTATTAATTAATAACATTTCTTAACATAACCCCCGCCCTAAACATCACAAATGTTTACGTCAAAGAGGTGAAGGGGACGCTATCTACAGGAAGACGTACAAGTTTTGTTAGAGAGCGTTTTTTCACTCCGGAAGGGGTTTGTACATCCACGACACGAACCACATTATCCTGACCGGGGTAAACATTAATGATGCGGCCACGTCGCCACTGTAAAGGGGGGATATTTTCCTCCTTGAGAAGAACAAGCTCGCCGACTATAGGAGGATCTGAAGGAGTTGTCCACTTATGCCTACTCTGCAAAGTGGACAAATATTCCGCGTGCCAACGGGACCAAAAATGCTGAGTGACTTGTTGCACCAACTGAAAGCGGGTAAGGCGACTAATTTTTACATCCTTGAAGGGATATTCAGGTACGGCCACCAAGGGTTGCCCAATCAAGAAGTGACCGGGAGTTAAGACTTCCAGATCCGGACTTGCAGCTAATGGGCATAGAGGGCGTGAGTTGAGGACAGCTTCGATTTTCGTAAATACTGTGGTCAATTCCTCGAAGGTTAGAGTGGTCTCACCTATTACCCGTTTAAGGTGCGTCTTCGCTGACTTAACAGCCGCTTCAAATATACCACCCCAATGAGGACATAGAGGAGGATCAAAAACCCAATTGATACCTCTTTTAGAGGACTCATTTGCCAATTCTGATTGGTGCTCAGCTAGGAAGGCATGCAGGTCACCGAGATAGTTATTGGCACCAAGATAGTTCCGACCGTTATCAGAACGGATAAGTGAAGGCAGGCCACGACGAGAAACAAAACGGGTAAGGGCCGCAATAATAGCTTCTGTAGTAAGGTCCGACACGACCTCTAAGTGGACGGCTTTAGTAGAAAGGCAAACAAAAACACAGAGATACGATTTTACAATTTTTCTGTTTCTAAACGTTTGAACTTTGGTATAAAAGGGGCCAGCGAAATCTGTGCCAACGCCATCAAACGGCCTCGTTGCAATCACTCAATCTCTCGGCAAATCGCCCATAGGAGGCTGTGTAACCGCTGCTTTTAAGCGATAACAGGATAGGCATTTAAATATCACATGATTTACCAATCGGCGAGCAGAAAATTCACGGTTCAGTAGGGCTAAGAGGGCATTAGGACCAGCGTGAGAATTACTCACATGATAGTGTGACGCAAGAAGCTGGACAAAATTACCAGACTTCGGGAGGAGTAGTGGGTGCCGGGCATCGTAAGGAAGATCCGAGTTCCTAAGACGACCTCCGACACGGATTAGGCCGCGGTTATCGAGGAATGGACTTAGATGCCGAAGGGGAGAACGGAGCAGAGCCCCGCGATGGAGTAGGTCCAATTCTTCGGAAAAGGAGGTAAGCTGCACTTGTCTGACAAGGTAAAGTAAGGCTTCTTTACGTTCATCCGCAGTGAGGTAGGGTTGAGGAACAAGAAGTTCAGGATGTCTAGTCCGTTTCACAAAACGCAAAATGTACCCGATCACGCCTACGAGCTTGGGCAGGGAACTAAATCTGTCCAAAATAAATGATGAGTCTGGAGATGGAATAGGTGTAGTCACAAGCAAACAGCGTATTCCAGGTAAATCTCTAGGAGTAGTGATTTCAGATGCAGGCCATTGAGATGGAGGTTTTATTAACCATGGAGGTGACCACCACAGTGGATGTTTGATCAAGGAGGAAATAGAAACTCCGCGGGAAGCACAATCAGCAGGGTTGAGGTCACCAGGGACATGTCGCCAAATGGAAGGAGTAGGTGAATGTTGTATTTGGGAGACACGATTGGCTTCGAAGGTCTGTAAGTGGTGTATGGGTGTTTTTATCCAAGCTAAGGCGACACGGCTATCTGACCAGCTGTAAATACCATCCAGTACTATGGACTTTTGCAAGCAAGAGGCTACATGATGGAGAATCTTGGACAGAAGAGTTGCTCCAAGAAGCTCCAACTTGGGAATAGTATAACGAGCTCTAACAGGAGCGACTTTACTTTTTGCCAAAAGCAGGTGGATAGAACAAGAGCCAGAAGAGTTTTCTGCACGTAAGTACACAACGGCAGCGTAACCTGCTTCGGAGGCATCACAAAAGCCATGAAGGGAAAAGAAATTGGCACCGACACACATGATAGGGCGTAGAAGGGTGAGACGGTTCACATTTTTTAGGTCTTCCGAAAACTTACACCACTCTGCTGCAAGGAAAGGGGTCAAGGGGTCATCCCAAGAAAGGCCAGACAGCCAAAGCCGTTGAATAAAAGCCTTGGCTTTGAAAATCACGGGTGTGATCCAACCACACGGATCGTAGGTACGGGCTATTAGCGATAGTACTTTACGTTTTGTAGTTTGGGTCTCAGTGTTAGGGGAGAAACGGTAGGTAAATACGTCAGCTGCGGGATCATACTGAACGCCAAGGACCGCAATCGTTTGTGGATTTTCAGGATCTTGAAAAGAATGTGGCATTTGCAGGTCCGCAAGGAGTTCAGGGCGGTTTGAGATCCACTTTCTCAACTCATAACCACCAGATGTCATTATGCCATTCAACTCGTTCATGAGGACACGGGCTTCATCAAGTGAGGCAGCCCCAGTGAGACAATCATCCACGTAAACGTCATTCTCTAAGACGGAGGCTGCTAGGGGGAATTTGGACCGTTCTTGTTCAGCTAACTCAAGGAGGGCTCGGATGGCAATGAAAGGGCTTGACCTGAGACCGTAAGTATTGGTATTAAGCTCATACGTACACAAGGGAAGATGGGGAGATTCACGCCACAATATGAGCTGATATCTTCTGTCTTTTGGATGCATCCACGTCATCCTAAACATCATTCGGATATCCGCAACAAACACGACTTCATGTCGCCTGAAATTGAGGAGGATGCAGGTAATGTCTCGTTGTAACTTAGGACCAGAATGGAGACACTGGTTCAAAGATACGCCAGAGGAGGTAGGGGAGCTTCCGTCGAAAACAACGCGAATTTTACATTCATTGCCGCTTTTGAAAACCCCGTGATGAGGAATAAAATAATGCTCCGCAAAAGTGTGGTCGAAGGAGGAAAGCGACATGTGGCCGAGTTCTAAGTACTCCCGCATAAAAGACACATATTTTTCTTTCAGTTCCTGATTTAGTTGTAGACGTTTCTCAAGGGAAAAAAATCGTTTGAGGGCAGTGGACTTCGAGTCGCCAAGTTGAGGACGGTCGAGTAAAAAAGGGAGATGGACCATGAAGCGACCATCAGGTTCACGTAGAGTAGTAGATTTAAATATTTGCTCACATTCATTATCTACCAGATGAATGGGAGGCTCAGGTGGTTCTTCTATCTTCCAAAACCTTTCAACCATCTGGGAAAGGGTAATACCGGTCAAAGGAGCATCAGGGGGGGTTGAATTTGGAATAGGGCCAGAAAGGATATACCCCAAGACAGTTGGAACTGCAGTGAGACCAGCAGGGTATAAAACAGGCAAATCGAGACGCAGTAAAGATCCAAACACGTCAGCACCTAGGAGCACATCTATAGGGCCGGGGCTATAAAAAGAAGGATCGGCTAGATGCAAGGAGGAAACACATGATACCAAACTAGAGGACAACTCTAGATCAGGATGTATACCGGCAATAATATCGAGGACCATAGCCGAGGCAGTAATCTCAGGAAATGTAGACTCCGCAGGTTTGAATGTGAAGGAGACACCACCTCGAACTCTTACAGATTCGACATTACCAATACCTCGCACGGGAGATGAAGTGGGACACACTGGCATGTTTAGCTTATCTACTACTAAATCAGTAGTTAGCAAACAGCCTTGGGCACCGGTGTCACAAAGTGCCCGCGCTTCGACATAATAACCGGAAGCGGAACGCACATGTATAACAGCGGTAGGGAGAAGGACTAACGAGGCAGGAATGACAATATGAGAGGTTGGTCGGATCTGAGGGCAAGCTAGTCATTGGCGCTGACGGTCAATAGAGGGGGATCGGTTGTACGCCCTAGTGGAGGTCGGTGTCCCGTAAGACTCACGAGGGGTAGGTGGTAAATTATAAGAACGACGTTGAGATGGCGGCGTCTGGGAACATGGGGAGTTCTGTCCCAACTCAGGAACAGGAGACCGCGAGGAGGGGCGGCTGGAATCGTTATGATATTGAGTGGCCCTGGGCATGCGGTGGGTGCCCCCTAGATTGCGGTGGGTACCCCCGCCCATACGAGGAGAGGACGAGCGTGAATTCTCCGTGGGAGAGTAGCGGCGCGGAGGAGACTCACGGAATGTAACATTGTTACGACGAGGGTATTCAGGGTTACGTGAGTCATTAAAACACAGTAGCGTGTGATGGGTCGAACGACGGCAAGTACGGCAATGATAGTCACGAGGGCACATAGCGATCGAATGCTTATCCAAGCAGCGATAGCAAAGACCGGCCTGTCGCACAAATGAGGAACGTTCACGTGGGGACAAGCGGAGAAATTGGTCACATTCACGCAGGTAATGCAAGGAGGAGGTGCACATGACACAAGTGCTTACGACTTGAGGTTTAGGAGGGGACACTGTAGCAGAATAAACGCGGCGGTAAATGGGGGCACGTGACTGCTGCCTCGGAGGAGGAGAATGCGGGGTAGGCACGGATACGGAACGATCGTTATCAATAAGGGCCGTATTTCCAACATTATCGTGGTGTCTACATTCGTCCTCAAGAAAGGACACTAGCTGGTCAAAAGTAGGCAGGTCCCTTTTGTTGTCCCCATAACGGCGCTCAAAGCGGGACTTCAGGTCCGAAGGCAGTTTGGTCAAAGAAATATGCACTAGTAGGTAAGACCATTCCCCTACAGGTAAGCCGAGTCGCTCGAGGCACCTATACGCTGTCAAAAGTGGATTAAGAAAGGAGGCACGTAACCCAGTCAGCTTAGGGCTAATTTCTTGTAGGTGTAAAATTTGAGCAATGTGTGTGTCAGCGAGGACACGCGTGTTATGGTAACGCCGCTTAAGTAGGTCACGCGCAACCTCATAGTTGCCCGCTTCGATGCGTAAGTGCTGGATTAAACGACGGGGTTCGTCACTCAGAGCACCTACTAGGTAATGTAGCTTTTGGGTAGGGGTAAGGTCAGGTTGACAGTCAACTACGCTGTCAAACTGGTCCAAAAAACTGACCCACGAATCAGGGCGCCCACTGAATTTTGGGATTGGCAAATCAGGTAATTTTTGTCTCGGTTGACCGTCTGACAACCGGGAGAGATTGGTTATATTAGGGACAGGAGTGGGGAGAACCGGCTCTTTGGGCTTGAGCTCCGTATATTTCAAACGCAAACCGTCCACCGTGTCACATATAGACCGCATTTGGGTCTGAATATACTCAGATTCTTGGGCATCAATAGACGGGTCTAGACCACCTAACAAACGGCTACAAGAATCAACAAATTTCGTAAAGTTTGTTTCCAGGTCACCCAGTCTAAATATAAGTCTAGCTGGATCAGCAGTATTCAAGACATCGTTGGTTGCAGTAATCCAACTCACGAAGAATCGAACCGTCCCCATACTCGTTCTGTATTCGTCAGTGTCAGTAAACAAAACATTCTCATACCTATCCGGCATTATGTATGGATAACAACAAGTCAATCAATACGCAATCGATGTAATATGTAGAAATCACCGTAAACAAGATGCTATTACTATTACAATAGCGAAGTCACACTTGCAAAACAGGCATATAAAATACAGGACAAATTCAATAGATAAAAACTCGAGCCGGCCTCTTCACGAGAACAAAAGAAGAAACCGGTCGGATACGGGTTTCTTATCGCCGATGCACAGTTTTAGACACTTTGAAAATCTACGTAATTGAATACAATAGGTATGCAACAAATATTCGCCAGTAGGATTCAAACTACTGGGAATTAAACCGCGAAAACAGTAGGGATGAATTAGGAATAGGGGTTGGTCGAAACGCAAGGGGTGAAATCTCAAAAAAAATAAGGGTTGAACAAATAAAAAGAGGGGAAAGTAACCGCGCTCTGCTACCAGAAATGTACTCAAAAGACGTTAGGGGGTTAATAATATAAATTTTAAGGGATGGGGGATTCCCAGAAGAGGAACCGGTACAAGAGGGTGCAAGAAGTGGTTTGGTCTGTCTGGCTAGGTACTCACGTATTCAGCAGCGCGCATCAGCGTAAATCCAGGGTATCCAGATGGCACCAAGTTCACTAGGCACAGCACAAAGCAGTGGAAGCGTTGAGGGTCGGGAGAAAGTCCAGGGAAAGCACTAGTTTCGCTAAAAGCACATAAGTTCGAAGCGTGCGCACGGCGCGGCGATCCAAGGGCAACAGTTTTTCGCTTCTCGTCGCGAGGCGGCGCTTTTAGGTACCCAGCCATGTCAGTCAGTCAGGGTATAATGGAAGGGAGCTAAGTAAAGAGCGTCTTGAGGACCTTAAGGGTTAAAGAGGGCGCGGGAAATTGGGAGCTATCATAAAATAGGATGTGGGTGTATTAATTAATAACATTTCTTAACAAATACTTATAATGTACTTATAGCTTCGGGTACTTTCGTTACACTTCTTCCTAGTCTGCGCGAACGTATATTCCCGAAGGGACTTTTATGATCTGTAGTACTGTACCTATATTATAAGCACATCTAAGAAAGATAAGAAACATGTATTCTTACATACTCTCACAGTTACGACGAATCGAACGATAACTCATAATCGAACAGTATTCTGCGCTCTTGGGCCAGTACATTTTTGTGCCTCTATTGATAGAGACAACTGGAGTCTGGGGAGTGCAAGGGACAGCGTTTGTGAGGGAAATAGGACGTCGCTTGAGGGACCGTGGCTATGACTGCCGCTCTGGGGCTATCCTATGCAATGCAGCGAAGTAACGCGCCGCCACTCGTCAACGCCAAAACATCAAAATACAAATAAAAAATACAAAACACAATACAAAAATACAATACAATACACATCGTGAGGAAACCAGAGTGTCTGAGGTTTTCAAATACCTCAGCGCTGGAATTGCCAATCCGCGGTGGGCACGCGTGGTAATGAAACCCGGCATTGGGGGCATTGGGACGTTTACGTTATCAACCCTTATATGTCCCCACTGCTGGGGCACGGGTCTCTTCCTACATCGCAGGAAGGTTAGGCCATACTCCACCACGGGGGCCAAGTCCGGGTTGGGACGTTTACAGGCAACAAAAAAAAAAAAATACACTCGAAAAACATCCTCTGGCGCAGTCGGGTGAAAATAGGGTGTTTGCCTAATTAAGTTCGTTTCGGAACGTGCTATCCGTTGCCCAAAACACCCGTTCCAAAGGATCAGTTTCTTTAAATAAACATAGGCCAAAAGATCCGATTCTTATCGCATCAGTTCATCAAAACTCCCGGTTCTCGTAGCATCCGTATGCCAAAATATCCGTCTCTCATGACACCCGTATTCCCAAAATACCCGTTTCTCATCGCATCAGTAAGTCAAAACACCATATAAGCTTAGTTTATGCTCACGTAATATTGTCTTTATCTAAAGTAACCGATGTAGTGCAATCCTCACTTACACAACGCAAGTGAGGAGAACCACTCTTAATTTTTTGTGTGTGTGTTTTGAGGAAACGCTTATCAAGACAAACATAACTTTTGGGAGAATCACATTTGGGAAAACGGATTATTCGGGAAACGGTAGTGCTGGGAATAGTAATTTTTGGATTAGGTGTTTTTTGTGAAACGGACATCAAGCCAAACCTGTCTTGGGAAAAGTATATTTTGGGAAATACTTATATCGGGAAACGGAATATTTGAGAAAAGATAGTGATGGCAACGGATATTTTAGGAACGGGTGTTTTGGGCAACGGATAGCACGTTCCGAAAGGATTAAGTTTTATATTCTTTTTGTTGCACTAACCCGCACAATTTTAAGAAACCTATTTAGAGGCTATAAGTTCCACCCATGCCGGGACTCGAACCCGCGACCTCTGGCTGGCACGGTTGCCAGCGCTCTGCCAACTGAGTTAATGGGTGACTCACCGGCATCAGTGAAATTTCGAAGCTCTTTACAATACTCTCTGTATTACGTACAGGCAGCAACATCTGGCTGAAGTAATTTGCATCACTTGCAGAGTTGCAGCCCCGAGTACCTACTTTGCAGTTAGGTTTTACATCGGAATGATATCGCTGTACCCACATGATTATATTTTTTTATTTTTTTTATTGCATTAACCCGTGCTAAGGACAATTTTAAAAACCTATTTAGTGGCTAAAAATTCCACCCATGCCGGGATTCGATCCCGCGACCTATGGCTATCCGTGCCAGCGCTCTTTTCCAACTGAGCTAATGAGCGACGTAATACAGAGAATATTGTAAAGAGGTTCGAAATTTCACCGATGCCGCTGAGTCGCCCATAATATATATATATATATATATATATATATATATATATATATATATATATATATATATATTTAATGCACTTACCCATTACGGGGGGTGGGCAGCAGCGCCCCCTGCAGTACAATTCTACCGAACTGCGATCCCCAACCCGCATGCCCAGCGTAGAGGGCTATGTCCAGCAGTGGGCTGGTGTAGCCTGAAGACGACCCATTAGTACATTTAAAAAAAGAATAAAATGAAAATAGGGTGTTTTCCTAATTCAGTTTTGTCTTTTCGCAGATTGTGGACAGGATAGCGGGCGACAACGGGCGCAACATGGTATGATAATGTCTGTGTCGCCGTAGACAAAGCAGTGTCCTGTGCGTGAGCGGGAAAAAGACTTTTAACCTAACTGTTTTACCAAACCTGGGTCGACTGCACGACTTTTGTACAGTCTGTTAGCTTTTAGAATATACCTCGGGCTCTAAAGTAGGCTTCGAAAGCACACGCGTGTAATACTACCTCCTGCTCTGTATAAAACTTGTCTTCACTATTTTGAAAAGTTATGTAAAGTTTGTGTCATATTATAAAAACCTATTTAAAGGCTAAAAATTCCACCCATGCCGGGATTCGAACCCGCGACCTCTGGCTATCCGTGCCAGCGCTCTTTCCAACTGAGCTAATGGGTGACTCACCGGCATCAGTGAAATTTCGAACCTTTTTACACTATTCTCTGTATTACGTACAGAGTTGGGTTAGTGCATTAAAAATAAAAAATAGTATAATTATTGTGTCATATTGTTTCCGATATTTCTATTACACGAAGTAGCCGACGTATATTCTAAAAGCTAACGGACTGTAAATGTGGCTTGAGTAGCATTTAACTGGAATTCTTCGTGCACGAATCCATACGCTTCGAAATAAGCACTGAACAGAAGTTATAGTCCTCTATTCTAACACGAGGTGGCGCTGAAGGTATTCTCCATCGCAGAGTGGTTCTGTCCATACTGCCTTGTATTTCCGCTGCCCTTTTCTCCACTACAATACGGCCCGAAGGTAGCGGCTTACATTTTACATTGTACATTGACATTCAGCGAACAGAATGTAAATTCTTTACGTTGAAATAAATTCATTTGATTTATGCATTCCGCATAATCTTAAGGCGCTGGGCGGTGCTGGCCTCGGGCTTATGAGTATAACCGTAGACAGAAACTATAGTTCGCTATAGTAACACTAGATGGCGTTGAATGTATTCTCCATCGCGGTGTTGTTGTGGTCATAAAGCCTTCGCATATGAAACAGTTCGATGATTTTCTCTTGGATCCCGTGAATGGATCTAGACAACATTTTCATGGGACAATCTCTGAGCCATCACCTTTCTAACAAAAAAAGAATTAATAAAATCTTTCGCGTGCACTAACATGTAAACACCTTAGAACCTTGTCAAATGATGCTCTTCTAGCGTGATGTATGAGAAATTGACTATTTTCACTTTAAAAACCTATTTAGAGGCTAAAAATTCCACCCATGCCGGGATTCGAACCCGCGACCTCTGTCTATCCGTGCCAGCGCTCTTTCCAAGTGAGCTAATTTTGCGACTCACCGGCATCAGTGAAATTTCGAACCTCTTTACACTATTCTCTGTATTACGTACAGGCAGCGACATCTGGCTGAAGTAAATTGCATCACTTACAGCCCCGAGTACCTACTTTGCAGTTAGGTTTTTACATCGGAATGATATCGCTGTACCCACATGATTACACTATTTTCACTTTGACTAGGCACTGAAGTGAACACATGTTAGAGCTCGTGACTTTACATACAAAATATATCAACAGACTGATGGTGCATCTCCCTTTATTTACCCTTTAATTTTTTGGCGATAACGATCGGACAAAAGAACTTTTTGTTTAATTTCAAGGTCATCACAACAGGTTGACACTTGACCCCAGTTACGCCTGGTGGTAAACGAAGACGGGGTCTAGCATGTGACGGGCGTACCTGTAATCCTGGTTAAATTCAATCTAAGTAGCTACGTTAGTAATATTTTAAAAGTGCAAGTCGGCCTTTGGTTGTGTCGGTGTGGCTAAGGTTTTTGTATTATAAAATTAACCTAATTGATGGTAGAATAGCACTGCTAGTATGAAAAGGGATTGGATAACTACACTGGCCTGGGAAACTAAGTATCACACTTTTTTTTGCAATAACTTTTTAAGCGCACAAAATAGATAGATAGATAGATTGTTAGAGTATTCTTTATTGAAACAAGATGTACTTTCAAAACAAAAAAGGGCTTTAAAAAGAGTTTAATTTTATATAGGTATTAAATCTCCATGGTAGGTAACCTTCTTATAAGACTCAATTTTTGGCTAGTTTAGGATAAGACGGAATTAAAACTGTTGTAATTAGTTTTGCCGGTGAGTGTATTTAGCTATACATTTTCGGAAAACTCGTCCCAAGCCCCCCTTCATTTACAAACACAATTCTAGCGGTCAATTGTATTGCGGCAGCTGTGACCGTGTGTTAAGAGCGAATTCGGGTTTGCATTGCGTCTGAGGTCGGGTCTTTTAGACATCGTCATCATCATCAGCAGTTATACATTTAACGGGTGTAATCATTTTGAAAAACCTATTTAGAGGCTAAAAACTTCACCCATTCCGGGATTCGAACCCGCAACCTCTGGCTATTCGTGCCAGAATCGTGTAATCATCATCAAGCCATTATGTCCTCGCCGAGGGGCACGGGTCTCTTCCCTGAGGAAGGTATAGGTCATACTCCGCCACGGGGGCCAAGTCCGGATTGGTGGAGGCTTGCAAGACTATTGGGTGGTCTTACTGTCAGAAGTTTTCTGTGATTGCTTAAGATCACTTAGGCAGCCGGGGCTAGGAGCGAATCTGGGTGTAATCGAAATTATTTATTACGTTAAGTTGTTATGCTTCTCAGTCCTGACCTTGAAAATAAAATATTGTTATTTTCAAGGTCACGAAGTTCAATAATGCACTATTTGCCCCTCTCCATCCCGCTCTCACAAAACGGACGGTATTATTATAACAGACACAAAGAAATAGTTGTCCACTCCCTTTCTGAAATTAACAGTGTTTAAGGGTCGGTTTCTGAGTTGAATATTTTTCATAAGTAAATACTCAAGTGACGTTCTTTCACGTTCTTTTCTGGGGAATTCGAAGAGACGGCACTACAGTTAAATATTTACTTAGCGAAATTATCAATTCAGAACCAGGCCCTTATGATGTTTTTGTATCTCAATTGCGGTGTTTCCCGCAAGGATCACTTACGAACTGAATCGTGTCATTAGCAGGACCTTCCTCGGAAGAGACTCCTTGTGTATCATGCCAGTCATTGTATAGATAAATAAGTTTTCTTGGCTAGAGGGGCTTGGATGTGGTATTATGTACAATCTGCTTTTTGCCGTTACTGTACAGTTGCTGGCATATCAATCCTAACATTTATGACTTTTGCCTTTGGGGACAAAAGTCCCTCGTCTGTGCAGGTCTAGACACGTGGTTGGCGACGGATCAAACTAACGCGACAGACATGTGTCAGGTGTTCATTTTATAACGCTCTTTCTATGCTTTAATTATTGTTCTGAGGCGTGCACATACAAGCATACAAGAACTGTAAAATTTTGCTCCGCTTTTATAGGTATGATGACACTATTTTATTGAATACTTTTAATTCCAATCATTTTATCTATTTTATATGTCAAAATTGGTGTTGCGCATTTGGTACTTCCTAAATAAATTATATGTTTCCGTGATTACATGATTTGATTGTTAATCCACGGTGTCTGGAATGAAATGTCTGTTAGTTTATAAAATGTCGCCATTTTCCCACCTCTGATGTAGTTTTGTGGACCCCTCTGGTTTTCGGAATTAGGTATGTATTATTTTGTACAATTTTACCATAGCCTAATTTTATACATAATTTAGTTATAACTTGAATAGCGTAGGTATAGATTACTTATGTAAGTTTATTACCAAACTTGTAATATATTAATTATGTCTGTAAACAATTCTTTTTATTCGCATGGTATAGTCTGTTCACTTTTTGAATATACCTCGGAGACTATCGGATAGAATCGGATATATTCGTGTAATAGAAATATCGGAGCTAATATGACACTTAATTTCGAAATCAGAACTCGATCATCAGTACGAAAGCCGGCAAAAATTGGCGAAAACCGAAGCTTACTCTAAAGCCCGAGGTATATTCTAAAAGCTATATCTTGTTAAAAGTTATTAATCTCTACATTAAGTACATAGACGGTATAAGGTCATGACATAAAATTATAATGCAGCTTATATAGGCCTTGTCTCAGAGAGAGAGCGAGACAGGGAGAGATTATGGGCTTATTAACTACGCGTGCCCACCGATACTTTTTTTTAAAGTTCTCACTGCAGGACACAGATATGCTCTCGGGGAGAGATAGTATGGGCTTAATTATTACGCGTGCCTACCGCGGATTGGTAATTTCAAGCGCTATGATACGTGAATACCTCAAGTATCATAGCGCTTGATTCTGTATTGTACAGAAAAAATATCGATATCAACCCTTTTATATCCCCACTGCTGAGGCACGGTCTCTTCCTGCATCGCAGGAAGGTTAAGCCATACTCCACCACGGGGGCCAAGTCTGGGTTGGTGGAGGACTGTAAGACAGTGGCGGGCCTTAAGCTATCAAGCCGCCCACAAGGTCTCTAACATGGCTTAACGACTGCCATTACGTGACATCCGGCATCAACGGTTTAACGTGCCTTGCGTATCACGGAAGCGCTCGGAAAAAATGCCACTGGTGATAGTCACTGGGCGGTCACCCATACTGCACCTGAGCGCGCCTGATGTTGCTTAACTCAAGTGATTGATTCCAATCACTGTTCGAATAGGCCACGAGCGCAGTAAAGAAATATTTTAGTACCTACACATATTTATTAATAAAAAAAGGAAACACAGAGCAAAATGTTGTAATATCTTAGTCTGTGTACGGGACTTTGTATAAGTTCGAAATGAAAACAATAAGGTTATTATTAATTTATTGTACGAAAGATAATGTACAAAAGGTGATCTCATAGGTAGATCATGAACATTATAGGTAGGTAAATAATATACTTCCTATTTTACAGGGGTTCTTCCACGTAGTCAAACTATTTTGTCAAACTGATTTGACCACGGAAAATTCGTTCCTCGTGGTCAAATTAAAGTAATGATCCTTCCTGTATAAGATTCTAAATGCCAAAAAGTGCAGTCAAACCATAGTCAAACTATTTTGTCAAACTGATTTGACCACGTGGAATTATCTTTCCGCATAGTCAAATTAGTAAAATGCCCTTATTCCGTACCGACAACTAAACGAATCAACTAGTTGTTCTGATCGGAACTCAATGGGTAGTAAGGACGGCCGTCCTTTAATAACGTGAGGCTCGTGTGGGAATGCCCAGGGGGCCGGGGAAACCTGGCTTGTTTAAAGGACTGCCCCTGATACCCACCTAATTAAAATTAATATTTTTTTCTTTCACAGGAGGAAGGCAAATTATAAAGCCTTAAACTTCAGCTGAAGAACCTACCTGCCTGACTGTTCTTAAAAAGATTTAAATACTTCTATACGTTCCTAATAAAATATTGATTTCGAGAAATCTTTTTTTTTAATTCTAGCTAGGTGCAGTCTGTTAGCTTTTAGAATACCTCGGCTACTATGGGATAGAATCGGATCGGAACTAATATGACACATAACTTTTCTTACTATGGGATAGAACCGAATCGGAACTATTATACACATAACTTTTCAAAATATTAAAGAAAAGTTTTATACAGAGCAGGGAGTAGTGTTACACTCGTGTCCTTTCGGCGAAAACCAAAGCCTACCCAAGAGCCCGAGGTATATTCTAAAAGCTAGCAGACTGTAAAATACATTGTTTCGTCGGAGCTCCTCCTTGATTATGTAACTTTCCACGTATACATCTATGTGTAAAACGAAATATACACTCGACTCTGTCATAATTATGTGGCTCAATATCACTGTCGCGCGTCTGATATATGCTGATATCCACTAAAATGCGGTATTCATTAAGTGTATATAATATAATTTCTTTACTTCTTTTTTCAACAAACACGACTAACCGCCGTATGGCCGCGACAGAATATGAGCGTTGTAGGAGCACCTCGGTGCTCCTACGACACAATGCTGAGTTGCGACCATTTTAGTGGCTCAATACTTTAAACCTGAACGTGACAATATTCTCGTAAAAATGTTTGTATACGTTTGTCATGTTCTGTTTTATTGTTTTTAAGCTTATGTAAACGTAATCAATGTGTGAAACGTGTTCTGTTTGTCCTTTTTCTTTTCTGGTATGCATGTAATATTTTTCCTTTATGTCATACTTGATGTTGCTGTATGCCTATGTTATGTTTTAAAGTATTGTGCCGTTAAAGAAATGTTTTATCTATCTATCATATATCTATACGCAGAGCTAAGTAAACATATCGATGTGTACGTGTAAAGTTATATACTCGTAATCAAGGTGCTGGTCATTGGCGTTTATAGGAGGAGGTAAAGAGGGTTAGGACCCGGCCTGCTGCAGTCCGTGTAGTGCCCACCCCAAAACGTTAGATTAATCCCCTGTTCTACTGTTATAAAAGCTCTCAATTGTTTTTTTCTGTATGCACTGTAGTCACTCCTACTGACCGCCAGCTGGCCAGCTCAGTTAATCTTAACGGCTTCTTCCCTCCGGCCGTTTTCGCAACTGCGTTTCGTAACTGGTTGCGAGCAAAGAATCTTCACAAAAAGAGTTGCGATGGCAGAAATCCATTTCCTTATTCGCAACCAAAGGCTAACATAATTAAAAAAGAAATGAAATTTTAATTACTCAACATAATATATTTTGTAATGCAACAAAGTAGTCTTAACTACGTAATACAGAGAATAGTGTAAAGAGGTTCGAAATTTCACTGATGCCGGTGAGTCGCTCATTAGCTCAATTGGAAGAGCGCTGGCACGGATAGCCAGAGGTCGCGGGTTCGAATCCCGGCATGGGTGGAATTTTTGGCCTCTAAATAGGTTTTTAAAATTAGTCTAACATTAGTCCTGTAGTTCTCTTAACCTAATAAAATAAACGAAAATAAAATATTTATGGAAGGCCTTCTCCACCCTTTTTCAGATTGTGTATGAACAAATTATTTCTCTACAGTGTGCCACGCTAATTTTTCCGGATTTTAAGTCCTCCAAACGTATCTCTTCGTCTATTTCTTCATATTTTTTTTCTTTTTGCCACTGACTTTTCTTAAATCAAAGCAGGTAGACTCTGTGTTCAAGACGTAAGTGAGCTATATTTGGGTTTTTGCGACCTATGTAGTCATTAATGTTCGTATGCGAGCCTTCTAAGTCTTTTTGAAAAGTTTTTCATACGAATCAACCAAATAAAGTGTCGTGAAAGAGACAGCGATGGTTGCGAATAAGGAAAAAATATTCTTTTGCCGCAACTGGTTGCGAGACATAACCATTAGGATGCCTAGGTGCGGCTAAAGCAAAAGTTTTCTTGATTTGCAACTGATTGCGAACAAGGAATACTTAAACATTCTTGTTTCGCAGCCAGAGTGCTTAGTGCGAGTTTGACAGATCCAATCGAATAACTTTACTACCGCGTTAATCGAGCATTGAGTAGTGAGTATGAGTAAGTTCACCGTTCGAACTGGCAAAAAGCTGTCACAGTACAACTCGCACTCGCGTTTATTCGTGTTTTGGCTGATAAACGTTTCACTTCTCAACGTAAACCATTACAACTCGCACTCAGCAATTTTAATCTCCATACTTGTCGCTAGGTGGCGCTTCCTCGATGCCATAGAAATATGAGTTTACGTTAACGCGATCGAGTAGTTAAAAAACTCGCACTAAGCCCTCCGTTACGAAACGCAGTTGCGAAAACGGCCGGAGGGGCTTGTTAGTGTATAAGAAACCGGGGGTAAGTCGCAGCGATGCAAACTAAAATAAACATCAAACGCTTAGAAAAATTTCACATATGTGTAGCTATAGTAGCAATACCACTCGCTAACGGCGAAGGAGAACATCGGGAGGTAACCTGAGTGTCAGACTAAGTTTGGAGTTTTTTTGTCCATTTTTTCTGCAAAATCATATTTTGAAATGGACACCTAGTTTGAATTGTAACGTTCACTAAGCCGCAGCTTCTGCGCTACTTTGAATAAAACCATTTCATTTCAAAGTGTTCAAATACCTCAGCTCTTGAAATTGCAAATCCGCGGTGGGCACGGTGACGGTGGTAATCATACCGACACACTCTCTTAGAGAAAGCCTATTCTTTGCTGCGGGACGTTTATAGGCTAAAAAAAGCGTTTAAGGTTATTTGAAACACTAACGTAACCCTTAATTGGGCAAGGGTGAAATAGTTACCACTGTAAATTGATCGTATCGTTATCAACCCTTGTCCCCACTGCTGGGGCACGGGTCTCTTCCTGCATCGCAGGAAAGTTAGGCCTTACCACCACGGTGTCCAAGTCCGGGTTGGCGGAGGATTGTAAGACAGTGGCGGGCCTTACTGTCAGAAGTTATCAAGCCGTCCATAAGGCCTCTGACATGGCTTAACGACTGCCATTATATGACAGCCGACACCAACGGCTTAACGTGCCTTGTGAAGCACGGAAGCGCTCTGAAAAATGCCACTAGCTGTAGTCACGGGACGCTCACCCATCCTGTACCTGACCGTGCCTGTTGTTGCTTAACCAAGTGATTGATTCCAATCACTTGGTTCGCCTAGGCCACGAGCGCTTTGTACGCGATCTCGTAAATTAATCGTATCACCCTGAAATAAAGTACAAAAACCAATGAAAATGTATAGGTACTTACTCGGCACCGGGTGGACGAGAATGGCCGAGGAAAAATAAGTGGCGTGCCTTGAGGTGGCCTAAGTCCAGCGATGGAACAGTCATTTAAAAATTCCAGCAGTGACGTAAATTAACCAACAAAACTGGGGCGGTTGAATAATCACGCCGATTTCAGACTAATTACGCAATTGGGCGACGCGAGCGAGTTAAGGTAGAACCACATTGACGCTGCAAACTTACACGTATTATAAGATAAGAATATTCTTTATTGTACACACCAGAAAATAATTTATTACAGAGACAACAGTTACAAAAGAAGAGGTACAATTGACGGCCTTATTGCTGATAGCAATTTCTTCCAGGCAACCCTAAATCGGAATGTTTGCTGAGGGAGAAAGTGAGACGCGTAGTTGGTGCTCGTCGAAGATTAATGTACATACGTATACGTAATAAAATAAACTTACATAGATAAATACTATTACAAACATACCTACATAAACATTAAGTTATAATAGCAAGCGTGATAGGAAAAATAAATGGGATTTACCTACAGACAAAAAGGAAAAAGCAATTATTTGGAAAGAAAGAATTCTACTTCTTCAGATTATGTGCTTTACACTTACACGTATTACGTACGCTATGTACTTTACACGTATTATATAATACTCTGAAGTTATCTGTGTTGTAAGTAGAGGCTTAAGTGGCTTGTGGTGTGGTAAAGGTTTCTACTCCTTCCCACAACATTTTATGTTACTGCTTTTTGGAAGCGTTTCGAGGAGTTGTCGTGTTTCTATAAGAGTATATAACAAAAGCTATGGTAGCTCAGTGGGTAGAACCATGGACTGGCAAGCGAGAGCCCCAGGTTCGATCCCGAGTGCGGGCATGTACCAATGACTTTGTTTAATTTCAAAGTTACGTACATTTGCGAATTTGTAGTGGCAATACCACATGCTAACGGTGAAGGAAAACACGTGAGGAAACCCGCGGCTTGGTTGGCTCCGCACGTATTGACTAGTCCATCCTGTGGGCTAGGCCGACTAAGCTGTCAGAATGGTATAGGTGCTGGGCAAGCCTATACCATCTATAAAACCATGTCCCAGGCACTACAGCGTCGGAGTGGTCCCTTCACCCATCTAGTGTGAGTGAAGATACCACTGGACGCTGTATAAATCATCTCATTAAGTAGATGCAAAAACAGGCCAATATTATTATTATATAGCACTGTAACCAATACTTTTTAGTTTTTAGGAGAAAATAAAAAGACTTATGTTACATCAGTTATTGTTAGGTACCTTAGTTTTACTTCAGGTTTTTGTTAACCTAGTCATGTAAGACCGGTACTTAATTGTTCTTCAATTCTAATGTTAAATTTATGACTGTTAGTCAATTCATAATTTAATTCAAAGACTGCGACAACACAGGTTGAGGCGCTCCTGGCCTAGCGGAACCGAGTGATTGGAATCAATCACTTTGGTTAAGCAACAACAGGCGCGGTCAGGTACTGGATGGGCGACCAACTGGTGACTACCGCTAGTGGCATTTTTTCCGAGCGCTTCCGTGCTTCGCAAGGCACGCTAAGCCGTTGGTGCCGGCTGTCATGTACCTTATGGGAGTCTTTAAGCCATGTCAGAGGCCTTATGGGCGGCTTGATAACTTCTGACAATAAGGCCCGCCACTGTCCTTCAATCCTCCACTAAACCGGACTTGGCCTCCGTGGTGGAGTATGGCCTAACCTTCCTGCGATACAGGAAGAGACCCGTGCCCCAACAGTGGGGACATATGAAGGGTTGATATCGACAACACAGGTTTGACCTAGCGTGGTGACCACTGTAAACTCTTCATCTGCGTGTAACCATTTTATTTAATAAATCTTCTTTCGTGTCGAAAGCGCCGCCCTCCTCTCAGACATCTCGCTCCCAAAACCGCGCCACTGCGAGCGCGCCGGGTGATGCCTCCATGAGATCCCGCAAACTGCACTGTGGAGCTTCAGGGCAGACACAAAGATGCATTTAATAAATAACTTTTTACTTTTCTTTGCATACACTATGGACGCGATGCGCGGTTGGTGTGCACACTTATCTTATGCGACGCGTTTAGAGTGGAGTCGCACTACGTCCAATCCGAATCCGTGAACATACGGGTCTAGAAATTTCGGACCTTATACGGACATTTCTTACGCACTAGTCCGAATTCTGATCTAAATCCAAGCAGTCCAAGAGCGGTGGTAGCGGAGCGGTTTAGAACGCCGGCTTCTCAATCGGGAGGTCGTGTGTTCGAACCCCGGCATGTACCAATGACTTTGTTTTCTAAGTTATGTACATTTTTGAAATTATAGTAGCAATACTACTCGCTGGCGGTGAAGGAAAACATCGTAAGGAAACCCTAGTGTCTGAGGTGTTAGCGTACCTCAGCGCTTGTACAATGGCCCAACTATGAGGCTAAGTGCGGAAATCTCAGATCTAACTAACTATCCAAGCAGTCCAGGGGGTAAATTCAGACTGTCCCATAAAGTTGGTTATTTTCCAATCGTGGGGTAATATGATGCAAGCATGCGCTGCCACAAAGACAACAGAACGAAACTGGATGCCTCTCGCCCCGGCCACGCCCCGCTCTCGTACGCAGCTCGGATTCGGTCCGTCAATAAATAATCTTATCCGAAATGGAGATTGTCGGATGAGATATCGGATGTCGGAAGCCGGATCTAGTGCGTAAACTATCGTAGAAATGTTTCTACGACTACTTCGGACCGTATTTTCACGGAATCAGATCGGATTGATTGATTGATAAACACTGAATGTGTGGCACCGACTACGGACCGTGTCGTGTCGGGCGCGGCGATATAACTTAAAACTAACCTAATTAGAAATTGGCACTACCTCCACCTTTTCCCGTCACCCATTGGTTGGCTAGAATAAAAAAACTAATTACTACTAAGCCCGCCTTTGTACAATATCTTACTTGGTGCAATAAAGACATTTAATAATTGCAACAAATTGCCTTTACCAATAAGGCCACCTTTGTACCTCAAGTAAAAAAAGTGTATTTGTTGTTTTTTTTTACAGTGTACAAATAAAGAATATCCTTTTCTTTTTTTTGTGGCGTGTGTACTGTTTTAATAATAAATGTTTCTTCTTCTTCTCCTAACGGTGAACGAAAAACATCGTGAGGAAATCCGAGTCTCCGAGGTGGTTCTCCTAGCTCTGAAGTGCCAATCCGCAGTGGGCACGCGTGCCCATACTCAGAGAAGGCCTGTGCCCTGCGGTGGGACGATTACAGCCTGCGTGAAATATAAAAATTGGAGCCCCTGTGCACCATTCTCCCTAACTCCCTATTTTGAATCAAAGATAGCTATTTAATGTTGTACCTACGTTTGTCGGTTACGTCGATAGTCAAGTCAGTTATAGTTAGATGGGCAGAATGATTGCATTGGGAGGGCGGGAGGCAAGGAGTCTAGTGTTGGGACGCATCGCATTCAATGCCATTTTAGGTGGGAAATATCGATCGCTTTGACAAACTTCGTTATCAACCCTTGTATATCCCCACTGCTGGGCCACGGGTCCCTTCCTGCATCGCAGGAAGATTAGGCCATACTCCACCACGGGGCCCAAGTCCGGGTTGGTGGAGGATTGTAAGACAGTGGCGGGCGTTACTGTCAGAAGTTATCACGCCGCCCATAAGGCCTCTGACATGGCTTAACGACTGCCCTATCTTACATGACAGCCGGCACCAACGGCTTAACGTGCACACAGCACGTAAGCACTCAGGAAAAATGCCACTAGCGGTAGTCACGGGACGGTCACCCATCCAGCACCTAAACGCGCCTGTTGTTGCCTAACTCGAGTGATTGATTCCAATCACACTCGGTTCGACTAGGCTAGAAGCGCTTCGCTACCTACCCGTCATGTCGATAGATATATAGATAGAGAATTGACGATCGACGCTTGTTGAATTTCTCAGCAAAAAGTTTTTGTTGTTGTTTGGCGTACCCTTTATGCGATGCAGTAAGAGACCGGTGCCCTAACAGTGGGGACATACAAGGGTTGATATCGGTAAGTAGGTATACCTACATTACCAGAAATTTGTGCCTGCAATTTTGAATAGGTGTGCTCAGAATTAACTGCGTATCTAAACTAATGAGCCTTCAATGTATTCCATTAAATAAGTAGGTAAGTGTTCATTACCTATAACACCTTGAACACCTTGGTACCTATCTAACGCCACTTTTGAATATGCTTAGAATTACCTCCGTAAGTATCAAAACTAGACGCCCCTAAGATTTGTCAACCGAAAAGAAATATGAAGAAACCCACACGCTACGCAGACAGATTTACTTTTACAACCGAACGAGCATTTAGTCTAAAGCCTTACAATGCTTGCTATGATTATTTGATTGAGAACTGATATACGGCATTTCAACAACCCGCCACAATATGTCACAGCCGCGCGGGAAAATATCGATAAACATTCAGGCCCGCCCGTCACGTTGGCAGCCCTGTTCAGCTGAAATTCAGTCACCGCCCGATCCCGGGCCAGCGTGGTTGGGAAAGTGGCCGGTTTCCCGCGCGTTTCTGAACGTGTCAAGAAAAAAATACGCGCCATAAAGCTAGGAAGATGACTGAAAAATCGTGATGCGCGGAGGTTAGCAGCCTAGATGGTATCAAAAACGTTGTGGGGGCTAAAACTGTGGAATGATAAAAATGGTGTAAAAGGGGAGCGACAGCACAGATGAAAAAGGACTGAACATGAATCGTTTTCCTCGCTCTCCTGCTCGCAATAATTAACCTAGGAGAAAAAATGGTTTTACGTCAAGATATTTTTGTCCGAAAGTGCGCCTTTTTGCTCGCGAAAAGAGAACGGTAGTGCTTATAATATTTTTTTTCTTTAAGACTTGTAAAGAAAAAATACTATTAAAGTTATTATGTATTTATCTCTTTAGTGAAATAAAATTTTACCTGTGTGATTCTTAATATTTTGCAATTAGCAAGCTGAGTTTTGGCGATAATGTAAGTAAGTACTTACCTTAAATTTACTTTGCGTTCATAAATATCGATTTTTCAGATACCTACCGACCCCGTACTCAGTCAATGGCCTTTTGCTTACTCCCCCCGGAAAATTGTTACAATTAGCTGAATCAAACACTGCCCAATGACACTTTCCATTACTTACAATGAAATAACGTAATATGTAAAAACCGTTTCTTCAATATAAATAATAATTTCAAAATGCAACTAAAAATTTTTTTTTAACATGGGTACTTAGTAATAAAATTTTTGAACGTTAATTTACTATAAAATATTCAATTTTACATACTTAGTCCTAAGATTCTTTTCTCTTTTTGCTGTTTTAATATTTTAGTACTAAGTAATACAACTATTACTAATTAACACAATAGTATTTACATATTAATATATTTACAAAATACGTTTTATATTTAAAAAAAAATTTGGACCGTTGCCGTTGGGGAGAGTTCCCAAGACGCCTGGCAGAATTCTCTTTCTTCTATGTGGTCGTCAATACCAATTTATTTTTTCACCAACATTAAAAAATTATGTATAACTAGCTGACCCAGCGAACTTCGTACCGCCTAACAGTCGATTCTTTTTTTTCCTTCCGTAAGAACCATCCTCGTACTTCAAGGTATATTCTAAAAAAGGAATTAGCGAAATCGGTTCAGCTGCTCTCGACATTTGCGCTTACCAACACAGTCAGCGATTCATTTTTATAGTATAGAAGATAACGTTAGTAAAAATAATTGAAAAAAAAAAACAAATTAACCGCGTTAAATTGGATAAAATAATGCTTTATTCATACACAAAACACACATTAAAAACATTTGGGTGAAATTAATACACGAAATATAAATAAATTAACACGTGAAATTAAACATTGTAGACAAAAAAAATTTTCATTATATTAAAAGCTTTCTCGATTGAAAGTGGTAAAAGTATTTTTCACGTTTCACATTAATTCAATAACACGTTCGCTTGCTTTGGGCAAATACGTAGAAAAGTAATTGCACTATGAAATTCATTAGACAGCACTACAGTTCTGTATTTACTTAGCGAAATTTTCAATTCAGAAACAGGCCCTATTTCTCTTATGTAAGCTCCAGCGTACTTACAATAAAGAATATTCCTTCTATCTAACTGAGAAAATAGTCTATATTTAAAAAACTATTTAGAGAAAACCTAACTGCAAAGTAGGTACTCGGAGCTGTAAGTAATGCAATTTGCTTAAGCCAGATGTCGCTGCCTGTACGTAATACAGAGAATAGTGTAAAGAGGTTCGAAATTTCACTGATGCCGTGAGTCGCCCATTGGCTCAATTGGTAGAGCGCTGGCACGGATAGCCAGAGGTTGCGGGTTCGAATCCCGGCATGGGTGAAATTTTTAGCCTCTAAATAGGTTTTTAAACTATTTAGAGGCTAAAAATCAATCAACCTGTTCATTGCTTCATGTGGTACATACAATAGTTGTTAAATAATAAGGTAGATCCATAACATGAGCCCTGCAAGGGCACTGCACTTTTACGACAAGAAACTTAAAAATAATATTAACTTAAACATCTTAAAAAATTCCACCCATGCCAGGACTAGAACCGCGACCTCTGGCTATCCGTGCCAGCGCTCTCCCAACTGAGCTTATCCGCGAATCACCGGCACCAGTGAAATTTCGAACCTCTTTACAATACTCTCTGTATTGCGTACTTGCAGCGGCATCTGGCTGAAGTAATTTGCATCACTTGCAGCCCCGAGTACCTACTTTGCAGTTAAGTTTTTACATCGGAATGATATCGCTGTATCCACATTTTAATGCACTAACCCGGGTTAGTGCATTAAAAATAATATAAAATAGTCATTGTTATCAAGCGGGAATCGAACCCGTAACCTCCCGAATGAGAGGCTGGCGCTCTACCGTTCACACCACAGCTGTGTTAGGCTGCAATATCCTAAAATACAAAGGTAAGGAGGTTGACCCACATAAAGCCATATTTGTTATGAATATCTACCCGTGCCATTTGGAGCCGATATTACCGTCTGCCTTCAAGCGGGGTGAATACTCTATTTGCCATTCGTACCTAAATTGCGTTACATTTTTATATATCGATATAAACCCTTGTATGTCTCCACTGCTGGGGCACGGGTCTCTTCCTGCATCGCAGGTAGGTCAGACTACAGTCCACCACGGGGGCCAAGTCCGGGTTGGTGGAGGATTGTAAGACAGTGGCTGGCCTTGTCAGAAGTTATCACGCCGCCCATAAGGCATCAGACATGGCTTAACGACTGCCATTACCTGACAGCCGGCACCAATTTTAAATTATTTTATATATATATCTGAAACTAGCTGACCCAGCGAACTTCGTACCGCCTAACAGTCGATTCTTTAATTCTTTTTTATTTTTCTCTCCGTAAGAACCATTCTCGTACTTCAAAGAAGATTTTTAAAAAAGGGTTAGCGAATTCAGTTCAGCTGCTCTCGAGATTGCGCTTGCCAACAGATTCAGTGATTCATTTTTATATTATAGATAGTTTGATTTGTTTGTACATCTACTTCCTTCTCCGATGTATTGCTCCAGTCCATCCAAAGGTTGTCTGGAAGAGATTGCTTTTAGTGATTGGGCTAGTATCTGTACTGGTTTGTTATAACATATTTTAAACTTTCGCGACTTGTACACATAGTTAGAATATTTTCGGGGCTTAATCGCGTAGTAATTTATTGCTATTTTACCTCGACGTTTCGACGACGTTACAGTCATCGTGATCACGAGAAGACTGAACGTCGAGGTAAAATAGCAATAAATTACTACGCGATTAAGCCCCGAGAATATTCTAACTATACTGTCTGTACTCTTACGAGTACTCGTAAGAGTACAGACTCTGTACTCGTAGGTTATCTGAGTAATTTTCTTTTTTATGTACTTACGAGTACAATAAAGTGTTTTCTATCTGATCTATCTAATACTATCTACTCGACTGCACCAGAAGGAGAGTTTTGTTTTAAGGCGCTGCGCGGTGCTAACTAGTGCCAACTATGAAAAAAAAATCGTAACTTGTTTTATAATAAGTTTTTTTTTTTCAAAAAGTGCACTTCATACAACTGACAACTAGCTATTTTTAGAACCTACAGCCTAGAACTTAGTAGATTTCCGCTAAAAACATATCATTCCACTATAAATAATAATAATAATAAACAGTTTCTAAAAAGCGTGTAGAGTCATGAAAACATTTTTTACGAAATAATTATAAAACGCTGCGACCAGATATGACGTCATATTTTGAGCCCGTTCTAATTGATGCGTTTTTGTACCACGTGACTAGAATTACAGGATTGCCTAATATGAAATTCATTACACGTAGAGAAAAAAAAATCCGACCACGATCTCCTTAACATGGCTATTTAAAATAATGAGACCACGGCAGCCGGCACCAACTGCTTGCGTAGCACGGAACTGTTCGGAAAAATGCCACTAGCGTTAGTCATAGACGCTTTACCCATCCATGCACTGAATGCGCCCTGTGTTGCTTAACCTTCGTGATCGTTTTAAGATCACTCAGGCAGCCGGGGCTACGAGCGATTCATAGCATAAGTTAATTTTGCTTTTATAATGTTTTATTTTCTCGTTTGGGCAATAACGTGTAACAAACAAACACACGTAAATTCTGTATTTATACGGATTTTACTCGTTTAATTTTACAATTTTTACGTCTTCAGAGACTACGGTACTTGAAAAAGTGCCGGAACGTCGAAAAATTGTAAAAAATGTAAAATTAAACGAGTAAAATCCGTGTAAATACAGATTTTATTGTGTCTAGTGCTCGTGTTAACATTAGAAAATACTAAAAATATATTCTTTACGTTGAAATACCTACTATTATTTTTTATTTGATATCAACCAATCTGACAGGTGGTAACCTATACCGCTGCCTCGTGTATTTTATACCTACTTGTCCTGCAATTACGTGTTTTAAAGGTTTCTTTATTAATTCCGAAACTTGCTAGCTATGACATTCGTTAAAAGCGTTTAGATTTAGGGCCAGTTTCAGAATTGAGAAACGCTAAGTAAATAACAGGATAACGTTATCTCTGCGAATTTCTCAGAAAAGAGCGTGACAGAACGTTTCTTAAGTATTTTCTTAGTAAAATTCTCAATTCGGAAGCCGGCCCTAACAGACGAATTTATAAACCTATTTAGAGGCTAAAAATTTCAACATGCCGGGATTCGAACCCGCTAGCCAGAGGTTGCGGGTTAATTTTTGTAATTTTAATTGGGTATAATTTTTAGCCTCTAAATAGGTTTTTAAATTTGTCCTTAGCACGGGTTAGTGCATTAAAAATAAAAATAGTATAGACTTATTTATATAAATCAGTTCTGGTATACTGGGATTAATGTTTATTCGTTAACAATTTTTTTATATACTAAACGGGTCTAATCGCGAATATTATAAATCTCAAAAATGGGTGATAATTTTAAATTTCGAAAATGATAGACAGAATTAAAGAAATATAAAAAATGGTGTAAAGAGGTTTGCACCGTTACAGCCTAACCTTCCTGCGATGTAGGAAGAGACCCGTGCACCGGCAGTGGGAGCATACAAGGGTAGATAGATGCATTAGTTCCATTATACTAGAACAGAACAGGTGGAAATAGATGAAAGAAAAATAGTATTAGAAATTACGTGTTCAAAATAATGAAATGAAAAGGTTTTATTAAAAGTAGCGTTGAAACTGCGCTTAGTAAACGTTGCAAGTCCAACTAGGTGTCCATTTCAATATCTAGATCGGTTTGGAGCAAAAATGTACTAGAAAACTCCAAAGTTACTCTTTCCAAGTCCTTAATTAACAGAGTTTACATAATTATACTATTTTTTATTTTTAATGCACTAACCCGTGCTAATGTAAAAACCTAACTGCAAAGTAGGCACTCGGGACTGTAAGTGATGCAAATTACTTCAGCCAGATGTCGCTGCCTGTACGTAATACAAAGAATAGTGTAAAGAGGTTCCAAATTTCACTGATGCCGGTGAGTCGCCCATTGGCTCAGTTGGAGAGCGCTGGCACGGATAGCCAGAGGTCGCGGGTTCGAATCCCGGCATGGGTGGAATTTTTAGCCTCTAAATAGGTTTTTAGAGTTTAAATAATTAAAATAAAACAGAACTCATGCATTGTACTGGCTTTAATTCCAGACATCATAACCGTAACCTTTCGCAATTCTTGTTTTTTTTAATATCTCGACAGACGTTAGAACATGTTTTATTCTTACACCAGTTCCACTCTGAGTCAATGACACAAAATAACTAACTGAATCGAGAATCCGGCGCTACGAGTATTTTTGGACGCACTTCAGCATTTTTAGCCGCGAATAATACCGGCTAAAACAAATGACAGTCGGGCGTGTTCCAGATTCAATTAATGTCCGTAAAAATTTCCCGCGCGTTTCCTCCAAAATGGCGTCATGCCAGCCGCGCGGTGGCAAAACGTTTTGTTTCATATCGTAATTTAAATCAATGTATTTTTTGTAGTTTATTACGTTATGTTACTTACGCGGTGGTAGCGCAGCGGCGAAACGACGGCCTCACCATCGCGACCATAGTAGTTTAACGTGAAGTTTCACTCGGTAAAATGAAGAAAAGCATCGTGAAATCATCTGAGTATGTGAATAACTCACCGCTTGAAATTGCCAATTCGTGTTAACTAAGCCCTTACTCGAGTTAAGCAACAACAACAGACCCGTGCCCCAGCAGTGGGGACATACAGGGTTAAAATCGAAGCTCTTACTCTCTCTGCGACAGAGGGCCTGCGCAGAAAGAAAGGAGAAGGCCTGTTGTTATTTATACAGACCATTCCGTAACAGCCTATTCGATTCTCGGGTGTGGCACGCGAATTTTGGTAAAAAATTTAATGCAGTTTTCTTTGAACACTACAGTATTAAGTATCTTCAGTGTTGAGGCTGTGGTGCTGGCGGAGAATGCTCCGTATATCTTGGACCGAACGCCGCACAAACGCGTCTATTCTAGAGGAACTTCAGGTAAAGACGAGGCTCTCCACAATCTGCACCCAACGCATCCTGAAGTCCTTCGGACATACCGTCCGACGAGGGCCAGATAACCTGAAATATGTTATCATCACCGGTCGAGCGAACGGGAAACGAAGCAGAGGACGACCACTAACGCGTTGGACGCACATAGTAACTAAATGGACCCTACAAGTAGCCATACGTCTGGCTCATAATAGAATCAAATGGAGAGAGCTGGTGGCGGAAGCTGCCCCATAGTCACGTCCCTCAGCCATGAGGAAACGACAAAGAAGAAGTATTAAGGCACTTTGGGGTGCTAACTAGCGCTACGCTAGTGTTTTATAATATTTTTTTTAAACTTAACATAAAATTGTTAACCACTAAGACGACTATTATTAGAACTTAATTAAATGTTGATATAAGATAAGAATATTATTTATTCTACACACCAGAAAATAATTCTGTTAGCAGTATGTTCTAAAAATAGTTATCACAAATATCAAGATTTTTTTATGTTTTGTTTTTGAAAACAACGTAAGTATTTTAAAACAAATTATTTTAATATTTCCATTGCTGGCGCTAGTAAGCGGCCCTAAGCGCCTTAAGTGGCATTGCGAAATTCCACCCTGTATAATAAAATGATTTATCAAACAATTATTACACATTAAATCTGAATTCCTACTAAATTAATACTTGAATGTCTTAGTACAGTTATGCTTCATAGAAATTTTACATTGTTTTCGTATAGCCATAAACTTCAAAGAAAGGCATAAACATAGTTAGTTAGTTAGTTAGACCTGAGATTTCCGCACTTAGCCTCATAGTTGGGCCATTGTACGTAGCAAGCGCTGAGGTACGTTAATACTTCAGACACTAGGGTTTCCTTACGATGTTTTCCTTCACCGTCGGCGAGTGGTATTGCTACTATAATTTCACAAATGTACATAACTTAGAAAACAAAGTCATTGGTACATGCCGGGGTTCGAACCCACGACCTCCCGATTGAGAGGCCGGCGTTCTACACCGCTCCGCTACCACCGCCCTTTTTAAGGCATAAACATGTCGGAAGTCGTTCTTTCAAAAGCTATAAGAATCCGAACACTAAATAAAATATAGCGGTATAAAACTTGCATTACACAAACTCACGCCCGAATCCTAACAAGCGCTCGTGGCCTAGTGGAACCGAGTGATTGGAATCAATCACTTGTGTTTAGCATCAACAGGTGCGGTCAGGCAGGTTGGGTGACCGTCCCGGGACTACTGCTTCTTCAGGCTATACTAGTCCACTGCTGGACACAGCCCTCCCCTAATGAGCGCCATAGCGCAAGGTTGTGCCATCATTGGGGGGTAATGCCCATAATGCCCGTGACTACTGCTAGTGGCATTTTTGTGAGCACTTCCGTGCTTTGCAAGGCACTTTAAGCCGTTGGTGCCGGCTGTCATGTAATGGCAGTCGTTAAGCCATGTCAGAGGCGTTACGGGCGGCTTGATAACTTCCGACAGTCCCGCCACTGTCTTACAATCCTCCACCAGCCCGGACTTGGCCCCCGTGGTGGAGTATGGCGTAACCTTCGTGCGTCGCAGGTAGAGACCTGTGCCCCAGCAGTGCGTCATACAAGGGTTGAAACCGAATATAGGGTCTGTGTCGCGTTTCATATAACTACAACGGATAGCCAGAGGTTGCGGGTTCGAATCCCGGCATGGGTGAAATTTTTAGCCTCTAAATAGGTTTTTAAATTTGTTCCTTAGCACGGGTTAGTGCATTAAAAATAAAATAGTGTAATACAACTCTTAGTTTATTACGACAGTTAGATGTAGATGTACATAGCACCGGGTCGCGTCTGAACTGTTAAGTTTAAGATACGATAAGATAAGAATATTCTTTATGCCACACCTGGCAATAAAGTGGCTTTTTCCGCACGCTGCGCGTACGGAAAAAAACCGCTTTCTGGCCAAGTGTAGACATAAAAAGATGTACACAACACGGGAGGCAATAAAGATAGCTCTCGATCGCATATTTACGTCCCTCGCTTGAAGCTCGGGCCGCAAACTTCTGCGATCTCGGCCTTTCTTTGTATTACCACCCTAGTTGTGTAATGTACTATTATTGTACACACCAGAAAATAATTAAAGAGACAACAGTTACAAAAGAAGAAGTACATTTAAAGTTTTTTTGCATACACTATCTATATCACATATGGGGTTTTTTAATCGATGGCGTGCGCAAAGCACGTTAAGCAGTTGGTGCCGGCTGCCGTCGATAGATGGCAGTCGATAAGCCAAATCCCGTGACTACCGCTAGTGGTTTTTTTTCTGACGGCTTCCGTGCTTCGGAAGGCACGTTAAGCCGTTGGTGCCGGCTGTCATATAATGGTAGTCGTTAAGCCAAGTCACAGGCCTTAGGGCGACATGAAAACTTCTGACAGTAAGACCAGCCACTAGTCTTGCCAGCTTCCACCAATCCGGACTTGCCCCCGTGGTGGAGTATAGCCTAACCTTCCTGGGATACAGGAAGAGACCCGTGCCCCAGAAGTGGGGATATACACGGGTTGATATCGATATCGCAAGCCAAGTCAGAGGCCTTAGGGCGGATTGAAAACTTCTGACAGTAAGACCAGCCACTAGTCTTGCAAGCCTCCACCAATCCGGACTTGGCCCCCGTGGTGGAGTATGGCCTATACCTTCATCAGGAAAGAGACCAGAGCTCCTCGTTGGCGACATAATGGGTTGATGATGATGATGATGGCGCTAGTAATATCAGGATGCCCCTTAAACTGAATAAATAAAAAAAATAAAGAATACATGCGATTATACTATTTTTATTTTTAATGCACTAACCCGTGCTAAGGAACTTTAAAAACCTATTTAGAGGCTAAAAATTTCACCCATGCCGGGATTCGAACCCGCAACCTCTGGCTATCCGTGCCAGCGCTCTACCAATTGAGCCAATGGGCGACTCACGGCATCAGTGAAATTTCGAACTGCCTGTAAGTAATACAGAGAATAGTGTAAAGAGGTTCGAAATTTCACTGATGCCGTGAGTCGCCCATTGGCTGAATTGGTAGAGCGCTGGCACGGATAGCCAGAGGTTGCGGGTTCGAATCCCGGCATGGGTGAAATTTTTAGCCTCTAAATAGGTTTTTTAATACATGCAATCTTAAACGCCGCTGGCGCAGCGCCAGATTCACGCCCAAAGTGTTACATTTAATTACGTTGAAATAATATGGAAAGAACACCATCACACAAATATTATAAAGGCGAAAGTTTGCGAAACCCTCCTTGTTTTGCAGTCGGGTAGATAGATAGGTAGAGAACACTATCACGTCCTATCACATTACATCACACTTCACATCACATCACTATAATATTATAAAGGCGAAAGTTTGTGAGTGTGTATGTTTGTTATTTCTTCACGTCTAAACGGCTGGAGCGATTCTAATATAAATTGGTGTGTAGTTAGCTGACACCCTGGATTAATACGTAGGCTACGTTTTACTGCGGGGAAATATCTTATTCCCATAAGAAAATCGATATCCTCAAGTACATAGATATTTCATAACGTAAGAATACAGACGACGATCTCATCACTAAAAGTGATCTCTTTCAGACAACCGTCGGATGGACTGGACTAAAATTCGAGTATATAGAAGTTATGAAGATAAGATAAGTTTATTATTTCCACAAAAAAGTTTTACATGGTACTACTGTTACTTAATATGAATATTATTTTTTTTTCCTTAAAAGCTAGATGTTAGACCTCACACTAAGCAGAGAGCGCTAAGAGAGTTTTGAAAAGAATAAATTTTGCTGCTAGCTATTCTTGTTGCTATCTATGTGATAAAAAAGGATAGGGCTCAGCTTAGTGCTATGTGTGCATCTGTGCATGCATCATCACAGCGCTGATTGTCAGCCCGAACTTGTTCTCAATGGATGAAATATAATAAAAGTTAGCATACCTATTTTAAAAAGAGAATACCGCAGTTGTAATCAAACCTGAGAATCAAACAAAATATGTAAAAAAATATAAATCATCAGTACTGATAGTGTGTGTGATAGATATGTATATGAATACGATAGATAAATAATTTATTCACACAGGTATATAAAGTGAAGTCGTAATCTAATTACAAGTCACAGCACGAAGAAAGCATAAGCAAAACAGTGGCATACATGAAAAGCGAAACACACGAGAGCGGTGGTAGCGGACCGGTGTAGAACGCCGGCTTCTCAATCGGGAGGTCGTGGGTTCGAACCCCGGCATGTATCAATGACTTTGCGTTCTAAGTTATGTACATTTGTGAAATTATAGTAGCAACACTCCTCGCTGACGGTGAAGGAAAACATCGTAAGGAAACCCTAGTGTCTGAGGTGTTAGCGTCCCTCGTAGCGCGCTTGCTACGTACAATGGCCCAACTATGAGGCTAAGTGCGGAAATCTCAGGTCTAACTAACTAACTAAGCGAAACATACAGAATTAATTTGCCATACACGGTACGGCAATCTATATGTTTGTGTGGTGTGTTTACGATATCAACCCTTGTATTTCGCCACTACTGGGGCACGGCTGCGATGCAGGAAGAGACTCGTACCCATCACTCCACCACGGGGGCCAAGTACGATTTGGTGGAGGATTGAAAGACAGTGGCGGGCATTACTGTCAGAAGTTATCGAGCCGCCCATGAGGCCTCTGACATGTCTTAAGGACTGGCATTACATGACAGCCGGCACCAACGGCTTAGCATTCCTTGCGAAGCACGGAAGCGCTCGGAAAAAAGCCACTAGCGGTAGTCACGTGACGGTCACCCATCCAGCATCTGACCGTGCCTGTTGTTGCTTAACAAAAGTGATTGACTCCAATCACTCGGTTCGGCTAGGCCACGAGCGCGTGGTGTGTGTATGATGTGTAAAACCGATATGTCTTCGGTAGCGATGTAGCTAGCCATTATGTAGGCAAGGACACGTTGAATTCATTATTAAGACAGCCTTCGATGTTCGTGAGAAACTGCATTTGTTTCTAATTAGTTACCTACGCTTCGATTTTCTTTCCAGGGAGCCTATTCTCGCCCACGCAAATTGAAAGACGCAAAAAATACGGCAGACATGGCTTCATGTAGGTTTGAGCATTTAATTAATTAATTCACAAAAAAAAACCCACTTAATTGACTGCGGCAGTTTCATGTATGTTTTATAATCGATTAAAATGATTTGGACATGTGGAGAGGATGAAAGAAGAAAGATTGACGAAACAAATCGGAAGGACGTCCCAGACGGACTTACATCGACCAAATAGGGGTTGTATTAGCAAAGGGAAAGATAAAAAGTACCTGGAACCGGCGTGCGTGCATGCAACGACTTATGAACGTTGATGAAGCGAAGGTGATCTGTCAGGATCGTGGCAGGTGGCAGTCCCTGGTCTCTGCCTACCCCTCTGGGATACAGGCGTGAGGTTATGTATGTATGTATGTATGTATGTATGTATGTATGTATGTATGTATGTATGTATGTATGTATGTATGTATGTATGTATGTATGTATGTATGTATGTATGTATGTATGTATGTATGTATGTATGTATGTATGTATGTATGTATGTATGTATGTATGTATGTATGTATGTATGTATGTATGTATGTATGTATGTATGTATGTAAAATGATTAAATTCACGCTGTTCCTTTCTTTTAAAATACTATGTTACTTAAGAATAGTTATTAGTTTTTGGCCATTCTTTCGATTGGCGTCATAAAATTAGGGTTGTTTTTTTTTACATTTAAGTCGGTTCGATTCCCAGACGAGGCAAGTATTTTTTAGAAAACCTTTGAATGCAGAATTACTGACTTTTAAAAATAACATAGTGTTCTGTCAGCAAAATAGGTACCCTATCTACTATATTTAAGGTACTATTCCTTCATGTCCCATAACTTGGGGACGCCCTGTATATGTTTCATTTGTAGAAACGAACAAACTCTGTCTAACATGTTTAATTCGCTTAGGAGTGCTTATTAGCGCCACCAATGGAATAACTTATTTCATAACTTATTTTGTAATATGTAAGTTTATTTCAAACAGTCATCATCATCATCGTCAGGCTATACTAGTCCACTGCTGGACATAGCCCTCCCCTAAAGAGCGCCACGGTGAGCTATCATAGGGGGTAATGCCCATAATCCCCACGCTGGGCATGCGGGTTGGGGATCGTAGTTCGGTGGAATTGTACTGCAGGGGGCGCTGCTGCCCACCCCCCAGTTTGTGTCCCTTAGTCGCCTTTTACGACACCCGCGGGAAGAATTGGGTTGGTGCTATTCTCTAGGCCGACACCACACAGCGTGCTGCTGGACAAAGCCCTCCCCTAAATAGCGCCACGGTGAGCTATAATAGGGGGTAATGCCCATAATTCCCACGCTGGGCATGCGGGTTGGGGATCGCAGTTCGGTGGAATTGTACTGCAAGAGGCGCTGCTGACCCCCCAGTTTGTGTCCCTTAAGTCGCCTTTTACGACACCCGCGGGAAGAATTGGGTTGGTGCTATTTTCTAGGACGACACCACACGACACGGTAAAAAGTAAATATGCATAATCTGAACCATAGTCATAGTTCAAAAACAGCCGTCATAACTGTTTTTAACCGACTTCAAAAAAAGGAGGAGGTTGTCAATTCGACGCGTATATTACTTAAATTTAAAATTCGTATATATCTAGGTATTTGTAAAAGGATATCTTAGAGTTGGTGCCTAAAATATATGTGCTGGTCTGTTACTTGGCACCGACTCCAAGATATACTTCTACAATACCTAGATATATACGAATTTTAAATTTAGAGGACATATTCGTTTAAATAATTTCTGCGTTTTTAGTGCTTTATAAATAGTGTACCGACGTGGATTTTTATTTTTTATTACAATCTATAGTCTACCTAGAATCAATCGACATTCGATTTCCGCCAAAAGCAGTCTAGAAAACTGCGCAAAAACACCCTGTATAATTAAGTACGTACAAGAAAAGCATATTAATTCTGCACCCTCAGAACTCTTCACGTCACATTTACCGCGGAAATGAGACGCTTACATTTTGGCGCGACATTACCCGAGGCAAGATGGCCGCTCGCCAGGTTATTATATCAAACGCGGAAAGAGACACTCGATTAAATTAGCCCCACGTCGTTATGGGATTTGTTTACGGCTTCACTCTATAACTAAACGGCAGAAATACACCATAGCGTAACATAACATAGCATAGCGTAGCGTAGCGTAGCATAGCGTAGCATAACGTAGCATAGCGTAGCATAGCGTAGCATAGCGTAGCATAGCGTAGCATAGCGTAGCATAGCGTAGCATAGCGTAGCATAGCGTAGCATAGCGTAGCATAGCGTAGCATAGCGTAGCATAGCACAGCATAATATAACATAACTTTACATAGTGTGGGCCCAGAAGCAATGTACAGAGAGTATTTTAAAGAGGTTCGAAATTTCACTGATGCCGGTAAGTCGCCCGGCATCAGTGAAATTTGATGCCGGTAAGTCGTTGGGAGAGCGCTGGCACGGATAGCTAGAGGTCGCGGGTTCGAGTCCCGGCATGGGTGGAATTTTCAGCCTCTAAATAGGTTTTCAAATTTATAGACACGCTTATCGCTTATCTTTAAACGTATCAATAATTAATCTAAAACGTTCTTAGCACTACACAATCATCAAGTAAGTTATGCCGGATTCAAATGAATAATATCAATATAAGCACTCGCTAACTGTGAAGGAAAATATCGCGAGAAAACCTGAGTGTCTGCTGTTCAAATACTTCAGCGCATGAAATTGCCAGTCCGCGGACACGCGTGGTAATTAAGTCCATTCGCTCTCTCTGAAACTTAGGTCAGAGAGACATTTTTGGTCTGTGCCCTGCAGCGAGACGTTTCTAAGCTGCATAAAAATAAATGTATTAATTTTTTTCAACAATGCTTTCAATAACATAATAAACGATGCTGGAAAGAAAGTGCAAAGGAGAGCAATGCCGGCACTCTAAATTTATTTTAGCCTCAGTTTAGTCTATACACAAAATAAGTGATGCAAATTACTTCAGTCAGATTTCAACACCATCATCATCATCGTCAGGCTATACTAGTCCACTGCTGGACATAGCCCTCCCCTAAAGAGCGCGTCAGATGTCATACCTGTACGTAACCTGATGCCTGTACGTAATACAGATAATGTTGTAAAGAGGTTCGAAATTTCACTGATGCCGGTGAGTCGCCCATTAGCTCAGTTAGTAAGAGCGCTGGCACGGATACCCAGAGGTCGCGGGTTCGAATCCCGGCGTGGGTGGAATTTTTAGCCTCTAAATAGGTGTTTAAAACACAAAATAAAGTCAAAGAGGTTTTCCGCTACGAAACTACCTTCCGCTCTCTTTGTTACAGATCCCTCCAACCAGTCAAGAACTGTCAATTAGGCCGCCAAAAATGACGCCATTTAAAAACAAAAGCTAAACTGACCTGAGAGATTAAACAAAATGGCGACCCCTCCTGAATCTCCCGTGGAGGAGCACGCTTATGAGTTAGAGCCGAGCCGGGCACCAAAGCCGATACCGGTGGCCTTGGAGGAGCTCTGCCGGCAGACCAAGTTCTCCAAGCAGGAGATACGCGTCATGTACCGGGGGTTCAAGACGGTGAGTTTATTTATTTATTTTTCTCCAGGCTATATTATGTAGTCCACTGCTGGACATAGGCCTCCTCTTATTTATTCATTCATTCATTAATAGTCGTGACGAAAGACTTATAAATCCTCTTCCATAATGGAGGGGCACATTTATTATTAAAAAAAAGCTATATTTCAGTAATAAACTAAAGTTTAAAGAAGGTTAGAAGCCATTTATCTAAAGTTATTTTAAATTTGTGGGAAAACAGCTCGAATGTGACGTCACGCCCAGGTAAACAAACATCGTAATCACTAGTGGGCACAACAAAGCACGAGTGAAGTTTACCAATGTTAACCTAAGCGTGACGTCACGCCGTGTGATTGGTGTTTCATTCAAAATGACTGGAAGCAGTATTTTTTTTTAAAAACATTGGTAAACTCTTTTTATATGAAACTAAATTAGTGTTTTAAATCCCTTTCATATGTACTTTCCCTTAATCTCGTTAAAACTATGATTATTAGATACTGAAGTTAAGTGACAGTGTCTCAATTCGGACACTTGTACCAGGCTACTCAGAAAGTTATTAAAAAAAAGTTTTTATGTATAAGACACAAAATAAAACACCCCTAATTTTATGACGCCAATCGAAAAAATGCCCATAAACGAATAACTCTTCTTAAGTAACATAGTATTTTAAATGAAAGGAACAACCTGATATTAGTAATTTTAATCGAATTAAAAACATACCAGGCCACTCAGAAAGTGGCCACTTGTAATTGTTTTGGAAACGTCGATTATTTAAAAGTTAAAATATTGCTGTTCGATTTTCAAATTTCCCTCCGCATTTTTTAGAGATGCAAAACCAATTCAAATTTTCTTGTCTCATTAAAAAATGGATCTGCATCGAGAACATTTTCGTGCTACGATTTCAAATGTGGCTTAAAACCTGATGAGTCATTTGATCGACTTCGAATTGCTTTTATGGATGAAAGACCTTCAAAAGCAACCATCTACCATTGGTATGGCGAGTTCAAACGCGTTTGGGGGATGAACAAAGGAGTGGTCGTCCTACGACGGCTGTCACCGAAGAAAAGTGTGCTGGCAGAAAAAAAAAATTCAAGAAAACAGACGAATTACGTACGAAAAGATTCAGCATACACTGCAGATTGGTTCAGGAAGTGTTCACAAGATTTTGCACGAGCACCTTCGCGTAAGGAGAATAGTTACCCGCTGGGTGCCGCACAACCTCACCGAAGCTCAGAAGCAGGCCCGTGTGGTTTGGTGCCGTGATATGTTACAAAAATTTGATGCTAGCTCGTCACGGCGCGTTTACGACATTGTGACAGGTGATGAATCCTGGATTTATTAATATGATCCAGAAACAAAGCGTCAGTCGACGGTTTGGCTGTTTCAAAATGAACCAACGCCAACGAAAGTGAAGCGATCGAGGAGCGCAGGAAAAATTTTCATCGTTAGTTTCTTCACTTTGACGGGGTACCTAATTTCAATTCCACTTCGAGACCAAAGCAGCATCAACGCTGAATGGGACAGCACAAAATGACTGCCAGAAGTTTTTTTCCGAATTGAGCAACATGCGACCGAACACCGGACTCCGCGGGGTCCTTCTTCACCACGACAACGCGCCCAACTCTGCGATCAAAACGAGGGACTTCCTGGACTCCACACCGGTCAGAGTCTTGGGACACCCTCTTTACAGTCCTGATTTGGCTCCGTGTGACTTCTTTTTATTCCTTATAATTAAAAATCAGCTCAAAGGGATACAGTTTTACATACAGCAGCGTTTGAGAAGGCCGTGCAAGATGTATCTACGGAGGACTGGAAAAAATGTTTTGAAAATTGGTTCAGATGCATGAAACTTTGTATAGAGGCTGGTGGAGAGTTCTTTGAAAAGATCTAATAAAAGTATTTATTTATGCAATGAAGTTACTTTTTTAGTTTCTCAAAACTTTCTGAGTGTCCCACGTATATATTGGCCTTTTTGCATCTACTTAATGAGATGATTTATACAGCGTCCAGTGGTATCTTCACTCACACTAGATGGGTGAAGGGACCACTCCGACACTGTAGTGCCTGGGAAATGGTTTTATAGATAGTGTAGGCTTGCCCAGCACCTATACCACCCTGACAGCTTAGTCGGCCTAGCCCACAGGAAAGACTAGTCAATACGTGCGGAGCCAACCAAGCCGCGGGTTTCCTCACGATGTTTTCCTTCACCGTTAGCGTGTGGTATTGCGACTACAAATTCGCAAATATACGTAACTTTGAAATTAAACAAAGTCATTGGTACATGCCCGCACTCGGGGCTCTCGCTTGCCAGTCTATGGTTCTACCCACTGAGCTACCACCGCTTATGTCCCACGTACATTGTACTTAATACATTATTACGGCAGCGTCATCATTAGACGTGATCTCTTCCCGACCACCTTTCATTCTTAGTGTCAAAAGCCTCCCCTTGAAAGCAGGAAAGTATAAAGTGAGAGTTCGGCACATACCTACCGTAAAATATGTGACATTTTATCGCAGTCATTTAACGATGTTCAGTTGATGTTATTAACTCACTCCCAAACAGCAACTCACGTCGTAACCGCTGAATGGAAGTGCCAATCACTTGCCGTCCGTTTTGAAAACACGCCAGTCGCTTCGTTTTATGGGTTGCAAAGATAAATAATAGGTCAGAGCAAATCAGAAACAGTGACTACAAACAGTTCGACCGTGTAGTTAAACTATCAGCAAATTTCTCGTAATTTTTTTTTTTCTTGTAAATTACTAAGTATACATAGTATAGATGCTCTGTATTGTTTGTATTTTTAAGTAACAAGAGATTGTCTTCATGAATTTTATATACCTATTCTACTCCTATCGCATACTAAGCTCTTATCTAGCGGTGAGGAATGGTTAGGAATTAACAAAATTTAATAAGATACGTAGTTTACTGTATTTAAGTGCTTGTTGTTAATTCTGTTTTTCCTCCTTTATAAAAAAAAATAAAAAAAATAAAATAAAAAAAAGTGTCAGATACAGTCTATCTATCCTTACTTGTTCAATTTCGTAAACAAGTTTCTAACCTCAAAATTTAAATTTGCTGCCATAACTACATATTTTCTTTTCTAAACTTTGTTTATAGGATTCGATCGATCGATATCAATCCTTTTATGTTCCCACTGCTAGGGCACGGGTCTCTTCCTGCATCGCAGGAAGGTTAGGCCATACTCCTCCACGGGTGCCAAGTTCAGGCTGGTGGAGGAATGTAAGACAGTGGCGGGCCTTACTGTCAGAAGTTATCAAGCCGCCCATAAGGCCTCTGACATGACTTAATGACTGCTTTTACATGACAGCCGGCACCCACGGCTTAGCGTGCCTTGCGAAGCACGGAAGCGCTCGGGAAAATGCCACTAGCGGTAATCACGGAACGGTTACCCATCCCGCACCTGACCGCGCCTATTGTTGCTTAACTCAAGTGTTTGATTCCAATCACTCGGTTCGACTAGGCCACAAGCGCCTCTACTTCGAATGAATTTCATTAACTTTTATGAAATGGGGCAATGCATAAATATAAAAATATATAAATAAAATACGTTTATTTTCAGTATCAAACTTAATGTAGGTTACAATTTTTTTGTGGGCGTTTCCTTTTAAGTAAGAATTACCTGTGCCAGGAAAACTCCCACTCTTCCTAATTGGTTAGCATTAATTAAGGCGATTACAGCTGACAATTAATTCGAAAACAGCACGTAGAGAAACTGTTTGTCAGATTTATGTAATAAATTATGTAATTTATGAAATTAAATGTTATTCTTTAGGTCTCGAATAGGTATGTCATTTCTGGGGTTATAAAGATAATAAAATGGTGGTAATAAACATAACAAAAGGTAACAATATTCTTTATTGTACACTGGAAAACACAGTAAATACAAAATAATTAAACGTACATAGTACAATTGGCGGCCTTCTTGCTAAAAGCAATTCCTTCCAGACAACCTTACGATGGAAAGTTGCTGAAGGAAATTAGAAAGTCGGGTAGCCAGAGCAAATGTGAATATTGAGGCAGACTTATACTTAATAAGAATACAGTAATAATAAAGAATAGTTATCTATCTAAATTGGACTCTATATTGTGAGGTGATCTTATCGCAGAAAGCGATCTCTTCCAGACAAGATGAATTACTTCTTTGAAAAGGACTGCTTCTTCGAAAACGTGACGTAACCTTAGAACCACCCTCACACTATACCAGGACGTTAACGTCTGACCTTACTCCTTCAGTATCGCGATACGTAATTCGTGGACGCCCACTTATGGCCAATTTCATCCATACACTTTCAGCTGCTTGGGCACGATTGCGTCACAAACAACCTAAAGCTTATACCTAAAATTCTATGACTTTTTTACATTTTACTTACATTTCCATTTTACTAATCTTGTAACTTCATAAGTACTTAGCCACTCGCTTTAACGTCGCTTAAGACGTTTACAATACGGATGTTGACACATGTTACCAATTCATGTTAAGTTATTTTTTTTTAATTAAAGACCGTATTTAAAAACGTATAATAACATTCTAAGAATATATTTATTTGCCATAAAATAAATAAAAATAGTTTAAATTGCATTATTTAATACCCATTATCACGTGACTGCGAACGTCAATCAAAGCGCGGGTGACGTCACTGACCGCTAAACAAAACATGCTCACGTAGTCAAAAGTATCACCGGCGAACTAATTTCAACGATATTATTATAATATTATAACAATGGAGACTGGATTCATCAAAGGAAGTAGTTCTAACTTACCGAAGATAGATTCGTTTATGGTGGCAAGTTATTTTGCCCGAAATAAGAATTTTTGTGCAGCGGAGCTTAGAAATGTAAAAATGTCATTGTAAGTACGTTTGAAATACCTATGGTTGGTGGGTAAAGTCAAAACTACCTATTATACTCTTAAATTTTATCGTACAATACTTTTAGAATATTTAGCTTACCTTCATCAAAGTGGTCTTCACAAAAATAGCTGGTACTTGTAGATGTCAATGATGTTGAACATCTTCTAGCAAGCGTTAGCCACTTTCTCCTTATTTTAGCAATTTTTGGAACATTTATGAACATTTTTTGCGGCGTACTTATTGACGTACTTTTACACATGGGTACTGCACAGCATTTGTACATCGTATTCATTTTTACACCTTTCAGAAAACTTATTTATTCGTAAGAATTCACTGAATATCAGGTTAACTTTCATAGAGCGCGAGATTGTTTATCGGTCATCATACTCACGCGTTAGTTTAGAACGTTTTGGCGGGAATTTTAAAAAGTAGTTTTAAATAAGTATTTTTTTAGTAAAATGTGACGTATTTTTTCATGAAATTATTTTTTTCGTGTTTAAATAGCGTCTATCTATGAAACAAAATCCATTCTGAACATTAGTCCACATCCCTATTAAATATTTTTAATGTTAAATTTCCATATTACACTTACATTTTACACAATACATAATCCTCGTAGCAACCTCGTAGCTAGCTGTGCTACGTAGACGTAGCTACGTAGCGCAGCTACGAATGCTACGCCGCTACGATTTTTTACCGCCTTGCTCGGTTTTTTGTACCTATGCAATTTGGTCAACACTGAGTTGTTAAGGCGCTTAGGGGATAACTAGTTTCTTACACAATTTTTATTTTTAATGCACTAACCCGTGCTAAGGAACAAATTTAATTGGTAATTGCTCAATTGGTAGAGCGCTGGCACAGATAGCCAGAGAGTGCGAATCCCGGCATGGGTAAAATTTTTAGCCTCTAAATAGGTTTTTAAACTAGTTTCTTGTTTTACTTTTCTATGTAAACTTAATTTAAATATTTTGTTAGGTAATTTACGTAACTTAGTTTTAAAGTGAAAGTAAGTCTGCCAACAAACTATCATTTAGTTTGGCGGAAACGAATGAATGTAAAAGTTATATGAACGTTATATAGAATAAAGATATTTATAATACCTTTTTATCTAAACGTGAACATGAGAAATCTTAACTACTGTGAACATATTTATAGAATACATATTTTTAGACCGTACAGTCTAGAACCTAGGATTAACAATCTAAGACTTTAATCGATTTCCGCCAAACAGGCCCGTTTGTAGGGTAAATCGATTAAATTCCTAGGATATTTTTATACTACATTCTAGGCTATATGATCTACAAATAGTTACCAGTGCAGATATTAAGCGCTCGTGGTCTAGGCAAACCGAGTGATTGGAATCAATCACTTGGTTAAGCAACAACAGGCGCGGTCAGGTACAGGATGGGTGAGCGTCCTGTGACTACCGCTAGTGGCATTTTTCCGAGCGCTTTCGTGCGCAAGGCACGCTAAGCCGTTGGTGCCGGCTGTCATATAATGGCAGTCGTTAAGCCATGTCAGAGGCCTTATGGGCGGCTTGATAACTTTCGACGGTAAGACCCGCCACTGTCTTACAATCCTCCACCAACCCGGACTTGGCCCCCGTAGTGGAGTATGGCCTAACCTTCCTGCGATGCAGGAAGAGACCGGTGCCCCAGCAGTGGGGACATACAAGGGTTGATAACGAACAGTTATTAAGATTTCCCATGTTTACTTTTTGAAGAAAAAAAAACGTATTATAAAACAAGATGGTTATTATTCCCTGAGTGGCGCAAGTTTTAAGCACCTTAAGAGAAGATTTACAGATACTTAAAAACCTATTTAGAGGCTAAAAATTCCACCCATGCCGGGATTCGAACCCACGACCTCTGGCTATCCGTGCCATCTTTCCAACTGAGCTAATGGGCGATTCACCGGCATCAGTGAAATTTCGAACCTCTTTACACTATTCTCTGTATTACGTACAGGCAGCGACATCTGGCTGAAGTCGATTGCATCACTTACAGCCCCGACTACCTACTTTGCAGTTAGGTTTTTACATCGGAATGATATCGCTGTACCCACATGATTATACTATTTTTATTTTTAATGCACTAACCCGTGTTAAGGACAAATTTAAAAACCTATTTAGAGGCTAAAAATTCTACCCATTTTAAAAATTGTCCTTAGCACAGGTTAGTGCATTAAAAATAAAAATAGTATAGATAATTAGAACACCAGAAAATGGAGGTGCGTCTTTAAAACGTATCTGCAATGTCCTACTTTCATCTGCAGCTACCAATCACTGTTCTCATTTCGTGCCCTTTCGCTGTTTGAATTTTGTCGTGACGCCCTCAAGCGCTTGAGCGCTGAATTTCAGTTTCGAGTTTAGTCAGCGTGCGGTAGGTGGTTCAAAGAATTGTGGGTTATTTCGCATGCGCCCCATACACAGCCTTGAAGCATTAGAATAGAATAGAATACAAAAGAACCTATGTAGAGGCAAAAAAATCCGCCCACGCCGGGACTCGAACCCGCGACCTCTAGCTAACCGTACCAGCGCTCTCCCAACTGAAAATTGTCCTTTTCACGGGTTAGTGCAATAAAAAGGAATATAATAAGAATAGAAAAGGTTTTATACACAAATTAATTTAACACGGTACAATGATACTTACAGCTAAAAAACCAAATGCGATCCAAAATTTTGCACTATATAAAAAGCAATGAAAAGCATTAATAAAACAAGTCATGTAAATACGGTGCCAATGCATTATATCATTGTCAACATAGCATAGTCTAGCTAGGTGCCATTTACAAGAGGTATATTTGAAAGACTCGAAAATAAACGAACGAATGAATTCATTAAATTGATAAACTAATTACGACTGCGTCATTTTTAGGGTCCCGTGCCTCTAAAGGAAAATCGAAACTGTTATAATCACTTTCCCTTGACTGTGACTGTATGCAGGGGAAAACGCTGACGCGCCAGTAGGTGCATTCGACACGTGTAGCCTTTTTGCCACAGCATGACACAAGCGCGGTCACCCATTTTCAGTTCAACATCCGGACTCGCGAAAGACTGTCGTCTCTATCTTCTATTGTTCAATTATTTGCTGCCTGTACGTAATACAGAGAATAGTGTAAAGAGGTTCGAAATTTCACTGATGACGGTGAGTCGCCCATTGGCTCAATTGGTAGAGCGCTGGCACGGATAGCCAGAGGTTGCGGGTTCGAATCCCGGCATGGGTGAAATTTTTAGCCTCTAAATAGGTTTTTAAATTTGTCCTTAGCACGGGTTAGTGCATTAAAAATAAAAATAGTACAATTATTTCAAGTTCAAAATGAAACTATTTGAGAAAAAATACTTTTTTTGCAACTAATCTTAATGTTAAGCCTTCCTCTGATTACCACCGCACAGACTTACATCTAGTGTGGTAACCAACGTAAAGAAAGCTTGTAATCTTTTTTTTTTAAATAAAACATTTTGTGTTTGTATTTAAAAGACTCTCCTGGCCCGCCCTGTAATGGAACCCTTGAGGATCTTTTTGTCGTCTGTTCGTCCGTTCGTCTCTGTTTCAAAACAACATAATAAGTATATTGTTTCCGAGATATTATCTCGGAAAAGCATAGAAGAATGGAGTAGCAATTTAAACGGTATAGTTACTCAAGTCCACACTCCCTTAAAGTTTAGTATTTTTTAAGGTTAACACAAGCACTAGACTTAATAAAAAAGAGGTGCCGTGGTCTCAGGCACCTATTTTATTAAGTTATTAAGTTAAGTTAAATTTATTAAGTAAAAAAAAAAACGTCGGAAAATTGTAAAAATGTAATAAACGAGTAAAATCCGTATAAAAACAGTTTCCCTTAAAGTTGTGAAAAAAACAAACTTCTAAGGCGATAAGACCGACACTTGTATAACATTACTTAGATTTAAGAAACCATAACTGTATTATTTTTTCTGGTCGTGCAATAACATGTTCTCTGTCTATCTATCTATCATTGCATAAAAAAGTTACGGTCAAAATTAATACCCGTTGACAGAACTATGAAATTTGGCAAGTAATATACCTATAGTCTTATACTACAAATACCGGAAATATCTGAAAATTTCATTAAATCAATTTGCTTTTTTAAAAACCTATTTAGAGGCTAAAAATTTCACCCATGCCGGGATTCGAACCCGCAACCTCTGGCTATCCGTGCCAGCGCTCTACCAATTGAGCCAATGGGCGACTCACGGCATCAGTGAAATTTCGAACCTCTACACTATTCTCTGTATTACGTACAGGCAGCGACATCTGACTTAAATTTTTGCCTCTAAATAGGTTTTTAAATTTGTTCCTTAGCACGGGTTAGTGCATTAAAAATAAAAATAGTATAACAATTTGATTTTACCAAATCACATCATCATCAAATAACATCACACTAATATTATAAAGGCGAAAGTTTGTGTGTTTGTTTGTGTGGTTGTGTATGTTATTTACTTCTTGACGTCTAAGCGGCTGGACCGATTTTAATAAAATTCAGTATGGATATACTATTTTTATTTTAATGCACTAACCCGTGCTAAGGAACAAATTTAAAAACCTATTGAGAGGCTAAAAATTTCACTCATGCCGGCATTCGAACCCGCAACCTTTGGCTATCCGTGCCAGCGCTCTACCAGTTAAGCCAATGGGCGACTCACGGCATCAGTGAAATTTCGAACCTCTTTACACTATTCTCTGTATTACGTACAGGCAGCGACATCTGACTTAAGCAAATTGCATTACTTAAAGCCCCGACTACCTACTTTGCAGTTAGGTTTAACATCGGAACGATATCACTGTACAGTGATAGTGGGTTAGTGCATTAAAATAAAAATAGTATAATCATGTGGGTACAGTGATATCGTTCCGTAGGTTTCCGGTTTCCGTTCTAAATAGGTTTTTAAATTCAGTATGGAGTTAGCTGACATCCTGGAATAACACAAGGGCCGCGCTTTACTGCGGAAAAGTATTCCCATTGGAAAATCGATAAATCGCAGGTAAAACAACGCAATCACAACAAGTTTATCATAATTTTAAGTATAAATTTGTTGAACCTCTTAGTAAGTCGGTCTCGCACTTGACCGGTTTTTGCATCAAAGCGCGCTTGTCGAAGGCGCGAGGGGAGGATTCACAAAAGATCTTAATGTCAAATTACTTTTTTCTCCAGCAGGCTACACAGTTGCCGTGACATAAAAAAGTGTTTTAATAGACCTTTCTTATTATATTTAGGTCTCAAGGTGCTACAAGTGTCCTCTAAACGTATTTGGCAGTCTTAGTCGTTTGTAAATAAAAACCGTATGAAATGAAATGAAAAGGTTTTATTCAAAGTAGCGCAGAAACTGCGGCTTAATGAACATTACAATGCAAATTAGGTGTCCATTTGAAAATCTAGATCATTTTGGAGTAAAAATTTACGACTAAAAACCGCAAACTTAGTCGTTTTAAAGTCCTTATTTTTTAATAGGTAACCCCTTTTGGGTTTACATAATTATAGAAAACACAGAACTCATACATTGTACAGTCTGTTAGCTTTTAGGAAATACCTGGATTTGATGTAAAAAGTTTTTATCTCTCGCTTGGAGCCCAAACGAGCGGCTGGCAAAAACTTATTGCATTGATGGCATTTTCGGAAATGGAAGTTACATAACATGACATCAACGTCACGCCTGTATCCCGAAGGCGTATAGGAAGAGACCAGGGACTGCCATTTGCCACATCCTGTCCTGACAGATCACCTTCGCTTCATCAACGTTCGTATATTGTGCTTAATCAGAGGTAGAAAATGGTCTTAATTTTCGATAATATCACTTATAAACTTTCACTTCCAGTTTCTTGAATTTTCGGACAAACTGTACCGACAGTCCGTTAGCTTTTAAAATATACCTACCTCGGGCTCTAGAGTAGGCTTCGGTTTTCGCCGAAAGCACACGAGTGTAATACTACTTCCTGCTCTGTATAAAACTTTTCTTTACTACTGTGAAAAGTTATGTAAAGTAAGTAATAACAATACAAAAAAACTCACCGTGTTGCAATATTATCGGTCTATCCGATAGTAGCCGAGGTATATTCTAAATGCTAACAGACTGTACTGGCTTTAATATGAGTTTGTGGCAATAGCGGCGCGACACATCGCCGCTATATTGGTGACCCTATAGCGCACGGAGACTGCGCTCACCGGTTACAATGGCTACTAACGCAAGCGAGAACGTGGCATCTGAAGAAGACGAAGTGGCATTCCAGGACAGCGTCAGCGGGACCGTTGGACGGATCGCAGTAAAACTACCCACTTTCTATGCGGACGAGCCCGATGTATGGTTCGACCAAGCTGAGGCACAATTCAGACTGGCAAATATAAAGGAAGAAAGCACGAAGTTTTACCACATCGTTGCCCAGCTCGATTACAAGTATGCCCGCGAAGTGAAAGATTTAATAAGGGATCCGCCGAAAGAAAATATGTACCAAAGACTGAGGCAGGAATTAATCAAGCGTCTCTCAAGCTCTCGCGAACAGCAGATGCGCCAGCTACTCACTCACGAGGAACTAGGGGATCGTAAGCCGTCCCAGTTCTTACGACACTTACGAACTTTGGCCGCCGGTGGTGTTTCCGATGAGTTCCTACGCAGTATGTGGGCAAGTAGACTTCCACAACATGTCCAAGCTATCATCGCGACGCAAAGTAGCGCCAGCCTTGACGACGTTGCGGAATTGGCTGACAAAATCTGTGAAGTGGCATCTACTCCCGTTCACCAAGTAGCCAGCACGTCAACGGACAATTTTGACGGTTTGTTAAAGAAGTTAGACGTCCTCATTACCCAGCACGTACAAACCGAGCTCAGTCGGCAGATATCCCAGCTCAACTTACGTGAAGGGCGTCCATCTCGCCGAGACGAATCAAAGCCCAGGAGCAGAGGTCGGAGCAGGAGTAAAACACCAGGTATGTGCTGGTATCACAGTATTTTCCGTGATAAAGCCCGAAAATGCCTATCACCTTGCAACTTTAAAAAAAACTAACAAGGCAGTCTATCGAGGCGGCAAACGACTGTCAAACTGCAACTAGCCGCCTTTTTGTAACGGACCGGAAAACTAAAACTCAATTTCTAATAGATACAGGCTCCGATCTTTGTGTCCTTCCTCGTCGTTTTCTAAGGCAGTCCAGGACGGCGACCGGTTACAAATTAACCGCAGCAAATGGCACAATAATAGACACGTTTGGAACACTTACCTTACGTCTGGACCTAGGACTGCGGCGTGATTTTACGTGGAATTTCGTGGTGGCAAATGTTGACAAGCCAATAATTGGCGCTGATTTTATCTCACATTACGGCCTACTTGTTGATTGCAGAAACAGACAACTACTAGACAGCCTCACCACCCTTGCTACTGCTGGATCGCTCAGGCGCTGTCAACTAGCTAGCGTCAAGGTTATCACGGGGGACAGTGAGTACCACAAACTCCTGGCTCGTTACCCCAGCCTTACCAAGCCATCCGGATTAACTCGAGAGGTAAAACATTCCACTGAACATTACATCCGTACAACACCTGGACCACCTGTATTCAGCAGACCACGCCGACTCGCACCAGATCGCAAGAAGATCGCTCAGGAACAGTTTGAGGAAATGGTACGTAATGGTACAGCTCGTCGATCTGACTCACCTTGGGCTTCTGCGTTACATCTGGCACCGAAGAACGATGGTTGGAGACCCTGCGGTGACTATCGCGCTTTAAACTCACGCACGATTCCCGACCGATACCCAATCAGGCACATTGAGGATTTCTCTCATAGACTCGCAGGCTGCACAATGTTTTCTAAAATCGATCTAGTGAAAGCCTATCATCAGATACCGGTACATCCAGAGGACATCCCAAAAACGGCAATCACGACTCCTTTCGGATTATTTGAATTCCCCTTTATGTCGTTCGGTCTGATGAACGCGGCACAGACGTTCCAACGCTTCCTTGATGAAGTACTGAGGGACATGGACTTTTGTTTCTCCTATATTGACGATATTCTTGTATTTTCGAGGGACAGAGACGAACACCTGCACCATCTGGAACGCGTTTTCCATCGACTCCATGAATACGGCATGCTAATAAACGAAAGCAAGTGTGCTTTTGGACAAAGCGAGGTTACTTTTCTCGGTTTTCTGGTTTCTGCAGAAGGTACCCGACCACTCGACGATAAAATCAAGGCCATACAAGATTTCCCGCCTCCGAAGACCGTGAGTGGCCTACGCAGATTTCTCGGGATGCTCAACTTTTATAGGCGTTTCATCCCACATGCCGCTGACTTGCAAGCACCACTTCACGACCTGCTTGCTGGCCCAAAGGTAAAAGGGACACATCCACTTTCTTGGACTCCAGAGCTCTTACAAGCATACAAAGACTGCAAGAAAAGCATAGTCAACTCCACACTGCTAGCTCACCCTGTTATGAACGCACCGTTAACTCTCGTGACTGATGCCTCGAACACAGCCTTGGGTGCGGTACTCCAGCAGATGGTTGACGGATGTTGGCAGCCACTCGCATTTTTCTCGAAGAAGATGAGTAAGACCCAACAACTTTATAGCGCTTACGACCGAGAACTACTCGCCATCTACGAGAGCGTCAAGCATTTCCGGTACATGGTCGAAGGAAGACATTTTGTGATTTACACAGATCACAAACCGATCACGTATGCATTCCAGCAAAAGGATCGTAAATGCACACCAAGGCAATTCAATCATTTAGATTTTGTATCGCAGTTCACGACGGATATTAGATATATCGCTGGCAAAGACAACATCCCAGCTGATGCCCTTTCCAGGATTGAAGCCATATCTACTCCGCCAGATTTCACCACAATTGCACAGGCACAACAGACTGACTCTGAACTCCAGGACCTTCTTTCCAGTGAATCTTCGGCACTCAAGCTGGAGCAGGTACCCGTACCAGGTACAAGCGTCACGCTCTACTGTGACGTTTCTCTCACGAGGCCTCGTCCTTTCATAACGAAGGAGTTGCGTCGTCAGATATTCTCTGCTCTCCATAGCCTCAGCCATCCAGGATCCAGAGCAACCACGAAGCTCGTCACCGAAAGGTTCGTATGGCCTTCAGTTCGAAAAGATGTACGCTCGTGGGTTCAACAATGCGCAGACTGCCAACGCTCGAAAGTCCAGCGACACACGTCAGCTCCAATCGGTAATTTCCAACTGCCAGCAGTCCGATTTAGCCATGTACACATAGATCTCATAGGCCCGTTACCGCCATCACATGACTACAAATACTGCTTAACTGCGATTGACCGGTACACCAGATGGCCAGAAGTGAAGCCACTACAAGACATAACAGCAGAAACAGTAGCTCAAGCTTTCTATGAGATGTGGATATCGCGTTTTGGCTGCCCAGAGACTGTGACAACAGACCAGGGTCGTCAATTCAACTCACGATTGTTTAAATCTTTGACAGATCTCTGTGGAATCAGACTTCGCCACACCACTGCTTACCATCCTCAGGCAAACGGAATGGTCGAGCGTCTCCACAGGACCCTCAAAGCAGCGATTATGGCACACGGTGAGAAGAGCTGGACTGACATATTACCTGTCGTTCTTCTTGGCATGAGAACTGCATGGAAACCTGATCTGCAATGCTCCGTGGCAGAACTGGTGTATGGTGAGCCCTTAAGGATACCTGGTGAGTTCTTCCAAAACACTCACACACACACCATACAACCACCAGACTTCGTTGGCCAGCTAAGGACGCACATATCTCGGTTACGTCCTAAACATGCATCCAGACACGCACAGAACGCAGTTTTCATACACGGCGATCTGAAAAACGCCACGCATGTTTTCCTAAGAACGGACGCACTGCGAGGGGCTTTAGAACCACCCTACACTGGACCGCACCGTGTTCTGAACATGACTGATAAAACTGTCACTTTGGATTTAGCGAGAGGACCAGTGGCAGTCTCCATTGACCGAGTAAAACCTGCATACACAACAACCACAACGACAACTTCGCAGCTTAAAAGCAAAGATTTGCAAACTGAATCATCCAAACCTTCTACGGAAACCCCAGTTTTAACCAGAACCACACGATCTGGGCGTGTTGTCAGATTTCCGAATTGTTTTTCCGCAGGACTATCCATCTCCAAGGGGGGTGATGTGGCGGCACAGCACTAGCTGCGCCTACGCACATCCCTAGACGGGAACTCGTCCAGGCGCCGCGGTGCAAGAGGCGCGCGCGCGGGGGACGCAGGCGAACCCGCTCCCAGTGCAGCGCAGCCGCGGCAGAGAGCGCCCAAACAGCCTACGCGCAAGACCTATGTCGCCCGGCCTAATTTTACCGTTTAAATATTACGCAAATCAAGCTTGCCTTCCGCTTATAACTTTCACCTTCTTCTTGTGAGCTTTCTAAACTTTCTTCTGAAACTCTGTGAACTGTTTTCTTCCTGATTATACCTTGCTGTGGACTATACAAGTGAAGTGCTTTATTTACAACGTTCGAGCCCCTGTACCCGGCGAAATAATAGCGGCGCGACACATCGCCGCTATAAGTTTAATTTACTTACTACTATTAATACTAATTACTTCCTTTTACATAAGTTTTATAATTATACTACGTTTGTATTGGAATTAGATACAAATACTATAAATAGAAAGAAGAGTAAAAGTGGGAAATTGTGTAAACGGTGCCGTGCACTCCATTGTGTGCAGCCGAAACATCTCCAAAAGAGCTACATTCGCTATTCATAATGGTGTGCTGGTCCCAACACTTACGAGTATATATGGTAGCGAGACTTGGGTGTGGCAAAAGAAGCAAGAAAGTAGTATTAATTCAGTAGAAATGCGGTCCTTGAGAAGTATGTGTAGTGTTACTTTGAATGACAGGATACGCAATAGGCTGATTACAGAACGTTGTGGACTGAAAGAGGATGTAGTGACTAGAATTGAGATAGGAATTTTGCGTTGGTTTGGACATGTGGAGAGGATGAAGGAAGAAAGATTGACGAAACAAATATATACTGGGAATGTGATTGGAAGAGCTGGTAAGGGACGTCCCAGGCTGACATACATCGACCAAATAGGGGATGTATAGCAAAAGGAAAGATAAAAAGGAACCGGCGTGCATGCATGCAACGACTTATGGACGTTGATGAAGCGAAGGTGATCTGTCAGGATCGTGGGAAGTGGCAGTCCCTGGTCTCTGCCTACCCCTCCGGGATACAGTGAGGTTATGTATGTACGTATGTATGTACTGTAAATAGCTGCCGTGAAAGGTATTTCAAACACCCTATAGTCTAGCCTCTTGCTTGCTGCCAGCAGCGCTGACTCTAAGCAGACCCTGGTAGGCGCCACCGGAACATCGCAATGCCGGAAGCTTTCATTTACCGTCCATCAGCTTTCAGGTGTGCCCAAGCCTCCGCGATACGAGAGACATATTTCACGCGATAAAATATCATCGGCTTAGTGGAACCGAGTGATTGGAGTCAATCACTTGGGCTAAAACACAATAGGCGCAACGCCGATGAACTCTTGCTGTGTGGTGTCGGCCTAGAGAATAGCACCAACTCAATTCTTCCCTTCGGGTGTCGTAAAAGGCGACTAAGGGACATAAACCTGCAGTACAATTCGACCGCACTGCGATCCCCAACCCGCATGCCCAGCGTGGGATTATTGGCATTACCTCCTATGATAGCACAACGTGGCGCTCTTTAGGGGAGGGCTATGTCTAGCAGTGGACTAGTATAGCCTGACGACGATGAAGTCTGCTTGGCGGCAACTGCGTGATTCAGATACGACTGCAGACAAATTCATACAGTTGGACATAGCGGCTGCGTGCGGTTGCTGACGCGACTTCGTGCAGTCCGTCTGATGGCAGCCTTAGCTAATGCACCTAGATACGATAAACAGTGGCGGAGACTGACGAGTTGATGCCAAATGCTTAACGTTCTCTGTGATACGAGAACGCGAGGCTGTAAACAATGCAATGGCTCGTTTGATTACCATTCCTTTGCTTTGCCTTCCTCGAAATACCCACATATTGTGTTTGTTCTACCTACCCGCGCGGATTCGGAGAGTGAGCACCGCATTTTTGATCGCTCCGTTTATTTATTTCATAAAGTATGTTCAAAAGCTATCAATAGTAGTAAAGTTTGTAAAATATCGATCGTGGGTTATCCAAGAAGTGTTAAAAGTGATAATAAGAAAAGAAGTGCAAGCGTTCGTTTAATATTGGCGATTTACCTAAAGCGCATTCCTCGAGAAACACCGCATAAAACGCAACGATTTACTGTCGTCACCCATCACACAATTAAGGTCGGTCATTGAACCCAGGTGTTGGCTCTGAGCTGCCCTCAGTCAATAAAATACAGACAAGTTTCTGAATAGGAACGCAAAATTGAACTTGTGTTCTAAAGACCAATTGCCGCAGCGGTTAACGTGCTACGTCTAACGTGATCACTGATTGAGCTGTGAGTTCGATCCACAGTATACAAACTTCGTTTTTTTTTCGTGTTAGTCTCGAAGAAAGGGATGTAGTTAGCACTAGGAGAGTGGGGCACCCTCCGGAACTATTGGGTGGGCTAGCAACAACACGCCCGCGACACATTGTGGTACGGCTGGCAAGGCGCGTGATACGTGACGAGATGCTGCAGGCGGCGCGGGTCCGCCGCGGCGCCACTACAGAAGGTATCGACTTAACTGGACCGCCACGCCGGTTTTATGTCAATGAGCGGCTGACTCGAACCAACAGGCATATCTTCAGTCGTGCACGAGATATCACGAAACGAGCCAACTGGCGATTTGTTTGGTCGAGGGAGGGCAGGGTGTATGTGCGCCAAAGTCAAGGTGCACCACGGCATCGACTGCGCACAGAAGATGATCTAGTTCGTGTTTTTGGTCTCAGTGCAGTTTGTGCGTCAAATTAATAGGAACTGGTGTATGCATGTATGGTTAGAGATAGTGTTGGTGGCTCTATATATAATTTACGAATCAATCGAATTTTTGTTGGTGTGCAGTCCAACTGCGATTTATCTGCTCTGTGTGGATTATGAGATTCCAGAATACCTTGTTCCCATGTGTCAGCTGAATGAAATGATGAAGAATTGTATTAACCAGTATGTAGCTGACGATTACTCCCCAAGGGACATTTTTCTGTATTATTATTTTTCATTATTATTTTCTGTATTACAATATTGTTTATCTATGCCAATGACAGGACTGGTTTGGGTTTGTCTGACTATTAATCAGTTTAAAGATGTCTAAAAAACGGAATAATAACTTTAAGTTAGGTCTTCTAAATGTTAGATCAATGAACACTGGACAAGATGAGTTTTTACACGTTATGAAAATGCATAAACCAGACGTAATCGCGCTCAACGAGACTTGGTTGAAAAAAGGACAAGAACTTGACGCTCCTAAAATACCTGGCTACACCATCAGGCTGAGCCACCGTCCAAGTGGACACCGAGGTGGTGGCATAGGATTTTATATACGGCGCGGTCTGCGCACGCGTACACTGGACCATCCCGTGTCACCGTTGGAGCAAATGTGGATAGAAACAAGATTACCGGGCGCTGGTCGTATGGTAATAGGCACCATCTACCGACCAGATGCAACAGAGAAAACACGCGTGTCAGTGGGGGATGCTATTGACGCTATTAGTGAATCAATAAATAGTTTTGCAGCGTTTCATCACTTATTTATTCTGACAGATTTTAATGTTGATCTTCTTAAGCCTAATGTATCGCCAGCGCCGGAGGTCATAACATTTTTCAATCACCTAAGCCTAACTCAGCTTGTTAAAGAGCCAACACGCGTAAATAATAAATCGGCTACTTTACTGGATTTAGTCATAACAGATTCTCCGCAGCTATGCAAGAGTGTAAAGGTTCACCATAATCCACTTCTCAGTGACCATGCAATGGTCCTCGTGGATTTATCTGTCTTAAAGCCTAGAGAAGTACCGCAATTCTTCACCACACGACTTATTCACAAAGTGAACGAAGCTGACTTTTGCGCGGATCTTCATGCTATCCCTTGGCATGAAATTCTGGAGGAGGTCAATATAGAGTCCATGGTAATACGTTTTAACAACTACGTGTCTTATCTATTCGATAAACACGCGCCACTGAAAAAAAATCGTGTAAAGCATAACCCTCGTCCATGGATAACTGATGTTATAAGAATAATGATGAGACATCGCGATGATGCCTGGAAAAAGGCGATGTCTTCTAAGTGTGAACATAAGTTGAAGTACTACAAAGATCTGAAGAACTTGGTGAACTCTTCAATACACAAGGAAAAACGCGCGTATTTCACCCATTTTGTAAACAATAATATACACCACCCAAGTAAAATGTGGAAACAATTAAGGCAGCTTTCGATTACCGGGAAAAGCAGTCACTCCGTGCCGGATCACCTGAGAAACCCAGAAGCAATAAATGATTTCTTTTTGAAAACACCGGGTAACGCCATTGCCGCGGAAGCTGTACTAGATGTTTATAAAAGAAACAAATATACTGAAAAAATCTTCAACATCGAGAAATGTACGGAGGATGAAGTGAACAAAATTCTTCAAAATATCACTACGAATGCCTCTGGATTTGACGGTATATCAGTGAGCATGATTCGCATGACGCTCTCCGTGACATTACCAATAATCACGGCTATTGTCAATGAATCGATCATGACTAATACTTTTCCAAACGGATGGAAACTTGCAAAAGTGATACCATTACCCAAAAATTCGACCGTACAGGGGTACAACGATCTGCGACCGATCAGCATCCTACCTATTTTGTCCAAGATCATAGAGCGGATAGTGCACAGACAGCTGACAAACCACGTTGAATCCGAACACATCATCCCTCTAATGCAATCAGGGTTTCGTAGCGGACATGGCACGGAGACTGCACTGGCCCACGTCACTGATGAAATCATCACGGCCTCCGACAGTGGTCATGCTAGCATTCTGGTACTTCTGGATTTCTCCAGAGCGTTTGACTGCCTAAATCAGGGGTTATTGCTAGAGAAGTTGAGTCATTATGGGGCCTCTGAGTCAGCTTGTGGGTGGTTCAAATCATACCTGGAGAATCGAAAACAGTATGTTGAGGTGGCTAGTGAGGAGGGGGAGAACAGGAAGTCAGAGGAGAAGGTTATACTTCGCGGTTGCCCACAAGGTTCCATCCTAAGCCCGTTGATTTTTACAATATACACTGCGGACCTAATTAGCAAAATTGCCTACTGTAAAATTCATTTGTACGCTGATGATACCCAAGTCTACTTCTCTTTTAAACCTGAAGAGACTGAAACAGCAGTACCCAAAATCAATGCTGACTTGCAGGTAATAGACAGTTGGGCAAGGGAAAACTGTTTAGTCCTCAACCCGCTCAAGTCTAAGTTCATGGTATTGGGAACCAAGTGGCAATGTCAAGCTGTAATCGGCCGAAACCCAAACGTTGCAGTAGGTTCTACTATAATAGAACGAGTAACAAAGGCGCGTAATTTGGGGCTACTGATGGATGCGGAGCTGCGGTTCGTAGAACATGTTGATGCAAAGATACGCAATGCATTCTTTAGGCTCAAGGTTTTATATAATATCAGGCGCTACCTGACAGAAAAAAATAGAATTATGCTTACTGAAAGTCTGGTCTTATCGCTGCTCAACTTTGGCGACGTAGTGTATGGTCCCCGTATTTTCACAAAAACTGAACGTGCTATCCAGCGCGTTCAGAATGCATGCGCTAGATTTTGCTTTGACGTGCCAAGGCGAGCTCATGTCACGCCATTCTTGAATGAGAAGGGAAGGCTTAAAATGAGAGCTCGGAGAGAACTGCACCCAGTAGGCTTAGCACGCTGACCATTTTGCCTACTCTCTACTGTCACCTTAAACACTAAACAGTATTAAGATGACGTCACAGAGCGGTATCTCGCCAGTGCGAACATGATGATCGCGGGAGACGTCTCGACGTGCCCCCTTCTGTCAGTTTAATACAGTTTGTCTATGGTTTCCCGCAACGCCGAACATGCAAGTGTTTTTTTTTCGCAAAATGACAGCTTAACTTAGAGAAATTTCTCTATTGCTGTCGAGGGTAAAGACAAGGCTTTGAGGTTATAATTTCTCTTTGTTTCCGTGTTTTTCTTTTAAATAAAACATTTAGTTTTTTGTATTTGTTGAAATTTTTTGGGCTCTATCGGCTTTTCACGGACTACTTTACCTCCTACAACGACGCCTTTGGCTTCGACTGTGGCTGAAACCTAACGTACATAACGAATTTTATTGCTAAAATGGCTAGGGCGTATGTAAGATATCTTTACGCAATGAACACTGAAAAAGAAGCCCGAAAAAAAAAGCGGACGGAAGTGCGAGAGTGGGAGATGTCCCTTCCACAGGACATCCTCGATGAAGAGTTCCTTCAAAATTATAAAATAAGTAGAGATATGCTGAATTATCTGTGCGAGGAGCTGCCAGAAGACCTACAGCTGAAGATATCTGACGGATATGCGGTGATTTTTAAAGAAATTGGATATGTACTACAACTTTTTTTATTTTCTTAGGTAAAGGTCAGAGGGCCCGTTGGGTCATCTGTTCGGAAGTACATGATACGTTATACAGTAAAAAGGAATAAATTAAAAAGCATTACTTTGTATCCCTTCTGAGTTCTCTTTAAAGGCTCAGTGTACTTTCGCACTTACATCCCTCCGATATGCACCACTGGGCGATACGAGGTGTAAAGTGTAAGGAAATGCGCGCCGAGATAGCGGTAAACTTGAAGCAAAGGAGTAGAACTTAAATATCGTAATATCGTTTACTCAGTTTTTTCGCTCCATTTTCAGTTGAGATTCAGAAAAAAAATTCATGACAGTTTGCTTGCGGAAAAAAGAAAACACGAGGAAAAATAAACGTTTCGGTATGTAGTCCAGTCATATATTTATGCTAGTGGTCACTTCAGTCAAAACACTTAGGTTACACGTCTGTTCTTAGGAAAAAAAAATTGTGATCGAAACGCATTAGAACCAAATGAACGAATGAATAGTGTTGTAATACAGTCGAAGTATACCGTTCGAGTGTGGCGAACCGAAAAAATATAAACATTAAAGTAATTTCATTTAATTGGCATCCCCATTTTGCCGCCTGTGGGATAGACTTTAGACAGGGTTTTAATTTCTCTTCCACTCATATCATGTTCGCTGTTGCGACAAAACTAATACTGCGGCAAAGAGTATGCCGCGGCGCCTGTCATTTTCCCGCATACTAGCGTGCTAAGCCTACTGGCCACACTAGTACACAAGGTAGTGCATAAACAGAGACCCTGGTATCTATACAAAAAAAATTATATGGGCTAATGAAACTTTCACCCGTAATGTGCGACGAAGGGAATTAAATTTAATGGTTATCCCAAGACACAGATCTACTGGGTACAGGGGTAGTTTTAAATTTGCGGCAGCCAAGATTTGGAACGATCTCCCGCCACCTTTCAGGCAATTCATGACAACTGTTAGGTTTAAAATTAAATTAAAAACATTACTTTTAGACAAACAAAAAAATCTCTCCTGATTGCCGCTTAGCCTAATTTTTTGGACAACCACTAACCTGAACCAGTCCTGTCAAGTGAAACCTAGGAAATACAGGTGTGACTAAATTTAATTTGAGAGTTCTTGTCGTATTTGAGTGGTTTGATAAGATCTTTAATTTATGAAATCTACCATACCATTCAGTGTAATAATTTACATGCTGTACACTTCATATTCATTCACCTTGTGCCTTTCATGGGGTGGAAGCTAAATAATGCTTAACTGATTTTTGTTTGATTACAACTGCGGTGTTCTCTTTTTAAAATCCGCTAACTTTTATTTAATTCAGTGAGAACAAGGACGGGCTGAAAATCAGCGCTGTGATGATGCATGCACTCACAGCACCTAGCTGAGCCCTATCCTTTTTATCACAATTATTGTCACTATTTTTTCATAGTATTCATGTGTTCTCTAATCTGTGTGTGATAAATAAACATTTTTCAATTTCAATTTTTCAATTTCAATTGTTTCAAAGGCTTTGTGCATCAGATAGACGAGTATAGTTTGCGAATGAACGCTTTTAGTGAAGGACTTCACTTCGACAGTCAACACAATCATTCTTTCATTAATTCATCCATCCATTTATTCATCCATCCATCTATTCATCCCTTCGTCCGCCCTTTCTTCCATTAATTCATTCATTATTTCATTAATTTATTCATTCATTCACTACATATCTTCTTATATCACATTTATTAAGGGGTTCCATGTAACACTACCGCTACCAGTGAAAAAAAATATCTTATTTTACACTTCGTTGTTTGCTCACGTATCAGATCATAATCACGTTAATAGTGATTTTAGGACTCACGACCGAGAACCTAGGATCATAGATCTGGGACCAGAGTGCTTAGTGCGAGATTTTTAACTACTCGATCGCGTTAACGTAAACTCATATTTCTATGGCATCGAGAAAGCGCCACCTAGCGACAAGTATGGAAATTAAAATAGCTGAGTGCGAGTTGTAATGGTTTACGTTGAGAAGTGAACACGTTTACCAGCCAAAACACGAATAAACGCGAGTGCGAGTTGAACTGTGACAGCGTTTTGCCAGTTCGAATGCTTAACTTACTCATACTCACTACACTACTCAATGCTCGATTAACGCGGTAGTAAAGTTATTCGATTGGATCTGTCAAACTCGCACTAAGCAGTCTGATAGCAATTCTACCACAAACTGCCGTTTTTTACGTAAATGCTACAAACGGGTTTTAGGCCTTGGTTATGTAAAAAGTCTCAGACTATAATCTTCCGATTCCGATTTGACCCTTATTGGAAAAAAGAATCTGTAAAAAAGATTATGATTTCTTCCATTGCGCTTGTTACGAGTAAATTATTGGTTTGACACTTTGCCCAAAAACGACAATTTTTTTTATTGCATATTGGAAAACCAACAGCTTATACAAGAGGCATTTTACAAAAAATAAGATGAATTGAGTTTAAAGTCACAGGTTTTCATTGATAATCGAAAGAACATTTGAAGCATTTTGTTTTTATTTTACATACGACATCTGAGTGATTTTCTCAAGCATGATATTTAGGCGGCGCGGCTGAAAATCATATCTTTAACTAAACTTACAGTAAAGTTATATTTTTTTTAAGGCAGAAGGCGTACTTATCTTCATCAAGCCGTCAATATTTTAATAGATAACAATTTGGTAGTAAAAAAAAAAATTGTCATTTAGCATAATTCTAAGTTTGGTGGCGCGTCCACAATCTGTTTTTCTGGGGATGACCACCGCTTAAACGAAACTACACTAGTTTACTAGAAATTATTAATTTTATTTATATTCTGTATTAGTTTTTCTATCTAATGACAGTTTTACTTTTATATTTAGGGCAATACTTTATTTTAGAGAAAATCGAAAAAGACTGTCCGCGTAAAATTTTAAATTTTGGTGGGAATTGTGTAATCATTATGTGACTCGTATAGAATAAACCTAGATGGACGACGCTACCAACGTTCACTTCGTTTAGTCAGGCACCCACGCGCAGCATTGATAAACATGTGCCATTTAGTTGTGATTTCTCGCCAAAAACGTAAGTATGTCTTTTCGTAGTAACCGGACAAATAACCTGCAATTTTGGTGTAATGTTTTAAAAACTTTTTATGACTAAGTCGGTGTTGTAATTTAAATTTATGGGAAAAAGGTTTGGTATGCTTTCAAAATTATACAAATATAAATAGTGTATTCCTAGTAGTTTTTTTTTAAATAAACATATTCAACAAGATTCTAATTTTGGTGGTGCAATTTTGGTGGTTTTGGTGGTACTTTACCAATCACCAAAATTGCTTAGTTACACCAAAATTAGTTTTTAGAGTTACTTAAGTACCTCAAAGACAAACGAAAACAGAACCATCATAAGATGACTCGATTTGAAAGTACAATAAATTAAGTTTCTTACCCGTGGAACACCAAGGTTTATACATACGAGTAGCTTGAGAGTGATGATATGTGATTCTGCACTAAGAAAGCTCCGTAAGCATAATACAGTAACAAAAAAGTTTTCTACCTAATACCTCAATTAAAAATAGATCTTCCTAGCTTGACAAATCTAGTATGGCACTACTGCAAATGTGGGCACAGAAAAGGTGCACCTGATGGTATTGGCGGAGTGCTCAAAAGATCAGCAGATCGGCTAGTTGCCTTTGGAGAAGATATTACAGATATCGACAGCCGTGTCCAAAGATTGAGAACAGTCGTTATGACACAATTCGATGCTGCCATGGGAAGCATAATATGGGCTGTTATGAATTGCCAACTGAGACAAATGTTCAGGAAGAATTCGAAACGATAAGGGATTTTGTGTCACTTACAAGTTTCAGAGACATTCATCGTCAATAACACATGCCCGTTCCGATGTTCCACCACAAATATATATATTTCCAGCTTCTAAACCATTTATTTTGAAAAACGCAAACAAAATTATGGTAGACTGTGACCAAATTCCAACTCAAAATGTTCTTTTTTGATAATATCAATAGTGAAATACCTTCCTTGCATTCACATTATGAATGCAAGGAAGAGTATGGTATAGAAGAAAATGAAACAGCTTATAAAAATAGTAAAAATGATCATAATGGTGATGATAGCGAAGATGATTTGAATGATTTTTAATTTACAGACTTAGGAATTAATTGAGAAGATTTGGAATAGTAAGAAAGTTTACTGAGTTGATTGTTAATTTTTAAAATTGATCTCATTACATAATTATGTCAACCTAGCATGTTAGGAAATTAATAATAATAATTATCATGATAATGGAGGTTAGAGAGGTTAGTGCAATTCATTTAAATTAAAAACTGGTAGAAATAAGAACTATAGAACAAGACAGAAAAATAAGAAAGCTATATTTTTGAGTATTGTTTTTTATTGATCTCATTATGGTGTTCTTTTATGAAAAAAATATTCACTTTATAAAAATAAAAATGATGATGATGGAGGTTAGAGGAGGTGATTGTAATTCATTTAAATTAAAAACTGTAGAATTAACAAAACATGCAAAAATAAGTAAGTTGTATTTGTTGATTGTTATTTTTTTATTGATCTCACTATGTTATTTTTTTATTAATACATTTATTCACTTTAAATAAGATTGTTATCGTTATTTTCTTTTGATTTGGTTCAGTAAAAAAAGTTTGGTGTCAAGACTTTCTAATTTCGGTAACAAAAATAAATTATGGTATCAATATTTCTAATTTTGGTGTCAGATATCAATTTTGGTGTCGTACCAATTCTGGTGTCGACAGTATATTAAAAGCTTTCAGGAATAAATAAATTTATCTATTATTTTATGTACCTGAATACGTATCTCTTGCTTACCAATAAAGTATTATATTAAAAAAACCAGAAACAAACTTTTCCACCAAAATTAGGTAAAAAATCATAGTTGTTGAAATTCACTCACCTAATTAATCTTTGCCATAAGTTAGAGGACACAGATGAGATTTAATCATGGTTAGAGTTGGAAATAGACTTACCTTACCACACTACGCGAGGCATACAGACACGAGGTTATGTAACGTACGCTGAAAAGGCCATTACCGCAAAATCTTGCTACGCAAAATCACGCAGTAATTTATTCGACGCCTGCGTTGAACATTTCACAAGCGTTGGACACTATCTGACCACACTGGACATATTGTGTTTCCGAATTCCCGATAGTCACAGGTTTTTTGTCACGCACAAAAAAGTTTAAATTATAAACCTACAAACCTGAAGCTACCTGATTGTGATGTGTGCGAGGTATTGTTCGATATCAATCCTTCTACATACACAGAAGGATACACAGAAGAATAAGAAGAAGGAAGGATACACAGAAGAATACACAGAAGGATATCCAGCTGTGGGGACATCCCCACAGGGGGCTGGGGCGCGGGTCTCTTCCTGTATCGCAGGAAGGTTATGCCATACTCCACCACGGGGGCCAAGTCCGGGTTGGCGGAGGATTGTATGACAGTGGCGAGCCTTACTGTCAGAAGTTATCAAGCCGCCCGTAAGGCATCTGACATGGCTTAACGACTGTCATTACGTGACTACCGACACCAACGGCTTAACGTGCCTTGCAAAGCACGGATGCGCCGCAAAAATGCCATTAGAGGTAGTCACGGGACGGTCACCCATTCTGCACCTGACCGCGCCTGTTGTTGCTTGACTCAAGTGATTGATTTCAATCACTGGTTTGACTAGGCCTTGAGCTCTTCATTTTTATTATCTTAAAGAATAATAATATAAAAAGAGTTTGTTATTGTCTCAAAGAATAATTAATTAGAGCCCATTTTAAAGTACATTTAAATATATCCCCTTTAAAATTTGACGTGCATCGCTTTGGCTTGCGAGTTTTACTACATATTACGAGTATTTTAAAAGGTACCCCTCAAAACGCCGTCCAACCCTCACTACCAGTTTTTAATGAGTTAGTAAAAAAATCTAAATAAATAAAATTCAAAGTCCTGACTGACTCACTCAGCAGCGGCCAGCTCAAGCTGTTGGATCTAGGAAGCTAAAAAATTTTAACATAGGGTCTATCTATATATAATGTAGGCAAGGAATATGACCGGATTTTTTGAAATTCAACCCCTAAGGGGGCGAAAAGGGTTGACAAAATTTGTATTGGAGGTATAAAAAGTGTTTTTAATTTTCTTGAAACTTAAAATAAATACTCTTCAACACAATTGATTAAACACGTGTTTGGCAATTTTTTTTAATTTAACCCTCAAGGGAGTGAACGGGGTTGCAAAAGCTAGTAAACACGAATTCCTTTCGACTTTACGTTCCAGTTGTTTCTGAATTAAATCTCATTAAGTTGTAAAATGGCCCGCTAACCGTCAAGGAAAACGCCGTGTGCAAACCCGAGTACGTATGGTTGGAAAACTTTACCGCACTCTAGCATATTTGTGGGACAATCGGGTACTGGCTGAAAATCAGCGCTTTGGGCGATTGCCTTCAGCACAATGCTGAGCTACGCTGCCTTTTGCAGCAACAGGGACACCGCGACTTATAAAAATTCAGTTTTTATTAGTATTATTAAAATTCTTTATTTGCATAAAAGTTTTGCACGTAGGCTAGTTAAATGCTACATAACATTATCTACCAGCTAACCTAAGTTTTGGAGACACGATTAGCAGGTAGTTCAATATTAAACATTATCAAATTTTAAAAACCTATTTAGAGGCTAAAAATTCCACCCATGCCGGGAATCGAACCCGCGACCTCTGGCTAACCGTGCCAGCGCTCTCCCAACTGAGCTAATGGGCGACTCACCGGTATCAATGAAATTTCAAACCTCTTTACAATACTCTCTGTATCACGTACAGGCAGCAACATCTGGCTGAAGTAATTTGCATCACTTGCAGCCCTGAATACTCTGAATAGCCCTGAAATTTGCAGTTAGATTTTGGATCGGAATGATATCGCTGTACCCACATGATTATATTCTTTTTAATGTACCAAATATCGGAACTAATATGACAATTAAGCTTAAATAATATTAATACTTATAAAAAGTTTTATACGAAGCAGGAAGTAGTATTACACTCGTGTGCTTTAGGCGAAAACCGAAGCCTACTCTAGAGCCCAAGGTATATTCTTAAAGCTTAGAACTATACTTTACGTAATTATTTACAAAAAATGTGAGCTTGGTGTAAACGCGCGTATATGACGTGCTGCTGTCTACTTATTAGGTAAAACGGCTTGAAGATTATTTAGCCTAATATCAACCCTTGTAGGTGCCCACTGCCCTGCTTCGCAGGAAGGTTTGGCCTTACTGCACCACGGGGACCAAGTCCGGGTTGGAGGATTGTAAGGCAGTGGCTATGTCCAGCAGTGGACTTCGTAATATAGCCTAAAGAAGAAGAAGGCAGTGGCGGATCTTACTGTCAGACGTTATCTAGCCGTCCATAAGGCCAGCGCCATGGCTTAACTAAACACTAAACTAAAAAGTTCTTTATTTATTTTACTAAAATTTTCGTTATATTATTTTTAATGCACTAACCCGTGCTGAGGACAATTTTAAAAACCTATTTAGAGGCTAAAAATTCCACTCATGCCGGGATTCGAACTCGCGACCTATGGCTATCCGTGCCAGCGCTCTTTCCAACTGAGCTAATGGGCGACCCTCCGGTATCAGTGAAATTTCGAACCCCTTTACAATATTCTCTATATCACGCACTGGCAGCGACATCTGGCTGAAGCAATTTGCATCACTTCCAGCATCGAGTACCTACTTTGCAGTTAGGTTTTTTACATCGGAATGGCAAGGGTGGCATTTTTAGCCACTAAATAGGTATTTAAAATTTTCGTCTTACCGATTCGCTACCACAATCGGGAGGCCGTACTGTCAGAAATGATCAAGCCGTCCAAGAAAGAAGAAGAAAATACGGCCGAAGAAGAAGATAAAAACGTTACTATAAAGTAAAATCCGTAATTCGACGGAGCTGTTTGACAACTCAAAATCGCATAATGTTGCCAGGTTCAGCCTAGTGTTGTTTTCGTCGATAATGTACGATCCGAACAAAAAAACTTGTTAAATTTTTTCGAGTTTTATATTTAAAACGGGAATGTAATAATTAATTTAATAATAAAGACGTTGATGTGCAAGCTCCATGTTATATTTTTATGCTATTAAATTGACTTGATGTACATACTAAGCAAGAAAATATCGATTGTTGTTAAACCGTAAAAAACGGCACGATTTCTCATTACTTAATACTGGCAGCACTGTTAGCTAACGAAATAATGGTTGATGGCCTAAAGGACTAATATCCAGGCCAAAATCTTCTAAAATAATAAATCTTCCTCTCCCGTTAGGTTTATTCAAATGACTTGAGCGGTGTTGTTAGATAACCGACGATTTTATACTTAGGCCGGATTCTATCGATAATTAAATAGCGATCAACCTCATCACTATTTTATTTTCCTCACACATGGTAACACTCTATCTGTCAAACCGCTCCGTCGAATTACGGATTTTAGTTTAGACACAGTACACACGCCACAATAACAAAACAAACTTAAAACACATTACTTCTTCTTCTTCTTCAGGCTATATTAGTCCACTGCTGGACATAGCCCTCCCCTAATGAGCGCCATAGCGCAAGGTTGTGCCATCATTGGGGGGTAATGCCCATAATCCCCACGCTGGCGCTGGGATGCGGGTTGGGGATCGCAGTTTGGTGGAATCATACTGCAGGGGGCGCTGCTGCCCACCCCCCAGTTTGAGTCCCTTAGTCGCCTTTTACGACACCCGCGGGAAGAATTTGGGTTGGTGCTATTCTCTAGGCCGACACCACACAGCACAACATATGCTAATACTTACTACAACATATTACTACTTAACATTTATAAAAAGAAAAGAACACGAAAGGTCACGGCGTGTCGTACTGCTGCTATAAACGGCAAATGACGTGGCTTAACGACAGCCATTACATGACAGCCGGACCAACGAATAAAGATAAAAAAAGAAAAAAGGTCACAGCGTGTCATACTGCTGGTATAAACGGCAACTGACATGGCTTAACGACTGCCATTACATGACAGCAGGCACTAATAAATAAAGATAAAAAAAACCTTCTCTGCTCACTCCACTTGCCGGGGCGCGAAGTAAATGAACAGATGACGCATGGCTAGTGAAAGTGAAAGTCTGGCGTGTTAACGACCGCACCCTTGACATTTTTTTCTTAATTACCTACGGTTTTACAGGGCCGTGCCGCCTGAGACTTGTTATGGACTTATGGTCTTTTTTTAAGTAAGACTAGGCTCGAGTCCCGGCATGGGTGGAATTTTTAGCCTCTAAATAGGTTTTTAAAATTGTCCTTAGCACGGGTTAGTGCATTAAAAAGAATTTAATCATGTGGGTACAGCCATATCAATTCGATGACGCTTAAGAAATGATGATGAAACATGCAAGTCATGGGACTGTCACCCATGATGCACATGACCACGCCTGTTGTTGCTTAACTCGAATGATTGATTCCAATCACTCGGTTCGAGTTAGCCGCGAGCGCTTCTGACATGAATAGTCATGCCTGATGGTAAATGTTGATTCTAGTTTTAAAGACTCTAGGTTAACGTTTCCAGAACTCACGAAAACGGCCGTTTGGTTTTTGATTTCAGTCAATAATATGACTCCTCAGAGTCAGTTTGAATAGTCTGTGGCAAAGAAAAAGGTTGCTTAAACAGCCTCTGAGGAGTTTCTTAAAGAAATTGAGTTTGTTTTATTATAATTTTATGAAAATCAAAGTAAGTTGTCTGAAATAACCGTAAATTATGGAACTGTGATTCAAAGTATAAAAACAAAAACGTACTTTTTCGCTTGTTTTTAGGAGGGCAGCAAGTTTTTATCTCTCGCTTGGAGCCCAAACGAGCGGCTGGCAAAAACTTATTGCATTGATGGTATTTTTGGAAATGGAAGTTACATAACATGACACCAACGTCTCACGCCTGCGTCCCGAAAGCGTAGGCAGAGACCAGGGACTGCCACTTGCCACATCCTGACAGATCACCTTCGCTTCATCAACGTTCATATATTGTGCTTAATCAAAGGTAGAAAATGGTCTTAATTTTCCATAATATCACTTATAGTTACAATATTTTCGGGGCTTAATCGCGTAGTAATTTATTGCTATTTTACCTCGACGTTTGGACGACGTTACAGCCATCGTGGTCACGAGCAGACTGATGTGGCTGGCACCCGTTCGCATCTTCGGCTGATGAGGTTTCAGACTACCCTCAATCAGCTATCACAAAACACTATTAGGGTTGCGACACACTACACTGACAAGATAAGCCATGCGACTTTTTTCCACTCGAACACATCTTGATGACCGGATCCCACGTTTGCGATAGGTTGAAATCACATTCCCGATTAAAATGTTTGTGTTTCTTAATTTCAACCGCCTCACGCACAATTTGGCTATAATAGTGGAGATCGTTGGAAAGTACCGATGGTTTGTGTAATTCTATCCAGTGGTTTGATCCTGATTCAAGAAGATGTTCCGCTATCGCAGACTTTTCCACCTGGCGGTTTTTGACAGCTGCGATATGTTCCTTGACTCTTTCGTCCAATTTAGTAAACAAGATTCTAACCATAAACTGTGACTTTTTAGTCCAAAACTGCAATATTTCCATAAATGAAGTAACCTGGAACACTCTTTTAGATAACACGCTGCCTATTTTATAAACATAGTTCATGAATTTGCGAGAAAATGTCCAGTTTAGGCATCTAATCTCAATCTTAAGGTTAGAATCTTGTTTACTAAATTGGACAAGTAAGAATAAATAGACAGTAGTCTTACAACCCTCCAATCCGGAATTGGCCTCCGAGGCGGAGTATGGCCTATACCTTCCTCAGGGAAGAGATCCGTGCCCCTCGGTGGGGACATAATGGGCTGATGATGATGATGATGATGATGACGATGATGATGAATACGTAGGTATACTTGTTTTACTTTGAGTTTAGGATGGTCAAATGTCAATTTTCGGATGTTCGTATACTAAGCGCTCGTGGTCTAGTGAAACCGAGTGATTGGAATCAATCACTAGGGTTAAGTTACAGCAGGTGCGGCCAGGTAATACTGAATGGGTGACCATCTCTTGACTACCACTAGTGACTTTTTCGCAAGGCACGTTCAGCCGTTGGTGCCGGCTGTCATGCAATGGCAGTCGCTCGCTAAGCCACGCCAAAGGTATTATGAGCGGCTTGATAAATTCTGACAGTAAGGCCCGCCAACTCTCTTACAAGCCTCCTCCAACCCGGAATTGGCCCCCGTGGTGGAGAATGGCCTAACTGTCCTGCGATGCAGGAAGAGACCCCAGTACCAGCAATGGGGACATACAAAGGGTTGATATCGGTATACGAGTATAAAGAGGATTTTGTCACATCCTGTATCAAAAACAGCAGTGCATCCAAACTACGTACCTACGAACTTTATCAGGACCGTTTTAGTTTGAAAAATGTTCTTGGCAAACTATTTTGTTTTCAATTTCGCGGTTCTGGCGTGTTTCGTTGGTAATGGCAGATTTCCTGTTGGCATTATGTCGGAAATTCGACGCCATTTGTTGCAATTTAAAAACAAAATACACGCTGATTTTGTCACAAACAAAAGTGTTTTGGGATTCATTTGTTCTAATTTAAAAATAAAATAGAAATATAGAAACAAATAAAACTATTTAGGAATTATTATATTAGAAATTCGATGCCATTTGTTGCGATTAAAAAACAAAATAGATGCAGTTACAGTAATAAGACCGCCAATTGTACTATATTTTTATATAATTTCTGTTACTGCAATTTCTGTGTACAATAATGAATATATTCTATCTATAGGTACAGTAGGTAACTTACAAAAGTTTTTTGGGATTACTATTGTTCTAATAGTCGCTGATACAGTAACAACCAAAAGTGTTTACATTGACATTCAGCAAACAGAATGTAAATTCTTTACGTTGAAATAAATTGATTGATTGTTTTGGGATTGTGTTATGAGATCAATATAAAAATCTCTTTCCCAGTGTTTCTTATCGGACTCCTCCGAAATGGCTTTACCAATTTTTATGAACTTTTATTACTGAAAATAGGTCGTACAGTCTGTTAGCTTTTAGAATATACCTCTATCGGATAGAATAGAATATATTCGTGTAATAGAAATATCGGAACTAGTATGAGATTAATAATTACACAACTTTTCAAAATAGTGAAGATAAGTTTTATACAGAGCAGGAAGTAGTATTACACTCGCGTGCTTTCGGCGAAAGCCGAAGCCTACTCTAGAGCCCGAGGTATATTCTAAAAGCTAACGGACTGTCGATACAGTTTGTCCAAAAATTCAAGAAACTGGAAGTGAAAGTTTATAAGTGATATTATAACATATTTTAAACTTTCGCGACTTGTACACATAAGTAGTTAGAATATTTTCGGGGCTTAATCGCGCGTTTATTGCTATTTTACCTCGACGTTTCGACGACGTTACAGCCATCGTGGTCACTATGTCCATTATGTCCCCACCGAGGGGCACGGATCTCTTCCCTGAGGAAGGTATAGGCCATACTCCGCCTCGGAGGCCAATTCCGGATTGGAGGGTTGTAAGACTACTGTCTATTTATTCTTACTTGTCCAATTTAGTAAACAAGATTCTAACCTTAAACTGTGACTTTTTAGTCCAAAACTGCAATATTTCCATAAATGAAGTAACCTGGGACACTCTTTTAGATAACACGCTGCCTATTTTATAAACATAGTTCATGAATTTGCGAGAAAATGTCCAGTTTAGCCATCTAATCTCAATTTTAAGGTTAGAATCTTGTTTACTACCTATATTGGACAAGTAAGAATAAATAGACTGTAGTGCCTAGTCTTACTGTCAGATGTTTTCAAGCCGCCCTAAGACCTCTGACTTGGCTTAAAAACTGCCATGTATCGACGGCAGCCGCCAACTGCTTAACGTGCCTTGCAAAGCACGGAACCGCTAGGAAAAATGTCACTAGCGTTAGTCATAGATAGTCACCATCCATGCACTGAACGCGCCCTATTTTGCTTAACATTTGTGTTCGTTTAAGATCACTCAGGCAGCCGGGTCTACGAGCGATACGTTTTACCTACCTCTGTATAAAAGTAATATAGATCTGCACAAAAAAAGCTATTTTTGTATCCAATCATTTTTTAACCCTTTCACACTGTGTCACAGTCAACCCTGCCGACGCGGGCATTCGCGACAGCTGTTTTATGATTGATGAGGTCAAATTGCGACATTAATTACTTTTACCTCGCTTGGCTATAATACTATAAAATATGGACACAGAATTCTCCGTACTTAGAGCTTAGCTGATAGCTTAAAGACTGATCAAACCTGAGGAACCTTAGGTTTTGTTGAATATATTTATGACTTTTAGTGATAAGACCGCCGTCTGTACACTTAGGATCAAAAAAATCTACATTGTAATGTACAATAAAGTGTTTTCTTTTTATCTATTGTGCCATTGGAATGCATTTGGTATCTAGACTACCAATAGTATCAATGAAATAACAAAAATTACCTTACTAAAACGAATCTATAGAAAACTCTACATTTTAGACACTGGCCCCCTCGTAAGGAACTGTTATTGTTTAATGTGAAATGAAACTGGCTTAATTTTCAAAATGGCTGCAACCTGTCAACATGACAGCCCGGTGCGCGGCGGGAGCGCTCTATTTTTGGCGTTAACGGTCGTCGACATGCTACTGTCTTGCCTCGTATAGTGTTGCCAGATTATGACCGGCCAAAGTCACTAATATCTGGAAAAAGTGCTAGAAAGTCTCCTAAATTCTCATAGCTAAAATTGTCGGCCAAAAATCGCCTCTGTGAGACATTTTTAGAAAATAATAATCAGGGCACGCCTGTAATTTGGAAGCCTTTTATTCTGTCAATCTTTAAAAAAGTGACAATATCTTTTTACGCAAAATAATAAAGCAATCACTGCTTCGTATACTCTAAGAACCAACTTTGACCCTTACAGCGCTACGATAATTCACCACTATAAATGGACGAATAAAGACACGACACGCTAACAATCTTATCAAATCAAATCAATTTACTTCAACGTAAAGAATATACATTCTGTTTGCTGAATGTCAATGAAAAATGTAAGGCGCTGCCTTCGGGCCTTCGTATTTTGTATATTTGTGTTGTAGTGGAGAAAAAGACAGCGAGAAAAAAAAAACTCCACTCTGAACATCTTTTCCCAAGTCATCTTAAACCAAATACATCAGTTGCCACCTATACGTATACAATAATATTTCATGATTGCCAATAATAACTTTAAATGCCAAAGCATTAGTTAAAATGTCTTACACTAGTAAGGAAAACATAAGTGCTGCGGCCATACACACGAACATACACAGTTCACGTTTACGAGCATAACACAATCAGCCATCATCAGTCTAACTTATTACACTTTTACCAAACTACCTTAACCATTCTTTTGCCGTTTCACCCTCGCAGATAGCTTAATTGACGATAAATCACCGAATGGCAACACTGGTCTCTTACCCTACTGACCTCTGACCTTTAAGTTCTATTCCCAACCAAGCCACGAATGCCTATCCCTTTCTGACCTGTCCGGACAAGTATCTTGTGTCTTGGCCTAATTTATTGGCCAGTGATTTATAGTTTCAGCGAAATAGAGGGATTTGCCTATTTTCGTGATGGAATTCGAAGTAAGTGGGTGTCGTTTTATTAATGTGTCTAATCTCGAAGTAGTATTAGTTTAGCCGGTGCAAAGAAATGAGGTACATGTAATTTCACAAGTAAAATGTAAAATTAAACATAACCTCAGGTAGGTAGAGACCAGGGACTGTCACTTGCCGCTATCCTGACAGATCACCTTCGCTTCACCATCTTCATCAATGTTATGTCTATCTATCTATCTATCTATCTATCTATCTATCTATCTATCTATCTATCTATCTATCTATCTATCTATCTATCTATCTATCTATCTATCTATCTATCTATCTATCTATCTATCTATCTATCTATCTATCTATCTATCTATCTATCTATCTATCTATCTATCTATCTATCTATCTATCTATCTATCTATCTATCTATCTATCTATCTATCTATCTATCTATCTATCTATCTATCTATCTATCTATCTATCTATCTATCTATCTATCTATCTATCTATCTATCTATCTATCTATCTATCTATCTATCTATCTATCTATCTATCTATCTATCTATCTATCTATCTATCTATCTATCTATCTATCTATCTATCTATCTATCTATCTATCTATCTATCTATCTATCTATCTATCTATCTATCTATCTATCTATCTATCTATCTATCTATCTATCTATCTATCTATCTATCTATCTATCTATCTATCTATCTATCTATCTATCTATCTATCTATCTATCTATCTATCTATCTATCTATCTATCTATCTATCTATCTATCTATCTATCTATCTATCTATCTATCTATCTATCTATCTATCTATCTATCTATCTATCTATCTATCTATCTATCTATCTATCTATCTATCTATCTATCTATCTATCTATCTATCTATCTATCTATCTATCTATCTATCTATCTATCTATCTATCTATCTATCTATCTATCTATCTATCTATCTATCTATCTATCTATCTATCTATCTATCTATCTATCTATCTATCTATCTATCTATCTATCTATCTATCTATCTATCTATCTATCTATCTATCTATCTATCTATCTATCTATCTATCTATCTATCTATCTATCTATCTATCTATCTATCTATCTATCTATCTATCTATCTATCTATCTATCTATCTATCTATCTATCTATCTATCTATCTATCTATCTATCTATCTATCTATCTATCTATCTATCTATCTATCTATCTATCTATCTATCTATCTATCTATCTATCTATCTATCTATCTATCTATCTATCTATCTATCTATCTATCTATCTATCTATCTATCTATCTATCTATCTATCTATCTATCTATCTATCTATCTATCTATCTATCTATCTATCTATCTATCTATCTATCTATCTATCTATCTATCTATCTATCTATCTATCTATCTATCTATCTATCTATCTATAATCAGCCCACATCAACCCACTGCTGGGCATAGGCCTCCTTTTTATTGCGCCATTCCTCACGGTCCTGTGCTAATCTGATCCATCTCTGACCCGCAACCCTCACGATGTCGTCTGACCATCGTGTCGGTGGCCTGCCTACCAACCTCCTTCCCTGCCTTGGCCACCACTCCGATACTGCCCTGGTCCACCGGCCGTCTTCCCTTCTAGCCAAGTGTCCCGCCCATCTCCACTTTAACTCTGTGATCCGCTTACCAACGTCTTCGACCTTATATTATGTTATTTATTATGTTACATGTTATTATGTTATGTAATCACCAAAATTAGGGTAGAGTGCAACCTGTGCAAAATAAAAGGACGAAAAAAATTCAGCTTGGGGTCCGATTGAAGTTAGTTACTCGTAAATCTGAGATTTCCGCTCTTAGCCTCATAGTTGGGCCATTACACGCAGCAAGCGCTGAGGTACGTCAACACTTCAGACACTAGGGTTTCCTTACGATCTTTTCCTTCACAGTTAGCGAGTGGTATTGATACTATAATTTCACAAATGTACGTAACTTAGAAGCGCTCGTGGCCTAGGCGAACCGAGTGATTGGAATCAATCACTTGGTTAAGCAACAACAGGCGCCGTCAGGTACAGGATGGGTGAGCGTCCCGTGACTACCGCTAGAGGCATTTTTCCGAGCGCTTCCGTGCTTCGCAAGGCACGCTAAGCCGTTGGTGCCGGCTGTCATATAATGGCAGTCGTTAAGCCATGTCAGAGGCCTTATGGGCGGCTTGATACCTTCTGACAGTAAGGCCCGCCACTGTCTTACAATCCTCCACCAACCCGGTCTTGGCCCCCGTGGTGGAGTATGGCCTAACCTTCCTGCGATCCAGGAAGAGACCCGTGCCCCAGCAGTGGGGACATACAAGGGTTGATAACGACGTAACTTAGAAAACAAAGTCATTGGCTTCGAACCCACGGCCTGCCGATTGAGAAGCCGGCATTCTACACCGCTCCGCTACCACCGATTGGGGGTTATTGAAATAAACACAAGATTTGCTGAGGTAGTATGAACAATGGTACGAGAGACGCGTTTTTGAAAGAAATTATGTCCACGTTATATATTAAACGGACCGGTCTAATCGCGATTATTTATTAGGTAAAGTCTACCCGAGATCACGGCAACTGTAACGCTGCCGAAATCGGGACCGAGAGACTCAGGTCTGTTTTCCAGTTTGGCCATGTACTAAAGGCTTTGTTTTCTAAGTTATGTTTATTTGTGAAGTTATAGTGCCAATATCATATCGTAAGGAAACCTGAGGGTCTGAGTGCTTAGTGCGAGTTTTTTAACTAATCGATCGCGTTAACGAAAACTCATATTTCTATGGCATCGAGGAAGCGCCACCTAGCGACAAGTATGGAAATTAAAATTGCTGAGTGCGAGTTGTAATGGTTTACGTTGAGAAGTTAACACGTTTACCAGCCAAAAGACGAATAAACGCGAGTGCGAGTTGTACTGTGACAGCGATTTGCCAGTTCGAACGGTTAACTTACTCATACTCACTACTCAATGCTCGATTAACGCGGTAGTAAAGTTATTCGATTGGATCTGTCAAACTCGCACTAAGCACTATGAAGTGTTCCTACATAGTTATATATTAAACGGGTCTAATCGCGATTATTTATTAGGTAAAAAGTAATTACCTTATTTCCCGTAGTTTCGGCAGCGTTACAGTTACCGCGGTCTCAGCTAGAGTAATAAATAATCGCGATTAAACCCGTTTAATATATAACTGTGTATATATAATAATAATAATAATAATAATAATAATAATAATAATAATAATAATAATAATAATAATAATAATAATAATAATAATAATAATAATAATAATAATAATAATAATAATAATAATAATAATAATAATAATAATAATAATAATAATAATAATAATAATAATAATAATAATAATAATAATAATAATAATAATAATAATAATAATAATAATAAATATATATTCATGGGCATATTACACAGATCTCGTTAGCCCTATACTAAGTACAACCAAATGACTTGTTATAGGTGCTAACTCGACGATAGATTTAATACTATAAATACATAGATAACATCCAAGACCCGAGACAAACTAGAAAAGTTCGTTTCCTACTTTGAGCCACCAAGGCCGCCAAATGAAGACGACAATGCGACAATGAAGTAAAAAATTTCAAAATCACATCGTCAGTAATATCAGTTATTGGTTGTATACTAGGCATAGTTGACCTCTTTCGCTTAGAATACAGCGGTAGCTTACTGGATTAGGAAACCGTACATAGGCTGGAATCTGCAATGAAACAAGATTAAATGGTAAGTTAAGTACAATGTAAGCTTGTTGGATTGGCAATTGATGCAAAAATGCATAGATATTATCGAAATTGAAGTATTAATACATTTTTTGGACGCATATGTTAGTTGATTTTGGTTTTGCTTCGTTTTAATCGATGTTAAACTGTTTATTTCATAAAAAAAAAAAACCACAAAATATTCTAGCTAAAATCTTTTACATAAGTGCTTCCAATGGTTGCTCTATAGTAAAGATAAATTTGACAATCATTCCACTCCGCTCACACGTACTTTTACTTACATGAGTATAAGTCAATAAGTAACAATACGGGCATGCCGAATAAAATTCTTTGCCGACCCCTCCAAGATACAGACTTGAGTTTATGTTATGGTTCGAAACCGTGATGCCAATTTCGAAGTGATAGGAAGTGCTTACCCGACTACTGAGCATTAAAGAGAGCAAGAAAGACAGAGAAAGAGAGGAGAGAGAGAAAGAGAGAGAGAGAGAAAGACATTTATTGGAACAAATGAACACATCACAGGAAAGAAAACGCATACCAATCATAGGTCAAACAAGAACAATTAACAGCAGGGATTAATTTAAAAATCTTGATAACTAATTCAAGATCTAGCGGTTTTGTGTACTTCAGTGGCCAAGACAGACAATTTGAACGTGCAACGTTTTCCCAAGCAACTCGCCTTCGATCTTCGGGGATGCAAAGATAAAGCACGTTCTCTGCCTCCCTGGAATAAAAAATCGGCAAAGTGTAGATACTTATCGGTTTAACGGGGCTCATACGAGAATAAAATAGCTTCGCCATTTAGATCTAACCTCAAGATTCCCTACTGTTTCCAGATGATGATTAGTTCGTGTAGTCGATAAAAATAGTATCAAGTATTCCATGTTTTTAAACTAAAACTTTCGTTAGCACAACACATTGTAGACTTTTGGTGCGGATCTACTTCTTCTTCAGGCTATATTAGTCCACTGCTGGACACAGCCCTCCCCTAATGAGCGCCACAGCGCAAGGTTGTTCCATCATTGGGGGGTAGTGCCCATAATCCCCACGCTGGGCATGCGGGTTGGGGATCGCAGTTTGGTGGAGTTGTATTGCAGGTGGCGCTGCTGCCCACCCCTCGATTGGTGTCCCTTAGGCGCCTTCTACGACACCCGCGGGAAGAATTATTTAGGGATCTACTTACGGGTGTTGTTATATCGGAAGAGTCCGACCAGGTTTCGCTCCGATTCCGATTCCTCTTCCGATATAACTACACCCGTAAGTAGATCCGGACTAAAAGTCTACAAAGTATTCCATGGTTCGATAAAGAATGAAAAGTTAGAGCCCCTGTTTCACAATGTTCAAATAATGTTCCAGACAGCTATCCACAACCGAAGCTGCCGTTTGTTCTAAATTTAAATAAAGTTTCCTATAATGCGTGTGTTCGTTAATGGCTTCAAATTTAGAACAAACGGCGCGGCGCTGGTCGCGGATAGCTTAACCGGAACTATCTGCAGATTGTGAAACATACCCTTAGTAGTAAACCTTATTTTAGATTACAATCATTTAACTGCCGAATTACATATTAATTTGGCAATAGACGTTGAATTTGGTGTGCGAAAAATAGGAGCTGGCAAGCTATAATAAGACGAGATAAATTATATCAACCCTTGGTATGTGCTCATTGCTGAGGTGCGTGTCTCTTCCTGCATCGCAGGAAGGTTGGGCCATACTCTACCACGGAAGCCAAGTCCGGGTTGGTGGAGGATTGTAAGGCAGGTGGCGGGCCTTACTGTCATAAGTTATTAAGCCCATCAAGCTTAACGACCATTACATGACACCCGGCACCAACGGCTTAACGTGCCTTGCGAAGCACGGAAGCGCTCGGAAAAAAATGCCTTTTGCTGTAGTCCCGGGATGGTCACCTTTCTAGCACCTGACCGCGCCTGCTGTTGTTTAACCCAAGTGATTGATTCCAGTCCCTCGGTTCTAATAGGAGCGCTTCACGAAATAAATACCTTCAAGAAGCTAGGATAATTGATGTGATTAATTGTCAAACTGACAGCTTTGACGTTCTTATGTAGGTAAACATTTTGTTTTTGTAGTGAATAACATTTTTTTTACAATTTGATCTTACACGTGTGTATGCTTTGGGTGATATTCTATACCTATGTTATTGTATGTTATTAATTACCTGTCTTAGACACCAATAAAATAACTATTTGCCTCTCTTTCCTACTTTAGTGGAAAAACTAGAAGTCAATAGCTGTGCAGTCACTTTCCTGAATTGACTACATTTCATATTTTACAACGCGCAAAACGAAAAATACCGTTTCTTAGTTTTGCTATCTTGATTACGAAAAAAATATTTAGAATTTTTATTATTTCTTAATTTTAGAGAAAATAAATAAAAACCAAAAATTGTGTGACGACGTCATACATACGGTGGAATGAGGAGGTACCGTATATTAAAAATGATATGACAGGTGTCATTTTAAATTTCATTCAAATGTCATGTCGGAGAAATTACTTTTCCTTTCCTTAATTCCAATGGTTTTTAAAAAGGCGGCAAGGGTGTTAGTATTATTACTAAGCCGTATGTGTGACGTCATTTGATGGTTACGTCCTTTTAGAATAAGACGAAATTCAAACAGAAAATTATCAATGAAAATCATCGAATTTCCGAAAATAAAAAAATATGGTTCGTGTTATTTCGTATCTAGTTTTCTTTAAGACAGTTAAATACGTATGCTAAAAAATTTCAATGTTGTTAATTGACGGTGTCATAATGGTAGACTACCTATTGATCTGTGTATTGTTGGCTTTACGTTTCGAGCGGACAGAGATAGCACAGCAGTTAATGCCGCCGGTCTATTTTAGGGCCGCTGTTGCAAGCAGTGCAAAGCGCTATTTATTTATCCGTCGCCCAATGACCAGCCCGCTGCAAATGCACAGAAATATTTTTGGATACAGTCGCGTCTAAAATATCAATGAGCTATGATTCGTTTACTTATTATCCTTCGTTATCAACCCTCGTATGTCCCCCACTGCTGGGGCACCCTCTCTTCCTGCATCACAGGAAGGTTAGGCCATACTCCACCACGGGGGCCATGTCCGGGTTGCTAAATAATTATTTGTCAAATCACTCGACCAACTTTTTAGTCGTTTGATTGATTAGACATTTGTTGTTGTTTATTAACTTGTTTTCATTTAATTAGATGGCTTCGCATTATGAACGGTCTAGCCAATTAATTAATCGCATAATATAACCAGTTCACGGATCGCCGTATACATTGGTATAGATTTTGTTTAGACCCCACTTACGATAAATAAGTAACACGATTCAGCATAACCTCTTGAAGGAGATAAAGTATACAACCAATTTCAGGACAAAGTCATCAGGACCATCAGGACCACAGAATAATGTCGTCCAGGACGGCATTACCCTGTGGTCCTGATGGTAGGACAGTATAGTTGGATCGGATGGGGATAGCAATGGACAGAGATAAATGAATAAGAGAGAGAAAGAGGACATTTTGAAGTAAAGGCCTGTAACCAGCAGTCGGCAGCGGTGGACTGATTATGATGTAGATGGTGATGATAAGGCTGTCACTCCAGACAAAACGGGCGATTAAAATCGACCATTTTCTCATGCACTTACTTATCTTCTTCTTCTTAAGGCTATATTAGTCCACTGCTGGGCACAGCCCTCTCCTAATGAGCGCCATAGCGCAAGGTTGTGCCATCATTGGGGGGTAATGCCCATAATCCCCACGCTGGGCGTGCGAGTTGGGGATCGCAGTTTGGTGGAATTGTACTGCAGGGGGCGGTGCTGCCCACCCCCTTATTATCCTTATTATCCTTTAATGTTCGTGACGTTCCTGTCTGGTTGACATAGTACAGGGTAACTTAATGTGGGACCGGGTCAAGTGATAGCGCTTATGGTTTAAAATTATTCATCAATAGTTGAGTATCGTCAGCTTTATAGAGCGAAAGAGAAGCTATGCTGAAAAGATATCGCCACATATACTTTGTGTGTAATTTTACAGCGATGAATAAACATCATCTGTCGATTATCGTCAGCTTTATAGCCCTAAAGATAAGCGATGTTGAAAAGACATCACCATCGATGTTTGTTGTGTAATTTTACAGCGATGAATAAACATCCATATTCGATTATCGTCAGCTTTGTAGACCTTGAGAAAAGCGATATTTAAAAGACATCGCCATCGATGTTTTTCTGTGTAATTTTACAGCGATGAATAAAGATCGATAGTCGACCATTGTCAACGAAAAAACGTAGATGTTTTTATGACATTGAATACTCACTGAAAAATTCCTCTGAAACACTTCTCAAAGACTGGTTAGACTATGTCAACTGCGTTTGATCATGTTTTGTTTTAGAGGGATGGTGTTTTATTTTAATATAGGACTCTTCCTTTTCATACGTCCCAATGTAAAGCACAGGCATTCTCTCAGAGAGAAAGTATGGGCTTAATCACCAGCGTGCCCACCGCAGATTGGCAATTTCAAGCGCTTAGGTATATGAACACCTCAGTTTTTGAGGCTTCCTTCGCTATTAGCGAGAGGCATTGCTACTGGAACTTCACAAATGTACGTAACTTAGAAAACAAAGTCATTGGTGCATGCCGGAATACGAACCCACAAATAAACCTTAATCTATATTTAACCCTTGTATGTCCCCACTGCTGAGGCACGGGTCTCTTCCTGCATCGCAGAAAGGTTAGGCCATCACGGGGGCAAGTCCGGGTTGGTGGAGGATTATAAGACAGTTGCGGGCCTTACTGTCAGATGTTATCAAGCCGCCCATGAGATCTCTGACATGGCTTAACAACTGCCATTACATGACAGCCGGCACCAACGGCTTAACGTGCCTTGCGAAGCACGGAAGCGCTTCCACACGGAAGGCTTAGTCAAATAAAGAATAGTTATTTTGTTTTTCAACCCGACTGTACAGGCTACGAGCTAATGGCAAGAGTATAATTATTTTTCGTTTGCCTTTTCAGCTTTTATTTCCATTTGGTTACTCTTTTCATGTTCTCGTTGAATGGACCGCATGTGATTTCGGTGCTGCGTTATTTATACGAATAGAGTTTTAGCCGCTTCGCAGTTATGTAATACTAACTGGGCCCCACGGTGTTACTCGCGGTTTATCGATTTTCCTATGGGAAAAATATATTTTCCCGCAGTGAAACGTAGACTATGTGTTAATCCAGGATGTCAGCTAACTCTATACCAAATGTTATTAAAATCGCTCTAGCCGTTTAGACGTGAAGAAGTAACAAACACACACACTCACAAACTTTCGGCTTATTTATAATATCATCAGGCGCGGTCAGGTACAGAATGGGTGAGTGTCCCGTGACTACCGCTAGTGGCATTCTTTCGAGCGCTTCTGTGCTTCGCAAGGCACGTTAAGCCGTTGGTGCCGGCAGTCATATAATGGCAGTCGTTAAGCCATGTCAGAGGCCTTATGGGCGGCTTGATGACTGCTGACAGAAAGGCCCGCCACTGTCTTACAATCCTCCACCAACCCGGACTTGGCCCCCGTGGTGGAGAACGGCCTAACGTTTCTGCGATGCAGGAAGAGACCCGTGCCCCAGCAGTGGGGACATACAAGGGTTGATAACGATTGTGTGAGGAATGGACGAACGTCAGTACACCTGCTTAGATTCGGCGATTCTATATCAAACAAAATATCTAAGAACCCATGTCTAAGCCCACAATAAAATATTCTAGATTCTAAAAAATACCTCCGACGTCCAAACCTGCGTTATTGTCCGCTGACATAGAAAAATCACTTGCGGAAAATGTTTTCTTATTAACAGGGTAGAACTAACCACTTTATCAGCCGCTCAAAGTCCGTACAAAGGAACCGTTGGACACCGATATGTCTTCTTGACAATAGAACCAATGATGCGAGTCTAGCAAATGCCTTCGCATAAATCGTGAAACACACTGGGAAATGGAGTAAAGTTTTTGATCGAGCATTCTTTAGGTAGGTCTAATGCCAAGCTTAGGATTCCGAGATTCTCTTGACTCCTGTTTCTCGCATGCTAACAATATTTTAATCTACCGTTAACAAACTGAAAGCTGGTAATTGTAGAAAAACAGACTGTTTTTTTATCCCGTCGTCCGCAGGCTTAGAGTACAAAAAACTGGGGATTACCATTTTAAGTTTTAGCCATTGTAAATGAAATGAGGAGAGTGGTATGCTGTTAATCAATATCATTCACGCTATAAAGTTTATAGGGAAGAGCGGGTGATCGTACTCTTCCACTATAAAGGGAAATTTCCTGCCAGGCAGATCGTATGTCTAGGGACGGCCGGTCCTACAGTTGTTAGTCGGACGTTATATTTATGGTATGTCATTGAAACACTTTGATTGCGCGATGCAGGAATGTTGGAGTTTGTAGTGCGTGCGCAGAATTGACATGTGCTCGCCACAAGTTTTAATCCTAGTTTAGGCTACGTTTTTGCGTGTGGTAATTTCAATTGTTATATACACTCTATGAGACAAGTCCATCCAAAGGTTGTCTGGAAAAGTATTTTCTTCTTCTTCCTGTACCTCTTGGAGGTTGGTCATCGGCTCCGCATATTCTTGCCAAGCAAAATATGTCTTCGACGCTGGCTACGTCCGTCCATTCCCTGATGTCACTGAGCCACGACTTTCTGCTTCTCCCAACACTCCTTCCCCCAATCTTGCCCATCATTGTGACTTGAAGATGTGTCGGTACCTATCGTGTCGCAACACATGACCTAGATAACTAACTTTCTTCTTTTTCATAGTTAACAAATTCTCGGGAACGGTGTGCGCGTTCTAGGAGTATTTAAGTCAACAAATATCTGTGTAATTTCCTGTTTTAGGTACATAAACTAAAAACGTATCTAAATCGATTAGTATAAGATATTTTAAACTTTCGCGACTTGTACACACAGTTAGGTATAATAGCAATAAATTACTTCGCGATTAAGCCCCGAAAATATTCGAACTAAACGTACCTAAAATTCAGGAAAAAATTGCTGTAAGAAACAGATTAAAGAATCAGAAAAGAATAGAATAGAGTTTATTTAATAATTTGCATGCACCATTACAAAAATGTAGATGAGCACATTGCAAAGTTACTCGATTTTAAATCAAACATTACGGTGACCCCACACTAGGCCTAGCCTGTATCGTGAGGATCAGTAGAGTGATTTCCAAATAACTTATTGTAACCGTTGACCAGTTGACCAGCATATTCCTATAATAAATCTTAATGTTTAGCCATAGAACACAAAAAAATAAGAAAGACATTCAAGTCTAAACAAACTACTGTACTGCTGCAGAACTCCTCGTAAGCAATTTTGCTGCTTAGCACAATCTAGGTTATTCTGTTAATATTTGCTGTCAGTTGACAAAAGCGCATACAAAAAAAACTACTTTTTGTTACCGACAGGTATGTAAACAGAGTGCATGAGAAACCTAGGGTAAGTGACAAAACCGTTGAAACAAATTCTTAGGAGACTTCCCATACTGTGTATACTACGAGTCACGACCCACAACTATGATAGCATTTTAACACGCAAAATGGCGTGCCCACGCCAACACGAAAGTAATAATTCTCTGTTTTGGTAAATGAGCTGTTTGGCCGCCATCTTCGATCTGCGGGTAGCTGCCTCGTTGGTCTAGCAGTATTAAATTTGACTACCATGCCAGAGGCCGAGAGTTTGATTCCCGCTGGGCGCTTCCGTAATTTATTAACTTCAGTCCGCAATACCCCATAGTCATACCATTCCAATTGTTGTGTGGCTTCCGCAAACAAATTAATGATTAAAAGTATAGCTGTGGTATTTCTTAATGATTCGCGATACTCATACATAGTTATATATTAAACGGGTCATATCGCGATTATTTAGGTCTCGGGTAGACTACGGAGTCTACCCGGGACCACGGCAACTGTAACGCTGCCGAAACGTCGGGAAATAAGGTAATTACGTTTTACCTAATAAATAATCGCGATTTTACCCGTTTAATAATTATATAACTAAGTATAGCTGTGATAGAGGATATACCAGTCGCATTAGTAAGGGGTTGTTTGAGTCTGGTGCACTACGTAGCTTCGATAGCTGTTGTTGCGACAAACGTTGTTGCGATTTTTTTAGACTCCCTAACAGGTTCCAAAGCTTATGAACTCGATTTAGTCACAAAAGACGCTGTTTCAAAAAACATTTTCACTGCCTCATACGCTCGAATGCTTATCATTTTGAATCATTCAGCCTTAATAAGCTTTCGAACCTATGAGGAAGTGGAAAAAAATCGCAACAACAGCTATCGAAACTACGTAGTGGACCCGTTTGAGTCTCCACAGCTATGTCTTCATTTTGGCATCGGGAGGTGTTCCATACATAGGCGTTCCACAGAGCACCATATACTCTATCTCCCTGTCTATCTCTCTTAGTAACGGCCTGTACAGAGGCGTACAGAAGCTGCTAATGTAAATAAAGTTTTGGCACCCCACTTGGGCTCCAAACTTTTGGCGCCCAAACTGGGGCTGGGGCTACCGATACTAAATACGCTTTATCTTTCGTACTTATTAATTTAAGGTACCAATATGTCTTGGGTGCACCTAAGAATAATGTTATTCTCTCTCTTTCTAAGAGAAGGCTTGTGCTGTAGGATGTGTTGTGCGATAGCACTCATCAGACAGGGTGTCAATGTGGCTGGGACAGAAATTTTACTATTTCATGCCGGACGTCGCTTTGGTGGTCCAGAATACCAGCTACATGCTTTGTGAGCAAATTCAGCTTGAGACCCGTCCTTTTTGTTTCCTTTGCTCGGCGGTACAATTAAGCATTAATCTCAACTAAATAGATTATTTAGGTGGTAGTACTTGTTACGTTATGTAAAGGAAACTAATAAATACAATTAAATTTTATTAATTGTGTGCTCATACATACTAATATTATGGGCCCCAACTAGGGTCATTACTCTTGGCGCCCAAACTGGGGCTGTCGAGTTTAAACAGGCTTTTTAAATTGTTTCAGGAATGTCCCGAAGGCGTGGTACACGAGGACTCCTTTAAGGACATCTACGCAAAGTTCTTCCCCCACGGCAGTAAGTGCATATCTCGATTCACATTCAGGGGCCTTACTCTGAAGTGTATGAACGTAAATGACCGATTCTTCTTTATGTAAAACTTATAAACACTTTTCATTATCAATTGGGACTTTTAACGTGCCTCTTTCTTTCTCTTTGTATCGCTGATTGGCACGCTTTTTTCTTTCTTATTTTGGTCACACTCTTCACACCTTTAGGATTCCGCATTAGTGTACTGTACAAATTGTTAATCGGCGATGGTAGTGTGAGGCTGGCACCTACTAATGAGACATTTTGTGAACGGAACATTTAGTTGCAAATGGACATATATTTCGTACGGTCGTTTTCCAAACCGTGCATTTTGCAACGGCAGAAGGCTGACCTTACATTGGAAAGGTCGCAATCAAATCTTGCTCTTGCTGCCAATAACTGAATTTTGTAAGTCCTAGTTCATTTCTTTCTGAATATTTCTTTATTTATTTACAGAGTTCTTGTAACATAACAGTGAACACCAAATCGTTAGAGAACTAAAGACAACCTCTCACAACGATCTCTGTAGCATTATCTTACATTCATCCATCAGAACTTTTATCCCATCCACAAACAAATCACAGCAGAATATGCAGTAGCAATGCCACTCGCATATCGTAAACATAAACATCGCGAGGGAAGCCAAGTGTCTGACGTTTTCACAACTAATCCTCGGTAGAGAAGAGTCATGACTAAGCCGATACTCTCTCTTTCTGAAAGTAGTTAGAATATTTTCGGGGCTTAATCGCGTAGTAATTTATTGCTATTTTACATCGACGTTTCGACGACGTTACAGTCATCGTGGTCACGAGAAGACTGATGGCTGGCATCCGTTCGCATCTTCGGCTGATGAGGTTTCAGACTACCCTCAATCAGCTATCACAAAGCACTATTAAGGTTGCGACACACTACACTGACAATGTCGGACGATAAGCCATGCGACTTTTTTCCACTCGAACACATCAAGATGTGTTGATGACCGGATCCCATGTTTGCGACAGTTTGAAACCACATTCCCGATTAAAAAAATTGTGTTTCTTAATTTCAACCGCTTCACGCGCAATTCGGCTATAATAATGGCGATTGTTGGAAAGTACCGATGGTTTGTGTAATCTTGTGTTTGTGTTTGTGTCCAGTGGTTTGATTCTGAAAGTAGGTCTGTGGGGACGAACATATCCTCTGATGGCACTCCTGCTTGAATTACACCTTGAGCTTCAAGCTTAGTCCACTCTACGCCAGCAGCCTTAAAAACTCATCTTTTCTCAAATAACGCTTCAGAGCACGGCCCCTGCCGCCCCCGCTTGGTCTCGTGTGATCGGATGCCTCTCATTGCAGACTCAGCGCTATACGCCCACTACGTGTTCAAGGCCTTCGACGTCAACTGCAGCGGTGCCATCAGTTTCAGAGTGAGTAGAACCAAGAATAATAATAATTAATTCATTTAACAAACTTATTTATTGAAATTCTTACAATTAAAGAAAGGAAAAAAACATTGATTTAAATTGTCACAAATTTACACACATAAAATAGGCATAACACGATTATGAGAAAGAGCAAACACAAGATGAGAAAGAAAAGAAAGACAGTACCGCCTTACAAATGCTTGTGCCTCCGTGGCAAGAAAAAGAAATGATATAAAATAGTTTTACATACATAAAACTATGGTATAAAACTATGATTAGCTCTATTGTAATTATTGTATTAAATCTATCATTGAGTTAGTAACAAAGTAATTTAGTTGTATTTAGTATGGGGCTAACGAGTCGCCCATTAGCTCAGTTGGATAGAGCGCTGGCACGGATAGCCAGAGGTCGCGGGTTCGAATCCCGGCATGGGTGGAATTTTTAGCTTCTAAAAAGGTTTCTAACGAGATCTGTGTAATATGTATGTCCATGAACATTTATTTATGTAAGAGAAGACATTTCTAAAAATCCAAAAGCCAACCGACTAGACTGGCGGATAAGCCTGACTAACTTTACGAGTTTTATAGCCGGACATTTGGGTTCCAAGACCAGATGCGACTCATTTTGCTTGCTCGCCTTTGACTGGACAAATAAAAGATAAAGGATGATGGGCGTTTTGGTCCTTATGTCCAATCAAGATGAGTCATATGTCGTTGGATAGCTCTTTTCAAGTGAAAAAATAAATTCTATGAAGACGAATCCGTATGAATTGTCCATTTTGAAATATGCTCGTCGGAAAGTACCATTTTTTGCTCTAAATAGAAATTAGAAAAATTCATATCTCTGGTTTAACTCAACCGATGCTCATGATTTTTACGAAAATCACATCTATGCATACTCTGTCATAAATCATTAGAGCGAGACAGCGACATTGCGCTCTCTCTCCCACTCACGGTCACGGGTAACGCTGGAATTCGGTTTTGACCCCTCTCGCGCTCCGGGACACGGCGCGGGGGCAGGTATGTTAGGGTGAGGAACGCTTGGCCGCTTGCGCAGGTAGTCAGTCGTTTGCTGATATTGTGTTAAGTGCTACGTTATTACGCTCCTCATTGTTCACATCGACTTTGACCTTGGCATCATTTTGGACTCTGTTACCCGTTTTATTTGTTGACCGTGGCTTTATATTGGACTTGGGTGCTTAACGATTGGATTGTTTCGTTGCAATGGAACGTTACCGTAACTGTGTAATGTGCCGAAGAGGGCTATACCGAGGCAGATATCAAGTACGCGTTCTGTCGGAAGCCTTGACAAGAACACACGTGGAGCTAGTAACATTTATACGAGAAAACGCTGCTCTGGAGGTTTGTACCTATTGCACTTTTTTTTTCCACTCGATCCTCACTGAACCTTCGATATAAAAGGAAACCAATTGAAATCATGTGCAACTGCATCCCAGATCTATTCTAGTCGTAAATGAGGTAACGAAGACGTAAAAGTGAAAACCGATTGATAAGTGATTCTGGTCGCTTAAAGAACATTCAAGTGATTCCTTTTTCACTTTTACGTCTTCCACGATGTATTTACCACCAAAACAAGGCCTACACAAAACCACAACCAATTACTGTGGTTGCGGTTTTGTGTGGTTGTGTGTATGCCTTGTTTTCGTACACACAACTACAGAAAACCGCAACCAGATCTCTGAGAAATCTGTGAATCTGTGGCATATATTTGACGATTCGCACACCTTCTGACAGAAAAACAAATCCCTCCCACAAATGACCCCCAATGCGTTATTTTGTTAGGTGTTTTTCGGAAACCAAAGTTGTTTTTCTTTTCCTTACATTTTCATATATCATTTTCAGGTCGTGTTTGACAACACCCGAAGAGTATGTTACCGATGCTGGCAAAGAGCCGAAAATGCGACTAGAGGTCATGCAAACCCTCAACCCGAGCCGGAGCCGCAAGAACAAGCAGAACCGCAAGAACAACTACAACCGCAAGAACAACTACAACCGCAATTAGAAGAAATGCTTCATATTCCTGAATATATGAGAGCACCTAATACCGCGACGCATTGTATCTTTCATGGCTGCGCTAATGAAACCCGCCATCGAATTCCAAATGTTGTTGAAATCCACGTATTTTCTCAACATAAATTGTATATCCCCGACAGTGCCAGAGTATGTCACGATCACCTTAATGGGAATGATTGGGATGATTTGCCCCAACATTGCAACATTTCCCATGACTTTACGGCTGCCCACTTCAGGGATGTTTGTGACCTAATGCGAAATGCCTTAAACTCACCCAGATTACGTTTTAGCGACCGAGGCATGAATGAAGAAGAAATGCACTTTTGGACTGGGCGTACTAATGATGAATTTAATGCCATCTTAGAGCAAAATCCATTATTAAGAAATAGAAGTGCAGATCCCAGAACCACTTTGGGCATTTTACTAACGAAACTACGCACAGGAGAACCCAACGCGAGACTTGCGACGTTGTTTAACATGTCTCGGAGAAAACTCGAACGCCAGTTGGCCATCGCACGAGAGTGTCTTAGCACTGACTACGTTGTGCGACACTTGGGAGTGGATCACATGAATAGAGAAGATATATTGGAGAGAAACTTGAGGATTCCAAAAGCACTGTATGGAAATGAAGACAACAATAAAGCCATTATTATTTGCGATGGTACGTATATTTATATATACAAGAGTTCAAACTTTTTGTTTCAGAGGCAATCCTACAGTTTACACAAGTTCCAAAACTTGTTGAAACCATTTTTAATCGTAACCACTGACGGATACATTATAGATGTTAAAGGACCATACGCTGCAACAAAAACTGATGCGCAGATAATGAGCGACTTAATGACTGACGAGGAAAATCGCCTTCATATATTGCTTCAGCCGAATGACGTATTTATTTTGGACCGCGGGTTCAGGGATAGTCTGCAGCATATAGAAGCATGTGGCTACGAATTTCACGTCCCCCCGACGAAGAACCGGGAAGAGTCGCAGCTCACGACTTCTCAAGCAAATGATTCCCGGCTGGTGACAATGTGCCGATGGGTAGTGGAAGTGGTTAACGGGCGTTTCAAAAGAGATTTCAAGCTGTTGCGCCAAAAATATTTTAATAACACAATGCCTAATATGTTCGGGGATTTTATGATTGCAGCAGCAATTACAAATCACTTCCACAGGCCTATTGTCGATAGCCAACACGCAGAAGCTTTTTTACAAAAAATTGTTGAAAGAAGGCAAACCCCAAACGTGTTATATGATTATGTAGAAGCAAAAAGATTAAACAACAGAAGAGCCAATTTCCAGAGATTGGAAGCAAATGACATTCAAGACTTTCCACGATTGAGGGAACAGGACGTGATTTTGCTGTCATTGGGGACATATCAGTTAAAACTGGCAAAATCATATTGCAGCGAGCACCTTAACAACGGCTTATATCTTATAGAAACTTATAGAGAAGCTGCTTTGGAGGATATCCATGAATATGGGATCCACGAAGATGCGTGGCTGTTGCGTGCACGCATACAGTCCCGACATGTACGATCAAAACAATATTTTTGCTATATATTATTAGACAGAAATAGTAGAAACATATTACAACATTATTGCACATGTTTGACAGGACGCCGCACGATAGGTTCCTGTGCGCATATTATATCTATTGTGTGGTATTTAGGATATGCTAGACATGAAGGCTTTACTGAACCAGCACTATTTTTAAATAACATTATCATGGATGAAACACATTAAACGATAAAACTTACTCTGAACTTGTTTTATTTACTTCGATAATAACAACAAACAATGATAATATAATAATCAATGCTGATCATTTGTAATTAAAATCGATATACAATGTCGAAAAAATATCAAAAAGAATTAAAACAACAGAAAAAAAATTTAATAAAAAAAAACTTTTAACGTATGATTACTCAAATTGGACAGAAAATCGGGACTAGCGCTTCGATTATTCTTATTCTACAAAAAAATACCTTTCCAACGACGTATTACTCATTCCGATTGGTGCCAGGACCAGGTTCCATACATTTGCCCATCATCCTTTATGAAAATTATTAAAATCCCTGAAGATATATTAAGTTGCCTGAAACGCGGTTCAAAAAATATGTTTGTGATGTTGTAAAACTTTTGTAAATAATAAAACTGGAACGACTTCAACTTTGTACTTTATTGTACTGTTTTATAGTTTTTATATTTATAATTAAAAAAAACAGGAATACTGGATTAAAACGGATAAACAGGTCAGATCTAAAGGAAGGCCAATGAGACGAGATAAAGAATGTAAACAAACTGACCATTACTGAGTTACATTGCGATAGTGCGCGATTATTATATCTGTCTTTGTCACACGTATGCGGTAATGGCGTCATGTGATCGACGACAGCTGTCGTTGCGTATTTCGTGGTACAGGAAAACTTTCAGTACGGCAGTTGTCAACATTTGGCCATTTTGTGAACTATAATAGTTCATTCCTGTTTAGATTGCGTTCGAAGTGATACGTATTTTTTCGTTTCCGTATTTACTAAGTTTATTGTGTTTATTAATCCGCATACTGTTAGTTTTCTTGTTGATTTTTGCTGTAATTGTAATTAGTTGTTGGTTTTAATTATGGAATCACAGCCTGGCGGCTCTAGACAGCCTAGGACTCTTCCGGTGAATCATGTTTGGCTAATACAGACGACAGCGATTAGAATAGGGAATCCGAAATTTGTATAACTATAATTTATTCAAATAAAAATGTTTTGAACCCCTGAAACTTTGTTTACATTCTTTGTCTCGTCTCCTTGGCCTTGCTTTAGTTAAGATGTGGGGTGGTAATGATGAAAATGAGGGAAATCGAACAATATGTTACATAATTTAAATATTTGAAAGTGAAGATAGAAAAAGAAATATAAAAAATGGAGTAAAGAGGTTTGCACCGTTACAATGTCAAGCACACTTTGTGCCAAAAGGGCTACTATAACTTAAAGGATTATTTAGATGACAATGATGTCTGGAAATAAAGACGGTACAATGCATGGATTCTATGTTTTATAATAATTATGTAAACTATGTTAATTAAGGGCTTTGAAAAGACCAAGTTTGGAGTTTTTTTGTCCATTTTTTCTCCAAAATTATCTAGATTTTGATAAGGACACCTAGTTTAAATGGTAACGTTCACTAAGCCGCAGTTTCTGCGCTACTTAGAATAAAACCTTTTCATTTCATTTCATACGTAAAACACAAACACTAATTGGCGTGTCTCAGGAATTGCGTATGTTAGCAATAATCTGGTTCTTTTATACAAGACAACGATTTGGTTGCTACTTATATGTATGGCAATGATTTTTTTATATATATATAATGAATGAATGCAAGTTCTTTATTGCACTAAAACAAATTTGTATAAAGGCGAGCTTAATACTAGATGGTACATTATTATATTCTTCATTGCCAACCATTAATTAATATGAAATATTATTACATAACATTGTTACAAAGGCGAACTTCTCGCTAGGAGAGATCTATTCCAGCCAAACTTTGCAGAGGGTGTTAGAAATGAGATACAATGAAAAAGGGAGAAATATTTACACCTACATTTTTTTATTGTATTAGAAAACGTGAAGTTAGCAAAATTAATCAAATGTGAAATTCCGCCAAAAATTTAAAAGTGGTTGCGGCCTGTGTCAGATTGCCTGGCTTTAATTTAATGTGACACATTGACGACCTCTGTGGTGTAGCGGTAGCGCGTCTGCCTACCATGCAAGAGGTCCCGGGTTCGAATCCCGGCTGGAAACAAAAAAAAATCCAGGTCTTGGATGTTTACATGTTTGTGATGTCGTTGTTTCTGGTTCCCACGACACAGGGTATCCTAGTGTGGGGCCAGAAGCAATGTATGTGCCAGTATGTAAAATGTTATTTTATGTTAATTTAAAGCTCAAACTGTGCACAACACGAGTGTCTGAGTAATGGCTACATTGCTCTACTAAACGGTGTAGAAATGAATTGCACACGACACGTAGTTACAGAGTTACAGCCCTAGCCGAGGCGACATGTTTTCGTTGCACACGCTTTAGAAAGTGCGAGTTTGACAGATCCAATCGAATAACTTTACTACCGCGTTAATCGAGCATTGAGTAGTGAGTATAAGTAAGTTAACCGTTCGAACTGGCAAAACGCTTACAACTCGCACTCGCGTTTATTCGTGTTTTGGCTGGTAAACGTGTCCACTTCTCAACGTAAACCATTACAACTCGCACTCAGCAATTTTAATTTCCATACTTGTCGCTAGGTGGCGCTTCCTCGATGCCATAGAAATATGAGTTTACGTTAACGCGATCGAGTAGTTAAAAAACTCGCACTAAGCACTCAGAACTGAAACACGTTTCACGTCAAAAATGGTCGAATGCCATAGAAGAAGATGTATTTATGTGTTGAATGCGATATTTATTTATTTAGTACATTACCAAAATATACATTACGATAAGGTATGGCACAGTACGGAAAGTTCTGATGTGGACACCAACAGTATAAAATCATACTATTGTATGGTGATTTGTATGCCTATTTAGGTAGAGCGCATAGCAACCCAACTTTTAAAATTTATAACATCTTCATGTACTTGTGACTCACAGATCAATAAATGAATTATGAATTATTATGGAATCAGGCATTACTTTGCGGAAATCCATAATAGCATTAAATTGTGAAAATTACTTCTTAATTAATTTTTAGCCTCTAAATAGGTTTTTTTTAATTGTCCTTAGCACGGGTTAAATAAAAATAATAAAATAAAATAAAAAATAGTAAAATCATGTGGGTATCATTCCGATGTAAAAACCTAACTGCAAAGTAGGTAGTCGGGGCTGTCAGTGATGCTATTTACTTAAGCCAGATGTCGCTGCCTGTACGTAATACAGAGAATATTGTAAAGAGGTTCGAAATTTCACTGAGACCGGTGAGTCGCCCATTAACTCAGTTGAAAAGAGCGCTGGCACGGATAGCCAGAGGTCGCGGGTTTGAATCCCGGCATGGGTTGAATTTTTAGCCTCTAAATAGGTTTTTTTTAAATTACTTCTAACACTAAATTCCGCCAAAAATCCCAGAAGCACCATGCGGTTAGTTAATGCACCGCCCTCCCTCCCACTTTTTCAAGCAGAAGTAAGACATGAACACACCACCACCACACCAATATTTGTGTGAGAAAATGTGCGACGCATTTCGCCTCTAACACGAGGCATCCTCAGGCTCACAACAAATCACACTTGTATCCCAGAGAGGTAGGCACAAACCAGGGACTGCCGCTTGTTACGATCCAGACATGTCGTTGCATCCATCAGTCGCGGTTCCGGGTATTTTTATTGTATCATCCTCTTTCTGATGTGGAATATACATTATAAATGTACACAGCCTTATAAAATGATAAAATATGTTGGAAAGTTCAACCACGGGCAGAGTAAAACGACATCACTGAAATTCACTTTTATATATTTTCACGAGGAAGAATACACGAACACACACCGATTGGCGCGAAATACAACAAGAAAGAATGAAAAGTCATCTGTCAAGCAAGTGTGACAATCGGCAAGGCAGTGTTGCTATAGAGGAAAAATAAAATCTCCCACAGACAATAAGATTGTGTTTTTGTCACAATATTCCAACAAAAATATAAAAATATCACCTCAGCTCACGCTTCCGGCTTTTTAAACTCAGCTTTTCATACTTTATCAAACGCCACTAAAACACAACATCTATCGAACCGAACAGCGACTGAATTTACTACATTCTAAAAGTTTCTCCGTTGTAACAAAAGTTTTTGAGCCGGTGCCAAGTTTTTTAACAAGCTCGTTTTGCACCGCCCGGTCCGCTCCGGACTTGAATATTTGATCCCATTCCGTTTCAAGTGGGCCGTTCTAAAAGCAATCTGGCTGATTAGTTTTTAAAATGCAGCTTTTAAGGCGGCTCCTCATGGAGCCATTCCCATACAAACGTAGTTTGATATTTATTTACAAATAGTATGTTGAATCACGATGAAACTATGCCAATGCGTTTAGAGGACACACATCAAGGTTTAGTCGTGCTTAAAATTGGAGATAAACTTATCAAAATTATTTTTTTGCCTTTAGAATAGAACTATTTGTTCCAGAAAAATTATAGAACTTATAATAAAAACTGTTTTTATACGGATTTTACTCGTTTATTACATTAATGTCAAATTTTAAAAATGTAATAAACGAGTAAAATCCGTACAAAACAGTTTTTATTATGTCTAGTGCTCGTGTTAACCTTAGAAAATACTATGATACAAGTAAAATTGTTTCTTAAACTACAATTAAAAAAAGCAAATAGTAGCATCTGTTGCTAAACTAGGCGTGAACCTGTACTTCAGTAAACAGCGCCCCCATCCGGAAAAATATACAGATAGAACTAGCCACAAAAAAGGTGAGACCGAGACAAAACAGTTTTATTTGTTTGCACATTAGCAATGATGACGTAATTAGTAAGTACAGAATTTGCAGTGAAATCTTTTATTTATGTTCCAGTTATTAATTAAATCTTATAAATCTAGTTTAGAGAAAAGGTGTGTGTAGTGTAGGGACCTCTAATGTAACGTGTCTAAATGTATGAGTGAGTGTGTGTTTGTGATAGTTTCTAAGTCTAATTAATGAGGCCATAATTTCTTATCTATTCTGTTATCCTAAAGATCAAACCTCGATTTGTGTCCTCCAAACGTGTCAATGGCAAAGTTTTATTGCGATTCGGCACGTTGTTTGTAAATAAAAATCAAACTACAATTTTATGGAAATTGGTCCTTCAGGGAGTCTCTTAAAGCTGCAAAATATAGGTGGACCAAAATCTCATAGGGTTATTTAAGTAACTAAGTACAGTCAGTTAGCTTTTAGAATATGCCTCGGCTACTATCGGATATATTCGATAGCAACCCTTGTATGTCCCAACTGCTGGGGCACGGGTCTCTTCCTGCAGCACTGGAAGGTTAGGCCATACTCCACCACGGGGGCCAAGTTCGGGTTGCTGGAGGATTGTAAGACAGTGGCGGGCCTTACTGGAAGTTATCAAGCCGCCCATAAGGCCCCTGACATGGCTTAACGACTGCCATTACATGACAGCCGGCACCCACGGCTTAAGTGCCTTGCGAAGCACGGAAGTGCTCGGAAAGATGCCACTAGCGGTAGTCAGCGGTCACTCATCCTGCACCTGACCGCGCCTGTTGTTGCCTAACTCGAGTGATTGATTCCAATCACTCGGGTCCGCTAGGCCACGAGCGCTTCGTGTAAATTTGGATATATTCGTGTAATAGAAATTTCGGAACTAATATGACACTTCACTTTTCATAACTTTTCAATATAGTGAAGAAAAGTTTTATACAGAGCAGGAAGTAGTATTACACTCGTGTGTTTTCGGCGAATAACGAAGCCTACAAAAGCTAACAGACTATAAAGCATTTATTTCCTAAAAGACAATATTATATTACAAAAAATATATTACAACCTCACAAACACACACTTTCAAATTTAACTACAAAAAGTATCTTCTTCACTTACAAAATAACTTGTAACTCCTTTCATATATACTTCACACACTTAAAAACCACACACATTTATACACACACATACACACGTAGGTAACTATTTAGAAGAATTTTAATATTATAATCAGTGAGCGCTACCTAAAATGGTTTTTTATATTTATTATTTTGGTTTTTAATTTCTTATGGTAAAATTTTATTCAATCCGGTTTTCAAATAACTCATCTCTAAACTGAACAATTCTCTAAATGTTTTTTTATCCCGGCCTTTGTATTTTAGTGTATTTTATTTTCTTTTTCTTTGTTTGTACCGTAAATGGTAACCGCTGAAAACCAGGGTCGTGGTCGCTACCGGCCAGGGCATGATGCTGAGCGGTGACCAATTTGTTAACCAAATCTAACCCAACTGTATTTTATTTAAATTTGTATTGTTAGTATTAAGATTTGAGTATCAAATAAATAATTTACTTACTTACATATTGGCCTCAAACTATATAGATAGCCTTAGTCAAATTCTGATAGATAAATAAACAAATAGAGACGTTAATGCAAGGTCCAACTATAAGGACTAATGCAGATCAGACACCGTTTGATTTATACTGCTTCGTGCGCGTTCCCCTTACACCATAAAACTGTTTACAATAAGAGCGTAAGTAGGTTTATTTAAGTTACGTTTTTATTAACATCTGCAAGTTTTATGAAGCTGGTGTCTGAGTGATTTTTATCTACTGCTTCCTTTCATCACTGATGTTTAAAAAAAATAGCTAAGTGCGATTGGAATTGGGCACCGCCTCACTTTTATGTAAATACATACAGTATTTCAAGCATTACCTTTCGGGTATAGTTTGCTAGCTTATAGAATATATTTCGGGCTCTAGAGTAAGCTTCGGTTTTCGCCAATTTTCGCTAGTTTTCGTACTGATGATCGAGTTCTGATTTCGAAATTAGGTGTCATATTTGTTCCGATATTTCTATTACACGGATATATCCGATTCCATCCGATAGTAGCTGAGGTATATTCTAAAAGCTAACAGACTAAACGCGACTATTCTACATATTTTAACACCAGTGAGGGATTTTCTTAGAGCTTATTAAAAAAATATATAGTTCTTGAAACTGCGACCCTTATGGCCTTATGGCCTCTGACATGACTGCCATTATATGACAGCCGGCACCAACGGCTTAACGTGCCTTGCGAAGCACGGAAGCGCTCGGAAGAATGCCACTAGCGGTAGTCAAGGGACGCTCACCCATCCTGTACCTGACCGCGCCTGTTGTTGCTTAACCAAGTGATTGATTCCAATCACTCGGTTCGCCTAGGCCACGAGCGCTCGACGAATGTCAAATATATGTAAATATACGAATATATAATTTATGTTTATCATCAAGCACCACTCAACGACACGTTGTAAAAGTGTCATAAACCGGCAAGTTTCGCGACACTACAAATTGGGCTGGATGAAAACAAGGTGATTATCACAGCTATAAAATAGACGTAACGACTTCTTTTGTTGTCTGCTTCCCTAGCTAGCTTTTGCCCGTGGAATTCAAATGAGAAACTACTCGTAAGGCTAGGGCACAGACAAAAAAACCGTGTCCTTTTCTAAACACAATTCCAATGCAATTTTAGGACAAGTTCACCATTTTCTCACCTCCTTACGTAATAGAATCGATGTCAACCCCTGTCTGTCCCCACTGCTGGGACATGTGTCTCTTCCTGCGATGCAGAACCTAGAATCAATATACAAGAACTTTAATCGATTTCCGCTAAAAACGGCAGTTATTGGCGGAAAGGGATTTAAGTCCTGGGTTGTTGATTCTAGGTTGTAGACTGTAGATTCTAAAAATAGTTTAAAAACCTATTTAGAGGCTAAAAATTTTACCCATGCCGGGATTCGAATCCGCAACCTCTGGCTATCCGTGCCAGCGCTCTACCAATTGAGCCAATGGGCGACTCACGGCATCGGTGAAATGTTTAGCCTCTAAATAGGTTTTTAAATTTGTTCCTTAGCACGGGTTAGTGCATTAAAAATAAAAATAGTATACTAAAAATAGTTGTCACAGATGTTAAGGTTTCTCATGACCACTTTTAGATAAAAACTTAGTATAAAACCAGTAATGATTTTTTTCCGTTGGTGCGGCTATTTAGCACCGCGAATCACCTTAACAAAGATAGCGTGCTCCTCTCCCAACTGAGCTAATGGGCGACTACTCGGCATCAGTGAAATTTCGAACCTCTTTTTACAATACTCTCTGTGTTACGTACAGGCAGCGACATCTGGCTGAAGTAATTTGCATCACTTGCAGCCCCGAGTACCAACTTTGCAGTTAGGTTTTACATCGGAATGATATCGCTGTACCCACATGATTATATTCTTTTTAATGCACTCACCCGTGCTAAGGACAATTTTAAAAACATATTTAGAGGCTAAAAATTCCACCCATGCCGGGACTCGCACCCGCGACCTCTGGCTAACCGTGCGAGCGCTCTCCCCACTGAGCTAATGGGCGACTTCTCGCGACATGTTACGCAAAAGTCACGCGACAGAATGGAGTCTTGTTTACTAAAAGCCAAAGCTAGATCAAGAGGCTCTAGCCGTTGTGGCGCCCGACGTGGGGCTACAATTGCCGGCGAGTCAATCCCGGTCGAAATAAGGCTCTGGACACAGCACACCCCAACCGTTGGAGATTTACAATCTTATTTATAAAACACGATTCCATAAGAGACATAATTATTTTCTTAATTAAGCATGTTTTATTCAAATGTATCTGAAATATTTTGATTTATTTGTACATCTACTTCCTTCTCCAATATATTGCTCCAGTCCATCCAAAGGTTGTCTGGAAGAGATCAATTTTAGTGATAAGGCCGCCGTCTGTACTCTTAAGTTAGAAATATCTGTGTAATTTACATTTTTATGTACAATAAAGTGTTCTCTACCTATCTATCTACATACATACATAACCACACGCCTGCATCCCAGAGGGGTAGGCAGAGACCAGGGACTGCAACTTGCCACGATCCTGACAGATCACCTTCGCTTCACCAACGTTCATAAGTCGTTGCATGCACGCTCGCTGGTTCCGGGTACTTTTTATCTTTCCTTTTGCTAATACATCCCCTATTTGGTCGATGTATGTCCGCCTAGGCCGTCCCTTACCAGCCCTTCCACTCACATTCGCAATATATATTTGTTCGTCCATAAAACACTCGAAAAACACTCGGTCAGAGTGGAGTTTTTTCCACTACAATACGGCCCGAAGGCAGCGGCTTACATTTTACATTGTAGATACATTTTGCATTCAGCAAATCGAATGTAAATTCTTGACGTAGAAGTCTAAATAAATATTCATGGACATATTACACAGAAAAGTTCGTTTGCTAGTTTGACCCGGCCGGGGATCCAACCCGAGACCTTCGGTTTTACAGTCAGCGTGCCAAACGGTTGCGCCACCGAGGCTGCCATAATAAAATTGATTTGATTTGAAAGGAAAAACTTGCATCATTTGGTACCCAGCGCCTAAACAAGACGTGCACTCGTCAGCCATTCTTTGAGTATCCCCGGCTTTGTTTGCTGACACAGTACGAGGAGGCTTTTTGATCTCACGCGCGGTCCTTTGCTTTGTTAGCAGTGTAGTGGGGTTCTAACGAGGAGGGTGCTTTAAAAACAGCCAACACCGTGTCAAAAAACTGACAAGCCACGCGAAAGATACGAAAGGACACAGACGCCTTATTCGATATCGGCCCTTGTATATCCCCACTGCTGGGGCATGGGTCACTTCCAGCATCGCAAGAAGATTAGGCCATACTCCACCACGGGGGATAAGTCCGGGTTGGTGGAGAATTGTAAGTCAGTGGCAAGCCTTACCGTCAGAAGTTATCGAGCCGCCCATAAGGCCTTTGACATGCCTTAACGCCTGCCATTACATGACAGCCAGCACCAACGACTTAACGTGCCTTGCGAAGCACGGAAGCGCTCGGAAAAAGAGCCACTAGCGGTAGTCACGGGACGGTCACCCATCCTGCACCTGACCGCGCCTGTTGTTGCTTAACTCATGTGATTGATTCCAATCACTCGGTTCGACTAGGCCACGAGCGGTTCTGTTGATACTTTGGAGTCGTGTAAATGCTTAACCCGATACAGTGGAAAGTTTACGTATTACAAGGGCAGAACAAGGACTGTGGTCTGTGAAACGCCTAATGAACGCCATAGCGCAAGGTTGTGCCATCATACATCATCAGATCGCAGTTTAGTGGAATTGTACTGCAGGGGGGTGCTGCTGCCCACACCCCGGTTTGTGTCCCTTAGTCGCCTTTTACGACACCCGCCGCGCGAAGAATTTGGGTTGGTGCTATTCTCTAGGCCAACACCACACAGCGTCTTCGGTATTGCCCATGATTATATCGCACCGCAGTCTGTGACGCTCGTAGGGTAGCACCTGGCACTGACTGAAAAATCAGCGCTGAAGGCTTGACCATCAGCATATTGCTGAGTCAGTTGCCATTTATAGCAGCAGTGACACGCCGTGACCTTTCGTTTTTCTTCCTTTTTTTTGTTTTTTGTGAATAACAAACTTAAAACATAACTAAACTAAGCATAACAGTTTAGTTATGTTTTAAGTTTGTTACTGTGCCGTGTGCACTGTTTCTATAATAAACTAGCTTTTGCCCGCGACTCCGTCCGCGTGGACTTTTTTTGCAACCCCGCTCACTCCCTTATGTGTTAAGTTTTGTTAAAGTTCTCTGGGCTGTTATTCTTTATTTCCTTCTAGTCCTCGGAATCCCAAAACTCGGAATCCAAAAGTCCGTTTCACTGGTTTACTCCACACAGGGTATCCTAGCGAGGGGACCAGGGTTGCAACTACTATTACGGGTTGAACTTAGTAGGCCACTAAATCAAGGAATCTCCTTTTTGTATTTCCAATTTTTTAAGCTTAATTTCTAACCCTGTATGTACCTACTAAAAGACAAATAAATGAATAAATAATAATAAATAAATTTAGAAAAACGGCGAAACAGGTGATCAATCAATTGTGTTTAAGAGTAGGTATTTATTTTAAGTTTCAAATAAATTAGACAACATTCTTTATACCACTCACACAAATTTTGGCACCGCTTTGCGCCCCTTTACGGATTGAATTTCAAAAACTCCGGTCTTATTCCTTGCCTACATTATATATAGAATATATTCTTCTTGTTCTTCTTCAAACGCATCACGTTTTATCTACGCCCTCTCACCCAACGTCTTTTCAATGTGACGCTCGCCCTTAGCTTCTGTTTGACACGCTCAACTAAGTCTCCGCATTGTCCTCGGCTGTGCCACGCCATGGGGAGTCATACCTATGCAATGCGGTTAGAGCTAGGTTATTTTTAGACAGGTTACTAAGTATGGGGTGAATAGGCCTTGAATCTATGGCGTGATTTCGAAGTCGTTAGCGATATTTTGAGGTTATGTTTTTTATGTAGCCTCTATATCAGTGGCGAAGCTACCTAGGGCCTAGGCGGGGCAGTGCCCCGGGGCCCTCAAGCTCAGGGGGCCCTCGAGTCCTTACCAGAAATCTCTATCGAACTGACCTTTTGGAATTTTCTCCCATTTTCAAATATGACAGGTTGCAACCCCACTTTAATCATGACAACTCAGTTGAGATAAATTCAAAAGTTATGCCTAGGGAATTCCCCTAAATTCTTTCTGTAGGTTGGCAGAGTCAATTTGACGGATAGTGATATGTGCGTTTTATCATACATCGATGTGCGTTTTATTGTATTTGTTAAAGTATTTGTATATTTTATATTCCCCATTTTTCAATTTGGCCTACATAGCAGTTGGGCCCCATTGTTCAATTTGCTCCAGGGCCCTTGGTTACCTAGCTACGCCACTGCTCTATATGCCCCACTTCGGCAGAGGCCTCTCATAAAGAGAGAGTATGGGTTTAATTACTACGCGTGCCCACCGCGAATTGGCGATTTCAAGTGCCTAAGTAACCTAACCTTCCTGCGATGCAGGAAGAGACCCTTGCCCCAGGTAGTGTGTACAAGGGTTGATACCGTGTATCGTAAAGAAAATGTGGCTTAGACGCAGACTGTTCAAAGCAGCGGCATGTTTAGCCAAAGCCTGACTAAAGCAATCTTCCAAGAATTTAAACCGCGGATTGTGGAGCAGAACTTTAGCGGCGCAAATCCACGGAACACAAGTGATGATAGTCACAGAAGTGCTTCAACGTGTTTGGGGTCAACGGTGGTAGCGAAGCGGTAGAACGCCGGTCTAACATTCAGGAGGTCTTGGGTGCGAATGCCGGCATGAAACCGTGGCTTGATTTTAGTTACGTAGGTACATTTGTGAAGTCGTTAGCAATCAGCAATGTTAGAAAACAAGGAAATTGCCCTTCTGTTGCATTATTTTTATATATTTTTTTTATTTTCATATAATTTATAATATTATCATACAAATGTAAATGAAACGCGGTTCAAAAAATGTGTTAAGTTCACTTTGTGCCAAAAGGGCTACTATAACGTAAATGATTATTTAAATGACAATGATGTCTGGAATTAAAGGCAGTTGGTACATTGCATGAGTTTTTATTATAATAGTATTATTATTATGCATTATTATAGGTATTAATTATGTATCATTATGATAATTATGTAAACTCTATTAATTAAGGACTTTCAAAGATTAAGTTTGGAGTATATTTGTCCTTTTTTTCTCCAAAATGATCTAGATTTTGAAATGGACTCTTAGTTTGACTTGTAATGTTTTTCTGCGCTACTTTGTATAAAACCTTTTCATTTCATCTCATCAATCCCGTAAATTTTGATACAAAGTTAATATTATATATAACAATTACCTATTACTAATTAACTTAAGTTAAGGCCTCTGACATGGCCTCTGAAAGTCGTTAGACTGCCATTACATGTCAGCCGGCACCAACGGCTTATCGTGCCTTGCGAAGCACGGGAGCGCTCGGAAAAATGCCACTAGAGGTAGTCACGGGACGGTCACTCATCCTGCATCTGACCGCGCCTGTTGTTGCTTAACTCAAGTGATTGATACCAATGACTTGGTTCGACTAGGCCACTAATAAATGCATTTTTTTATTGTATCAGTAAAGATTGTACAATTAATACGGCGGGCTTAATACTAAATAGTATTTTATCCTAGTCAACCGACAGTAGGTGTCGAACAGTGAGGTGATATTTTATTCTAATTATCTTTAAAATTAAACTATGCATTAATACGTACAATAATTATAAACATACATATATCCAAAAATAAATAGTATATACATATAAATAGACTTAATAATATATATTCACATACTTACGGATAGAATTACACATTACTGTTCTGAATATGTAGATAGTTTTCCTGAACTCTACTCTTAAAGACGCCGACTGACGGACATAGATACATATTATATAATTAGATATTCCAAATGTATTTCGATATTCCAGACGAAGCAAGCCACGTAGTTAGTGGAACTTCTTCGTGTCACTAGAGCGCGGCAAATCCAGCTTAATCTATCACCATCGCGCTTAGCGGCTGGCTCCACGCCAGAGCATAGTCCAGTTTGCTACGCCGCCGCCGTCGAGATTGTTTATAGCTAGGAAATTAGATTTTCTGAACTGCACTTGATGGAAATTTGGAATACTGCCTCGCGTAGGCTGCCATTGTGAAACAGCTGCGTCTGGCAGCTGAGGTGCATACGTGTTGATGTCCGCTGATGTGACACTATTTTGGTTGCCCGCAACGAATGCTTTGTGTACCTAACCCCCAGTTTCTCGTGTTAATCTACGGTTAACAGCAGTGAAATGTTTTTATGTAGTATGCCTTTGCCCAACTGAGCAGATATTAGTCATGTACGTATCTGCTGACATCGCAGATCGGTGTTTTCTTTTAAAACGCCTTCTCTTTTTCAACTTCATGTAAAACAACACAATGCAATTAGAATATTTTCGGGGCTTAATCGCGTAGTAATTTATTGCTATTTTACCTCGACATTTCGACGATGCTACAGCCATGTGTACAAGTCGTGAACGTTTAAAATATGTTTTAGCACAATGTAATCTCAGAATATTTGCTTTCATAGCGTACGCTTCACTTTCCGGGGAACAAATGACCGCACACCGTAGGCGTTGAGTCCGCGACAAGTACTCGGAGGATATTTTTTACGATTCAGGGACAATTGTCCCTTGAAGACAAAAGTCCCTCTTCTGCGCATGCCTTCAGGGACTATTGCCTATAGAAAAGAGCGGGTGATCGTGCTCTTCCACTGTAAAGGGAAATTTCCCGCTAGGCAGATCGTATGCCTGGGGAGGGCCGGTCCAACTATTTTTTTTTTTTTAACCCTATAAAGGGCACCCTCCGGAGGACACGGGGGAGGGAGGTGGTGAATGCTCATGCATAACAGCACGGACCCGGCCGTGCTGCCAATGTGGGACTCACAAGAAGTGCGCCTACCCACTAAACACCACCTTGGGACTGGTTTTGGTCCTAGAGACCCCTAAACCCACATCGGGAGCGACCCCCCTCGAGGCCGAGGAGGGCGCACAGCGGAGCTCCCTAGCGGAGCGTCCGCTTAGAAGAGTTTATATTACAAAACTGCTATGAAAGAGCAGTGTCCCCCCTAGGGGGGACACTGGCAGAGGAGGGGATGAAAGAGCAGTGCCCCCCCTAGGGGGGACACTGGCAGAGGAGGGGGGTCCAACTATTGTGAGTCGGACGTTATATTTATTACCATAAACACTTTGATTGCGCGATGCAGGAATGTTGGAGTTTGTAGTGCGCGCGCAGAGTTGACATGTGCTCGCCACATGTCCCTTGGGGACAAAAGTCCCTCGCCTTATTGAACAACTATGCGTTGTAAAGACTCGCCCCCCAGTTCAATTTACCCTCTCACTCTGCAGGAGCTGCTGGTGACTCTGTCGACGCTACTGCGCGGGTCTGTGTACGAGCGACTGCGCTGGGCCTTCCGCCTTTACGACGTGGACGGAGATGGGGCCATCACGCGGCAGGAGCTAGGAGAGGTGTGTATATAGATTAGATTAGAACTGTGGAATGACCTGCTGGTTGCGATAAGACGCTCCCCATCTCCGGCTATATTTATAACCAGAGTAATGGAATTCCTTCTCTCTTAATAACTATTTAGCTGTAAGTATTCATTAATTTCCTTTCACATATATAATTATGTAGGTATATCATCTGTTTCTTGTCCTTATAACACGTGTTATATAAGTCACTATTTATGTAAGTATGTGTACACATTTATTTATAGTATTCAAGTATGATTTATGTAAGTTTATTGTTACGTATAGGTACGTATGTTTATTAACATTCCTATTTTTACCGACTACTAGTATCTATTTCTCCTTCGGCTAATTCTCCGATTTGAGGTTGCCTGGAAGATATTGCTATTAGCAATAAGGCCGCCAGTATCTTATCTTCTGTATCTGCTGTTGTGTATCAATTTTCCGGTCTACAATAAAGAATATTCTTATCTTATCTTAACTCTTTATTGTACACGCCAGAAAACAAAATACATAAAAAAGCTTACATATCTAAGTATTGCCGTATACAATTAGCGGTCATATCGCCCATATCTATAGCCCATGTCGTCATCATCAGCTCATTATGTCCCCACTGAGGGGCGCGATTCTCTTCCCTAAGGAAGGTACAGCCTGTTAGCTTTTAGAATATACCTCGGGCTCTAGAATAGGCTTCGGTTTTCGCCGAAAGCACACGAGTGTAATCCTGCTTAGTATAAACCTTTTCTTCACTATTTTGAAAAGTTATAAATAATATTACAAAATAAACCTTCCCTTACCGAATATATCCGATTGTATCCGTTAGTAGCCGAGGTATATTCTAAAAGCTAACAGACTGTATAGGCCATACTCCACCACGGGGCGAAGTCCGGCTTGGTGGAGGCTTGCAAGATATAATAAAAGATCGGTAGAAAAAGGCATTTGGTATAGGACATTGCAGTGTGAACCTCCTCGCATTCCGTGGTTTCTAAATATAAATTTAAGCAGGAATCTTATTATACTGGCTCATAGAATCCGCTCTGGTCACATCCCATTAAATAATTTTGGTTTTCTTATGAAAAAAGTCCAATTACCAAACTGTGAGAAATGTGGTACTGTGGAAGATATTCCTACATATATCTTCCACAGTACATTTGTTAATGGAATGCATAGGAAACCAACATAAAAGAGACGCACTGATAGATGCACTCAATATAAACATTTTAGAAGTAGGCAAGTTCCAGACGTTACTCTCCGATCCCATTTCGAAAGAAGCGATGTTAATTTATAAATTTGTCAGAGATAGTTTAGATAATCGTTAAGACTCTGTTAACGTAAGTTAATAACTTTAGAATAAGGTACAATGGGGCTGACATGTCCCCGTAAGGTACAAAAGCCCCTAATGAAATAAAGATAAAAAAAAGAGGCTTGCAAGACTAGTGGCTGGTCTTAACGTCAGAAGTTTTCAAGCCGCCCTAAAGCCTCTGACTTGCCTTAACGACTGCCATCTATCGACGGAAGTCGGCACCAACATTATGGAGTTAGCTGACACCTTGGACTAACACATAGGCTAGGTTTTACTGCGGGCAAATATCTTATTCCCATGGGAAAATCGATAAACCGCGGGTAACACCGCGGGGCACAGCTAGTAAAGTATAAATATATTCATGGTACTGCCCATGATTGTATCGCACCGCAGTCTGTGACGCTCGTGGGGTAGCACCCGGCACTGACTGAAAATCAGCACTGAAGGCTTGTCCATCAGCATATTGCTGAGTCAGTTGCCATTTATAGCAGCAGTGACACGCCGTGACTTTTTTTTTTGTTTTTTGTGAATGTTATGTTTAGTAATATATTTTAATATTCTTTTTATTGCACTAACCCGTACTAAGGACAATTTGAAAAACCTATTTAGAGGCTAAAAATTCCACCCATGCCGGGACTCAAACCCACGAGCTCTGACTAACCATGCCAGGATTCGAGTCCCGGCATGGGTTGAATTTTTAGCCTCTAAATAGGTTTTTAAAATAAATTTTAAGTTTGTTTTGTTACTGTGGCGTGTGCACTGTTTCTATAATAAGTATTTTTTTTCTTCTTACATATATACATACATAACCTCACGCCTGTATCCCAGGGGGGTAGGCAGAGACCAGTGACTGCCACTTGCCACGATCCTGACCGATCACCTTCGCTTCATCAACGTTCATTAGGCGTTGCATGCACGCACGCCGGTTCCGGGTACTTTTTATCTTCCCCTTTGCTAATCCCCTATTTGGACGATATATGTCCGCCTGGTACGTTCCTTACCAGCCCTTCCACTCTCATTCGCGATATATATGTATATGTTTCGTCAATCTTTCTTCCTTCATCCTCTCCACATGTCCAAACCAACGCAACATTCCTTTCTCAGTTCTAGTCAATACATCCTCTTTCAGTCGACAACGTTCTCTTATCAGACTATAGCGTCAATCACATACTTCGCAAGGACCTCATTTCTCCTGCATCAATATTCAATTTTCTTGCTTCTTTTGCCTCACCCAAATCTCGTATGAGTTTTCTTCTTCTCCATACACATACGTGTTTTATTCTTCGTTAATTTAAAGACACCTTAATGATATTGATGGGCAAATCCTTGTGGCAGGTTGTGGTGGCCGTCCACGAGTTGTTGGGACGACGGGCACCACCGGGCTCGCCGGCCGCGCGGGTCGACGACGCCAAAGCCTCTGAACAGGTGAGTCAGGGAACCTGTCCGTCAATACCTATGAGCGGTGGCAACGGAGCGGTATAGAACGCCGGCTTCTAACATGACATGACATGACATGTAATGACGTGACGTGACGTGACGTGACGTGACGTGACGTGACGTGACGTGACGTGACGTGACGTGACGTGACGTGACGTGACGTGACGTGACGTGACGTGACATGACATGACATGACATTTACATACAGGCACATGCAAAAATGCCACTAGCGGTAGTCACGAGATGGTCAACGATCCAGTACCTGACCGCGCCTGTTGTTGCTTAACCCAAGTGATTGATTCCAATCCTTTGGTTCCGCTTGGCCACGAGCGCTTCTTACCTTAACCTTACTGTCAGAAGTTATCAAGCCCCAATACCTACTTTAGCAAATTTCTCCTTTGGGAACCCCAAAACCAGGTTGTTTCTTGCTCGTGGCACGAAAAAATAGTAGTTCATTAGCAGAGCGTACTTGACACATTTCTGCCTCGCTGCCGCAGCGGCTACAAGGGTTTAAACAAAAGCAATATTAGTTTCATATAGGTTTCTAATTGGTATTGCAACGTGCGTTATTGGATGTATGTAAAATTAACGTGTAAGTCAGTTTACCTGTATTTTATTTATTTAGGAAACAAACGGTACAGTTACATTCTTAGGTACCTACGTAAACTATTTTGAAATGCATCTAGTGAAGTTTTAAGTGGCACAAACATTAGCAAAGACAGACTTGTGTGTTCCCACTGCGGGGGCACGGGTCTCTTTCTGCATCGCAGGAAGGTTAGGCCATACTCCACCACGGGGGCTAAGTCCGGGTTGGTCGAGGATTGTAAGACAGTGGCGGGCTTTACTGTCAGAGGTCCTCAAGCCGCCCATAAGGCCTCTACATGGCTTAACGACTGTCATTACATGACAGCCGGCATCAACGGCTTAATGTGCCTTGCGAAGCACGGAAGAGCTCGGAAAAATGCCACTCGCGGAAGTCACGGGACGGTCACCCATCCTGCACCTGACCGCGCCTGTTGTTGCTTAACTCAAGTGATTGCTTCCAATCACTTGGTTCGACAAGGCCGCCACGAGCGCTTCGCACAGACCAGGTAAAACGTTCTTTTCTGTCGCCTGTATCACGAATGGCATAAGGCTAGTGAAAAAAACTTGTAGTTTTTGAAGTGGTCGCGTTTAAAGTAGTTTTCTCATGGAGGTAGGCAAAAACAGTCTGTACCTTCCTAGGCACCTACAGACTGTATTCCGGGTCCGCTGCCTCTTCCAAAGTTGCGCTTTTATAGGTAAAACTTTGTCCCTCTGCGTTTCGCTGAGGTTGGGGAGCGAAGTAAAGTTGCAGGGGGCAATTAGTGGCCGTGCCGTACTCGACTCGATGCAACCGTGCAACTTTTCTCTTGCGAATTACAGCAGCTCTAAACGCTGCGGGGAACTTTATAGGTAGGTACCTATATTTCCATCCAAAGGTTGTTTCTCTAATCGCATCGCATTACGGCGCGACACACTAATAGTATTTATAATTTCGCCTTTTTCTCCACTACAGTACGGCCCGAATGCAGCAGCCTACTTTACATTGACATTCAGCAAACAGAATGTAAATTCTTTACGTTGATATAAATTGATTTGATAAAGGCTTAGAGTATGTACCACATACATAACCTTAAGGATAAAGGCGAAAGTTTTTGAGTGTGTATGTTTATTACTTCTCGACGTAGGTATAAATGGCTGGAGCGATTTAAAAAAATATATATTTGGAGTTAACTTACACCCTGGATTAACACGGGAAAATATTTTATTCCCAAGGGAAAATCCATAGGTGACACCGCGGGGCACAGCTAGTTGAGACATAATACTTATAAAATGTTGGCATTATTTTGTTTTCAATTTCGCGGTTCTGGCGTGCTTCATTGGTAAATGACAGATTTCCTGTTGGCATTATGTCGGAAACTCGATGCCATTTGTGGCAATTTAAAAACAAAATACACGCTGATACAGTCACAAACAAAAGTGTTTTGAGATTTTGTTGTGGGATCAAGCGAATCTAACGTTTTAAAAGCCAGCTTTACAAGGTTACTTTTATTTTTTTATGTATTCTTTCAATGCCCCACTGGAAGGAACAGGCCTTCTCTTAAAGAGAGAGTATGGGCTTAATTACCACGCGTGCCCACCGTGAATTGGCAATATCAAGCGCGGAGGTTTTTGAGCATCCCAGACAGTCCGGTTTCTTCACAATGTTTTCCTTCACGGTGAGCGAGTGGTATTGCTACTATAGCTACTACTATGTGGAGTTATTCACAAATGTATATAACTTAGAAAACAGAGTTATTGCTATATCTCCGCACTGGAAATCGAACCTGGGTCTCTCGCTTTCAAATCCACCGTTCTACCCACTGGGCTACCGCCCTTTCTAAATACATACTTAAAACTGATGCGCGTGAATTTGGTTAACAATGTTTCTCATAATATTGTATTGTTTTTTATTGAATGTAAATTTAAAAAAGGGTTTGATATGTATTGGATAAACCAAATATTTTTTGGTTTGTACCGTATTTTGTTTTAACATTTAAAGACTGCTATTTGCGTCTCTCTCACACAACAGTCTGAGACCAAGAAACAAACGATTGTCCTATCTTCCTTTTATTAATAGTGTTATAAAACAGGCTATAAATAGTCTATGTATATCATCTCGAAGCTAACGGTCAAACTAACGGTCATAAATATTTTTCGATTTTGATATCCGAAAAAAGTATTCACTCAATATATCGGAAAAAAATAAATCACTGATAAAGTAACTCGATTATTTTCTGAAAAATATCGATAATTTTTACCCAAACCTACCTCAGACACCAGGGCTTACAACTCAAGTCTCATCTCATCAGTTCATCAAAATAATATTTGGAAATTAAAATTAGAAGTAAATATAAGTACCACTCACTGAGATCGTACCTACGTGCCTACATCTGGCGCACCCTGGATAACAATCAGCGAGTTCCTAACGCTGATTGGCAAATCCTTTCACGGCTTGGCATTAACACGCTTAGAAGAATAAATAAATTGATCAAGTACTTTGCTATTATATAATAATAGATTTACCAACGCGCGACTATAATAATTTACTCATTTAAGAATTAAACGATTCTAATCACGATTGTGGACCGCGTACCCAACGTAGAAATTCGTCGAAGAACCAAGGTCGAAGACGTTGGTAAGCGGATTAAAGACAAAGTGGAGATGGGCAGGACACTTGGCTAGAAGGGAAGACGGCCGGTGGACCAGGGCAGTATCGGATTGGTGGCCAAGGGTGGGAAGGAGGTTGGTAGGCAGACCACCGACACGATGGTCAGACGACATCGTGAGGGTTGCGGGTCAGAGATGGATCAGGTTAGCACAGGACCGTGATGAATGGCGCAATAAAAAGGGGGCCTATGCCCAGCAGTGGGTTGATGTGGGCTGATTATAGATTATAGATATAGAATCACGATTATTTATTAGGTAAAAGTAATTACGATCAGACCCCAGTTTAATATATAATTATGTAGGAGCATCGCGAGTCATTGAGAAATACTAATATTTATATAATTGACTTTGTTTTCTTCCAGGTGGACCGCGTGTTCCGGAAGCTGGACCTGAACCAGGATGGCGTGATCACCATCGAGGAGTTCCTGGAGTCCTGCCTAAAGGATGACGTCATCACGCGCTCGCTGCAGATGTTCGACACGGTGCTATGACGTCAGACAGCGCACGACCTACAGCGCGCCGTGACCAGGTGATGATTTGAATAATTATTGTCTTCAGACCAAAAATTTAGCTAGCTGACGCCGAAGTACCTGTAAACATCTAACCCCCGGTTTCTGGTACAATAACAAGCCGTTAATCTATTGTTAACAGCTGTCAATTGGCCAAAGTGCATGCAAAAAAAACATTTGACAGCTGTTAACAGTAGATTAACAGGTTGTTAGTATACGAGAAACTGGGGGTCAATCATAGATTTTTCACATTCAACATTCAGATTTATCTAAAGTAAAAAGTGATGGCCTCCCAGTCTGATCTAATCCGACCTGCAACAATGGTTACAACAGAGTACCAGTTCCTTGCTTGGTTGGCAATCTGAATTCAGATTGTATTGGCAATCTCGAAAAGGAAGATAGCAGAATTGGTTGCCATCTACCGATAGGAGACTGCGCATGAAGAAGGAGAAGAAAAATTAACTTAAGACTAGCAACTTTCTCGAAATTGACGGCTTTTGTGGCGCAGCAGTAGCGCATCTGCCTACTATGCGAGAGATTCCGGGTTCGAACCCCGGCTGGGGAAAAAACCCCAGGTCTTGGATGTTTACATAACGTAACATTTACATACAGGCGCACACACGTTGCTTCTGGCACCACACTACATAATATATTTTTGTGATGGCGCTGTTTGTGGTTCCCACGACACAGCGTATCCCACTCTCGGGCCAAAAGCAATGTATGTGCCTGTTTGTAAATGTTATATTTTATGTTATGACCAAATTTCTTGATATCACTCTCAGGATCGTGGCAAAGCGCCCACGGCCCGCGCTCCGTATGACGCGGCATTACTGCCGGCAGTGCGGCGCGCGCGCGCCCGAAGCGGATGGACTCCTGCGTAGCGTTGCAGCGACGCTGGGTCGCCTGCGCACGCGCCAATATGCAAGGTAAACATACATTATTCTTAAGCGTTAAAACAGCTGTCAAATCTAATCAAGTGTTTTATGCAGAGGAGCCGTAGAGGAGGATGGGTACAAACAATGACAGCGAGACCCGTCAAATTACAATGGCATCCTAATGATGATGACAATGTGGTTTGCTCAGTGCCTCACAAAAATAAGAAAAGATGCCCAGAACACAAAATGTGTCTGAGATTTTTTTTCACCGTTTATTGAATTTTCAGTCATTCGCTTGTACTCACATAGACACGCACAAATACACACACAGACACACATAATCAAAATTTGCCTACCGTAACATCAGTAGGCTAATGATGATAAAGTGGTTTGGCTCAAGGCTCCAAGAAAATATGCCGCGATCACAGCTTAGTTTTATGTCAGCGTCTCAAAAATAAATGATCTACTTTCAAGACAATTCTGGTACTGTTTGCAGGTACCTCGTGGCGTTTGGCAACTTCTACAATGACGTCGTCAAGCCGCGACTCACCAGCGTACTATTTTTCCATTTTTAAAATCTTTTATTATTATTCATTACGTACCTACCTACTTTAAGAACTTAAAAGATAAAGGCAAAAAAACGTAAAAATCGTCATTGGTTAAAGATGTATGGTATGGGTGACCGTTCAAGATATGATTGATGGGTGTGTGTATTTTTTTTTTTTACTGATAAGTTTTAGTATCCTTATACTGGCAATAAAAGTACTTATATTTAAAAACGGTTTTTAAACGAATGCAAGAATTATAAGTACTTATATTCAAGAATGGTTTTAAAATTGTAGTTGAATTGATGCTACCATAAGTTTTAGGTAGATCCGTTACTGAGAATTTCTATTTAGATAAGTATTTTATAAAGGCCACCGGTAAACCAGCTAATTAAAGGTGTAATATTGTGCAAATTCTTTGGAGACTTAATGGTCGTCTCTATACGAACAGGTCAAATGTCTAAATACCTGTTTGGGTGTCCGTTGTAATATACATAATACTTATTCATTTATTATCGCATAATTGTCTACACATAATAGACGTTGCCCATCGTCTGTTGAAACTTGGAAATATTTTTTGCTAAATTATTTAAATAGTTTGCCTCAAAATCCTCCTTTTGTTTGATTCAGTTTTAAGATGTAACATACTATCAAGTATGAGAAAATCACCGATAGAGCGAAGTTATAAGCTGCATAGCCCCAAAAAAATGCTAATATGTAGTGTATAGTTTTGCCATATTTCTTGCAGCATTCATGTTGGAATTTATGTCATTAATAAACGGAATTTCTTATTGCAACTGACAAGTATCTCCTGCCATAAAGTCCTTGGTCCTATTTACAAATATTAATATTTTTTACTTACTAAAACTATATAAAACAGGGTAACAAGCCGCTCCTCAAAATCCCATGGATACAGCTTATTTTAAACGACATTTATAGGTACACATACAAAACTTTTGGATATGCTTAAACAAAAATAATACCGTGATATTTTTCGACGAAGGAAACTTTTATTTTAAAAAAAGTTTTTAAAAGCTTTTACGTACATATATAAATGATTATAATACATTGACATAATATTATGTGTAATTCCCAAAACCACGGCAGTATCAATTTAAAAGGGAATTGATTTTAATAAAATTTAAGAAAATTTTAATTTCACCTTTATTTAAAAATCATAGTAACTACTTTCTCATATTTTTAATTAACTGCTAAGCAATCAAAAGCAAATATTTGAAAATCATATCAAAGGTTTATTAACATGGTTTCTATGTTTTTGTTTAATTCTAAGATAGGTAGGTAAAGTGACTCATTCACGTCACGGGTAATTTTTAAAGCTTTTTGATTAGGTAATTTGCATTTATAGAAAACTATATGGTAAAAAGGTCACATTAATAATTCATCAAGATTTATATTAATTTAAGTATTCTAACATAGTTATTTTTCCGCACGCCAAAGATGCATAGGATTTTCGACGTTGCTCTCTAACATTTGGTTATTAGCTTAGTCATAGTAGCATAAATAGAATGTTATTATTATAAAGTATCTTATGAATTATAGTTAATTATTAATTATCGTAATCTAATAAACAAAAGCGATTTTCGACTGATTTGTCTTTATATGTTAAAAATAGACACTGTAGGCAGGTAAATTAGGTTCCTCAGTCTTACTACTTAGATGTGCATTTTATATTAGTGAATAACTTAAAATAAGTACCTACGTACTGCGTACGAACTTACGTAGCTATAGTAAATACTCTAAGCTTTTTTATAATTATAATTTTACTCCCACTGAGAAAATCAATGAAAACAAATAAAAAACAGGTTTTAGCTAATTTTAAAACTAAAAAATGCCCGACAAAACTAATAAAACTCTGGGAAAAACACTTTTTGTTAATCTTGTGTCTTTGCCAACGCTCTACTTCAAAAACTTATACTTAACGGCTTTATTTATAAAAACACAAGCCAAAATAGTCTATGGTGGAGATTACACAAGGAAAAAAGGAACCACAGATTAAATAAATTGCCTCTGAGAGGAATCGTGTTTTTACAAATAAAACCGTAAATCTTTAGTGGAAAACTTGTTACGAGATTTGAACACCAGACAATTTCTTGTTGTGTGGATGACTGCCTCTATTAGCAGTGAAACTATTAGCACACTTATTTTGTGCTAATAGTTTCACTGCGTTTATTTCTGAAACGATTGTACAGGCGTTAACCAACCTGTGGTCCTATTAGCAGATTAAAAAGAGATACTGTTGTTATTTCTTGTTGTATCTTTATAAATAGGGTGTTGTAAATTCTCTATTCAGTCTTTTCTAAGATGCGTTATTGTTTCGTCTGCATTTTGACATATATATATTTTTTCGAATTACTATAGCCTATGCAATTTAACAGCAAAAATCATGTTAACAGATAGGTAATTGCTTATTAAACTTCAAACTTACCTACAATATAAATTATTAATTTATGTTGCAATATGAACTTCACAGTTCTATATTTAATGCTATCGAAATACCTAGTTACCTAGTTCGGTTTATTTTAACTGTTCAGAATTGTATATCAAAACTGATTTTTTATTTAAATAATATTACCGTTATAGTAAATAGTGGGATCACTCATTTAAGCCGTTACTTAATTAGGTATGGATATAAATTATTACCAAAAATGTCGTTTCGGACATTTAATTTTAAAACCTAAGCAATTTTAATTCAAGAAAGAGAAAATATTTTCGTTTTATATAATTAATCGGTACCTACTCTTAAGTACCTACCTACATTTGACATCAAGTTGTAAATACCTATTTATAATTTTATCGCTGTACGTCCAGACGTCCATGTTAAATCCGATAATAAACAGTTCTTCATGTTTTTGTTGCATTTTATTACAATTTCTACCCATTGATATATACGTCGTGAAAACCAAAAATATATCACAGATAAACGTGAACTATGTAGTTTAATAAAACACAATTTCTCTAAAAACTCCTCAACGGCAATTTAAATAATCTGTGGATGTCATTCTTATTACCATCAGTGGTATAGAGACATCCAAGGAAGCCCGCCCGCCCAACCTTGGTACCATCGGAAAAAAGACATAAACTGCCGGAAATACATAACCACCCTAAACAGAATGAGATTCGGCCACTGCCAAACCCAAGCTCACCTTTATAGACTCAGCCTAGCCCAAGATTCGAACTGCATTTACTGTGGAACTGAAAACGCCGACCTAAACCATCTCGTGCTCAACTGTCAAGAATTTAAATTGCACAGATTAATACTTATCACGGAACTTGACACAATCAGCTGCGAAACGGGTGTCCCTACACCAACTCTTCTTCCAAATCTACTTAGCAATCCTACCTTTTTCGCCCCCTTATATAAATTCATTATGAACAGTGGAATAAAAATTTAAAGTGACTGGAAAAACTGAACATTATAGTGAAGTGATACGGAAGTGATAAGTGCTCTTATCTGAAAACTAATACTATAAAAAACTAATACAATACTCAAGGCTCAAAAGGACACGGATCCAGGGCCGTAAAACCCTTTATTAAAAAAAAATTATTACCATCAGACTACTCTTCATGGTGCCGCTGAGGAGTAATTTAAGGAATCGTGTTACCTATAAATAACATCGTAAAGGTGTAGTCGAATATCCATTCCAAACTGAATAATTAATTTACATATAATACAAGGAACAACAGCTCGAAGCGCTTGTGGCCTTTTTTTTTCACCCAGGAGAAACCCCAATTACGGGTACCACAGGCTCGGGGGAGCACAGTGGTTATGTCGGACTCCCCGCCCTGAAAAGGGCGGTATACCGACTAAAACTCCTGGGGTGTTCCTCCGCACCGCAAAGGATGGGGCCACGGGGACGCTTACGCACACTTCCGTGACCCCGTCTGCGGGCGCCCTTTCGGGCACTCCTTCGGCGGCGTCCCCTGCCCCGTCGGTGCTCGACGACGGGGCTAGAAAACGCCGCATCTCTTCGTTGGAGCGCATAGTGGCCAAGTGCAAACGACCTTGGCCACCACACGCCCCAACGCGCCGCCCCCCCCCCACATCCCATCGTTATCTGGTCCAATGGGATTAGAGGAAGGCGGCGCACCTCCTCGTTGGGGCGCATGGGGGCCAATGTCCTGTTGGCCCCCACACGCCCCACACGCGAGGCCCGTCACGTCACCCACCAGCACTTCTCTGAAAGCAGAGAAGGCGGTGAGCGACCGCGCGGGCCCCCTCCGTGCCAGAAGGCACCCTCAGAACACGCAAGGGCGCCTTCCGGCCCGCCGTGATGGAGGCGGAGGGTCCCCCGACCCTCCGCATCCCGGCGGCCACTCTGGTCCGACTCGTAGGAGGCGCGCGCGCTTCCGCGCAGCGGCGCCCCCCCCAGTCGGTCCTTCATTCGGTTGGTCGCCTGGGTCCCGCTCCACAAAGTGAAACAGGGCCCACGCGACCCCTCCCGCCAGATTTTTCGCCGCTGGCCAGCAAGATCCCATAAAGAGAAGTTACAGACCAGCGCCCAGGGTGCACCGGCCCTTGCCACTTACCCTTCCCACTGGTTCAAGATGAATCAGTAGGAATGGAAGCGGAAGGGCACACGGGAAGGTAATCTGGCATCGCACCCCAAGCGCTTGTGGCCTAGTGCAACCCAGTGATTGGAATCAATCACTTGGTTAAGCAACACCAGACGCGGTCAGGTCCAGGGTTGGTGGCCATCCCGTGACTACCACTTGTGGCATTTTTTCCGAGCGCTTCCGTGCTTCGCAAGGCACGTTAAGACGCTCGTGCCGGCTATCATGTTATGGCAGTCGTTAAGCCAAATCAGAGGCCTTGTGGGCGTCTTGATAACTTCTGACAGTAAAGCCCGCCACCGTCTTACAATCCTCCACCAATCCGGACTTGGCCCCCGTGGTGGAGTATGCCCTAACCTTTCTGCAATGCAGGAGGAGACCCGTGTTCTAGCAGTGGGGTCATACAAGGGTTGATATAATCAAGGAACAACTATAATATTTATAAATATTTTTGTCTATCAATCTATTTTTTTACTAACTTCGTGTTCGCGCATATATAGATAGATAGAGAACACTTCATTGTACATTATCATCAATATCAACATCAGCCATTCGACGCCTACTCCAGGACATACGCCGCCCTCGTGTATTTTAACACACTTCACACTAATACTATTAAGGGGAAAGTTCGTGAATGTGTATGTTTGTTACTTTTTCACGTCTAAACGGCTGGAGCGATTTTAATAAAAAAATTATATGGAGTTAGCTGACACCCTTGATTAACACATAGAACATATCTTGTTCCCATGGGAAAATCGATAAACCACGGGTAACAACGCGGGGCACAGCATGTTGTACATAAAAAGGAAATTACACAGATATTTCTTAACCTAAGAGTACGGAAGGCGGCCTTATCATATCACTGAAAGTGATACATACCATACCTCTATTTATAACATTGTCTATCACCCAATCACTTTTCATCGACACTGTATTATATATAGGTACGTATACTACAATAATGTCACAGATTAAGCAGGTTTTTATTCAAAACACAGATGAATGATCTGTCACTATGGGAGTTTTGACAACTGACATGACAGTTTGTTTGTTTACTTGACCTTTGGTTGTTCCGAATTATTAACAAAGTTGCTGAATTTCTCGTAATTTGCTTTTGCTCCCACAAAATATGTCTCAAACATCCCATGTAGTAGATGGAGAAGCGTCGGAATCTGAATCAGAAGTGGAAGTTGAAAAATCTGCGGTAAGTTAAAAAAACAACAACTTACTGTAGACATTAGTGTCTCAGATATTTGCATGAATTTCTCAACTGCAGAGCTGAGAATCAATATTCCGCACACTGTCGTTTTTATAGAACGACTGTGCCAGTATGTCGTGAAATCAGTGGCGGACTAAGCCCGTCAGAGGCCCGGGGCGGCAAAGCTAAATGAGCTTTAAAAGAGGCCTCCCAACTTTAAATTTTATGAGGCCATGAATTATAGTTTATGACTTTGTTTGTAAAGATAGTAAATTATGATCTCAGGGTTCAGTAGATTTAAGAGTGTATATTATTATTAAAATTTTATGATTATAATTTCATAAGTATATTTTTGTACCTCAGTGGGCAGAGTGGACGAAGTCCAAACCTTTCTATCTTTGAAAAAAAAAAAATAAATTATGAGGCCTGGGTTCATCAGTAGCAGAGTCAGGAATTGGCAGCTGTGACTAGCAGTTTGCTACTGGTGAACCTGGGTTTGAAGGTACTAAGCACATTTTTAAAGTCTTTTTTAGGATTTGATCAGAGGAAGGCACCCCCCAAGACCGGAGGCCCGGGGACGCCCCTTCCGCCCTGTTAGTCCGCCACTGCGTGAAATCATCATGAAATCTTATCATATGTGTAGTTGGCAACTGATGTACCTATTAGGTTTAAGATGACTTGACTAGACTGCCTCTGTTGTCTAGTTGTTAAGGCGCTTGGTTACGAAGACAGGGGTTGTGGGTCCGATTTTCACTGAGGGCCTCCATACATTTGTACAAGTGGCCGCAGTCTGGGTGTGTTTTAATGTGACGTCTTTGCCTGCACACTAGATAGTGTGAGGGCGCGTGTCGACGAGCACGGTTTTTACCCGACACGGCGCCAGCCCGGCCAGGCACGGCTGCGAACCGGACCGGCACTAGCACCGGTAGGGCCGGTTTCATGTGCACACTTGCATGGAGCTTTATACATAACTGGTAACGGTCCGACGCCGGGCCGGCGCCGTGCCGGGCAGTAACCGTCTCGTCGACACGTGCCCTGAAAGTGCCACAGGTTGCTGTATTAATCATCTTACTATGTAAAATACTTGTGTTACAAGTTGTGTTACTCGACGATAGATTTAATACAATAAATACATAGATAACATACACGACCCGAGACAAACTAGAAAAGTTTGTTTCCTAGTTTGACCCGGCCGGGGATCGAACCCGAGACCTGCACTTTTACAGTCAGCATGTCAAACTGAGGCCGTCTAAAATAGATCAATACAAAATTTTTCTTAAAACATTTATTTAAGACAATAAATATATTTTATTTCCTCCTGTCCTTGAAACAGACGAAGTTTATCTTTCCGTGGATTGGGTTGTTTTGATAGGCACTAGCTCAACAAACCATTACATTTATTTTGCAGGAAATTCTGAGTCCACAGAGTACTGAGCCCTTTGTCATAGCAGGAGAGGCGCCCGAATCTGATGACGAATCGAAGCTACCATTACCACAGCCAGATGTTGCCGTATCAGCTGATTCTCCATCATCTCCACTCAAGAACTTGATGAGAACTAACTACAATTCTCTTCTGCATCAGAGACTGTGTAAGGCATCCCTGTTCCCGTGCATTCCGTTTCACTAACGCCCCACATTCCCATTTAGAAAGTTATATGTCTGACCATTTATTGAAAATTAGTCTGTCTGAGAAATTAGCTGAAGTGGCCGTGGGCTGGCCATATCTCGCGAAGAACCGACAACCGTTGGAGTAAGCGCGTTCTTGAGTGGAGACCGCGACTCGGCAAACGTAGTGTAGGACGCCCTCCGGCCAGGTGGGATGACGATCTGCGAAAAACTGCCGGCAGATGCTGGATGCGGCAAGCTGAAGACAGGGCGCTATGGCGCTCATTAGGGGAGGGCTATGTCCAGCAGTGGACTACATAATAGAGCCTGAAGAAGAAGAAGTCATATGTGACACCTGAATGTATTATTATGCTCCTGAGCCATATAATTCTGGCACAGATAGCCAGAGGTCGCGGGTTCGAATCCCGGCATGGGTGGAATTTTTAGCCTCTAAATGGGTTTTTAAAATTGTCCTTAGCATGGGTTAGTGCATTAAAAAGAATATAATCATATAATTATGATTCATTGGCCTGGGATGTTGTTAACATTAGGTTACCATGGCCAAATTTTTAAAACCAGAATTTGAAATTATTTTATAACGTAAATTTTTATCTTTGATTACCTATGAAATAAGAACATACGATATCAATATCGATATCGACCCTTGTATGTCCTCCCTGCTGGGGCACGGGTCTTCCTTCTCTTCCTGCATTCTCCCCCATGAGGGCCAAGTCCGGGTTGGTACAGGATTGTAAGACAGTGGCGGGCATTACTGTCAAAAGTTATCATGCCGCCCATAAGGCCTCTGACGTGGCTTAACGACTACCATTGCGTGACAGCCGGCACCGACTGCTTAACGAGCCTTGAGAAGCACGGAAGCGCTTGGAGAAAATGCCACTAGTGGTAATCACGGGACGGACATCCATCCTGCACCTGCCCGCGCAAGTTGTTGCTTAACTCAAGGGATTGTTACCAATCACTCGGTTCGACTAGGCCACGAGCGCTTCTAACTAAAAAGATACATACCTATTAAGTTCTCCTTGATTCCTACATACATACTTGTCAACACACGCCTGTATGCCAGAGAGGAAGGCAAAAACCAGAGCTTGCGCAATTTGAAATTACCTGCTGACAGAAAATAATCATTATTTGATAGATAGATAGAGATAGAGAGCACTTTATTGTACATGAAAATGCTACATAATAATGCTACGCATTTTTATGCTGTTCCATTTTGAACTTTATACTGACGTACAGTCTATTTATTCTTACTTGTCCAAATTAGTAAACAAGATTCTAACCTTAAAATTGAGATTAGATGCCTAAACTAGACATTTTCTCGCAAATTCATGAACTATCATGAACTATGTTTATAAAATTGGCAGCATGTTATCTAAAAGAGTGTTCTAGGTTCTTCATTTGTGGAAATATGGCAGTTTTGAACTAAAAAGTTACAGTTTACGGGTAGAATCTTGTTTACTAAATTGGACAAGTAAGAAAAAATAGACTGTAGAAGAGACATCCCGATATTTTTTATTGCTGAACAATGCAACTGCTAACCGCTTTAATGCTACCCGTAAAACAAAGATAATTTTAGTTCAGCACCTTTGTCTCCTCGCAGGGGAGTGCAACGTGGGTCTCCGAGCTACGTTGGAAGGCCTACTCAGACACACAACAGATATATCCGTCGAGAAACTCTCACATGCTGATAAGACGCTGCTCAGTGTTCAGGTAAAATTATTCAAGCAATCTCAATGATGTTTCCCCCTTTGGAACACCATTACCTTTCAGAGTGCACCTAATACGCCGAACGATTATAATATGTAAATGATACTTTGTGGAAGTAAATAATATCGTAAAAATATAAATAGATAAAATTTATTTTTACAAGACAACATGCACTGCGACTGCATAACATTGAAACTGCGATCCCCAACCCGCATGCCCAGCGTGGGGACTATGGGCATTACCCCCCAATGATGACACAACCTTGCGCTATGGCGCTCATTATGGGAGGGCTGTGTCGATCAGTGGACTAATATAGCCTGAACAAGAAGACAACATGCAAGAAAAGATTAAAGTACTTATAGAAAAGTAACAAAACAATATCTGACAATATTTCCAATCACTCGGTTCCGCTAGGCTACGAGCGCTTCGAAGAAGCACCGGAATGCGGCTGTCAAAATTAAGAGATGCTAAGCAAAATTTGACAGCCGCGCCTGGTGATGCCGCGATCTATGATATGTTTTGTGAATTTGTAGCGAAAAAGGCTCATTAAGTAGTTATTGTATTAAATGTATCGTCGAGTTAGCACCTTTAACACAAGTCTTTTAGTTGTACTTAGTATAGGGCTAACGAGGTCTGTGTAATATGTCCATTAATATTTATTTATTTTATTTATTAACCCCCTTATTCTTAATGGTCCGCTAACTTAAAACAGCTGCTAAAACAGCTTGCTAAAGAGTGTTCTCTTTCATTCTGACTTAGGTCAATAGAAGAGGACAGAGTGAGAATAAGCATTGCTTTAAGTTAACAGACTATTATGAATAAGGGGGTGAATGTTATATATATATATATATATATACATATATTGTATTATGGGTGAAACCCCTCTTATGAGATAGATACGGAGATTCCGTTATAACCTGTGTAATATTTTTTCATTGTCAGGAAAGCATGCGTCAAACTAACGCGAACCTCACATTGGCGAGGGCGCGGCTCAAGCAGATCCACACGACCCTCGAGAACGCGAACTGCGCCGGCGCACTGCCCACTGTTAAGATAAAGCAGTAATTTATCAAGCTGAGACGGTAAACTATTCGGATTTAACGTCTAGCTAAGATAGTGAACTATTTAGGTCCAATGTCAAGCTAAGACAGTAAAACTTTTAAATCCAATGTCAGACTAAGACGGTAAATTATTTAGATCTTTGTCAAGCTAAGGCACTTCATTATTTAGATCCAATGTCAAGCTAAGACAGTAAACTATTTAATACCAATGTCAAATCAGGACAGTAAACTATTCAAATCCATTGTCAAACTAAGACAGTAAATTAAGTAAAAGACGGTAATCCAATGACAAGCTAAGACACTTCATTATTTAGATCCAATGTCAAGCTAAGACAGTAAACTATTTATTACCTATGTCAAAATAGGACAGTAAACTATTCAAATCCATTGTCAAACTAAGACAGTAAATTAAGTTAAAAGACCGTAATCCAATGTCAAGCTAAGACACTTCAATATTTAGATCCAATGTCAAGCTAAGACAGTAAACTGTTTAATACTAATGTCAAATTAGGACAGTAAACTATTCAAATCCATTGTCAAACTAAGACAGTAAATTAACTTCCAAAGACGGTAATCCAATGTCAAGCTAAGACACTAAATTATCTAGATCCAATGATGAGCTAAGCTATATTTAGATTCAATAATTAATTATTCTGTAAACTGTTCAAATGTTATATCAAGCTGTAAATTATTATTATTTCAATGAAATGAATTTAATTGAAGCTAAGTCAGTAAACAATTTACATCCGATGTCAAACAAAGATTGTAATCTATTCAAATCCAATGTCCAACTAAGGCAGTAAATTATTAAGATCCAAGACAGTAATCTAATGTCAAGCTAAGACACTAAATTATTATTATTAATAATAATAATAATAATAATTCGTTTATTTATTTAATATCTATTGAAATCCAATGTAAAGCTAAGACAGTAAACTATTTAAATCCAATGTCAATTAAGATGCTAAATTATCTAGATCCAATGTCAAGCTAAGACAGTAAATATTTAGACTTAAGTGAAGAAGCATTTGACTGCTTAGACCTAATTTTAAGTCAAATAAGTATAAACCCTAAATAAAATATAATTATTTTTTAAATATAATATATTAAAGCACACAACACTAGTTTCACTTCAGGGCCTCGATTCTGCTATTACATTCCCGTTAAATGCTAGAATCACGGTCACGTGATATATTTTTTCATTCCATTGATGCTAAAGGCCTGCGTAGACGAGGGACTTTTGTCTCCGAGGGATAAAATTCCGTGAATCGTAAAAAATGTCTTCCGAGTAGGTACTTGTCGCGGACTCAACGCCTACGGTGTGCGGTCATTTTGTTCCCCGTAAATTGAGTGAGGCGTACGCTATGGATGCCAATATTCTGAGATTACGTTGTGTTGTCATTTACATAAAGTTGAAAAAGAAAAGGCGTTTTAATAGAAAACACCGAACTTTTGTCCAGTCCGGTCTCTTGATGTCCTCGGAAACTTTACGGGGTACTTTTAGTCCTTCGTGTGCGTTATTCGATACAATTTATAAGAGATCTATATTGACGGACAAGAAAGTACCCGAGGGATAGTCCCTCGTCTGCGCAGGTCTTAAGTTTGAAACGGAAATAGTGAAATTGAGTTGCCGTGTTCAGTATTGTCAATGTGCTATAATGGAATCTCGGCCCATTTCAATTACTTAACTCAAAAGAAAATCTTTGAGATTGCTATGAATCTATAGTCCATTTGTTTAGCTACGTAAAAAATCTAAACAATCTTGATATGTACGTCTTTTTTATCGAAATACAAATCTTAATAAACAAAATCTTTACAATTACATTTTACTCATATTTACAATTCATGAAATTATATAAAATTTCAGATTGAATTGGTAAAGGCTAAAGAATTTTTATTAGAGATTTAAATTGAGCTAGAAAATAGGTACTTACCATCCGTGCTACTCCTTTTTTCCTCTGTGGCGACACTACTGATACTGTCCCTGGATTTATTTAATTTATGGTGAATATAATTTAAAATAAATACTAGGAATGCCTAATTACACTATTTTTATTTTTAATGCACTAACCCGTGCTAAGGAACAAATTTAAAAACCTATTTAGAGGCTAAACGTCGCTGCCTGTACGTAATACAGAGAATAATGCCTAATTGTTTGAAAAAAATACGATTACATTAAATCTCTTAAAAGGCGTCTTTTTTATATGTGGTTACGTCTGTAGTGAGCGTTTTAGAGGTGTTTTAAGGAATTGTGTTTTTATAAATTACTTAAGTTTCAACGATGGGAATTCGTTCAAAAATAAAAAAAACTAAACTTATATGATCAAGACACAACATTTATTAGTCATTTTTATAAAGGTAATTCAAAAAATTCAACCAATATATTATTATTATATAATAAAACTATTTAAGTATTACATGCGTTCACATTAACTTTACGCGTGAGAGAATTGGTAGCACTGAGATGTTTACTGTTACCATGTTAAATAAGAAATCATTCCCATTACTTGGGGAAAATAAAAGGATTGAGGGCTTGTTTTACCATCTTCCGATTAGGTCCAAAAGCTAATTCACATATTATGTCCTTGTTACCAATTCTCTCACGCGTCAAGTTAATGTGAACGCACTGTACACAAGCCATTAACTCATAGCCATATAAAAACGTTTTAAATAGTCTGTGATTACATTTTTCCCTTTACCACAGACTAAACAGCCTACGAGGAGTCTCTTCACATATTATATTTTTGTAAAAAACACTAATAGTATACAGGGTTGATTCCAGAATGGGTATAATATCGGTAAGTGAAGGGACGGGGGACTAAAGCACATAATTATTTGGACACAAGTTTTTGAAGCAGTGAAATAAACCTATTATAAAATTACTCTATAATATTATTATTTTCTTTATTACAGTCACGGGGAGTTGACGTGAAAGAACGTAGGTATTGAATATACATTTAAAAAAAAACTGCGATTTAAAATTGATCTAGGGCCGTTTTCGAATTGAGAATTTCGCTAAATAAATGCTTAATTATTGTAGTGCTGCCTGCCTCTTCGAATTTCCCAGAACGTATAGATATAAATTTAACATATACATATAAATTAAAATCAACATTACGTCACGACGACAGATTAGACCCATAATCTTTATAATATTATTATCTTATAACTAATTACATTTTAAAGTGGATTAACGAATCCTTTATAGCCTCTACATTTTGGACTTACAGAAAGTTGTTTGTTGAATGTAAAAGTCTAATCTGTCTGCATATCGTAAAGCATTATATATTATTAACTTAATTCCGGATTCACTTAATTGATTTTTCGTCGGAAGAGACCGACAAGGTTCCGCTCTGTTTCGCAGAGCTTAATCGCGGTGAGTACAGACGGAGCTCGCATTGTCGGTTAGTCGGACAAAACTCAAGTATTAGTGAATCCGGAATTAAGCTAATTTTTTTTTTATTAGTATTTTTTCAAGACATTTACAGATACTATTTAAATACAAAAAAAAACCCTTCACTGAAACCTGTACAGGTTTATCTGTGAGGTGAGTTACTCGTTGTATGTGTACTTTCCGGATTCACTTGATGTTTCGTCGGAAGCATCCGACTGTTCCGCTCTGATTCACAGAGATAATCATAGTAAGTAAACACGGAGCTCGCGTAGTCGTTCGGTCGTACAAAGCTCAATTATAAGCGAATCCGGACTTAAGCTAACTATGTTTCCAGATTCACTTAAGTACTTGACGTTTGTCGGAAGAGTCCGACTAAGTTCCGCTCCGATTCGCATTGCTTAATCATGTTGAGTAGAGACATAGCTTGCGCAGTCGGTTAGTCGGACAAAACTCAAGTATAAGTGAATCCGGACTTAACATACGACAGTTTAAGTTCGTAAGCAAAATTTTTTATATAACACAGCCATAATTTTACCACAATAGATACACAAAAACACAAGCAATAAACATTGCATTCTCGTACCTTAATATAATAACAAAGTACATTTTAAGCGTCCACCCAAACTAAAACAGCCGATTTCAAAATACCCTTATTTATCTTTCCCACGAGGAACTATTAAAGACAAAGAGGGGGACACTTTGAAATCACAAAAAATATATATTACTTGTTCTACTTATACCAAAACTGTCTTCACTATGCATGAGATGTTTTTTTGCCATTTCTAAGTTATATATGCCTAGCGAAGAATATTGGTTAGAGGGAAGAAATGACTTGTTTGGGAGAAAATAAGGCAAAAATATACTAGCAAAAATGATTTATAACTATTTTGTACTTCTAATCTTAAAGTTCGTATATTTACGTTACCATTAGTAAGTATACGAACGAGATTTTTAAAACCTTGAATCATAGACACATTACGAGTTTTTTTTAACATTAAGTAATGGTTTAAACTTCCCAATTTATTGTGCGTTCACATTAACTTGACGCGTGAGAGAATTGGTAACACTGAGATGTTTACTGTTACCATGTTAAATAAGAAATCAATCCCATTACTTGGGGAAAATAAAAGGATTGAGGGCTTGTTTAACCATCTTCCGATTAGGTCCAAAAGCTAATTCACATGTTATGTCCTTGTTACCAATTCTCTCACGCGTCAAGTTAATGTGAACGCACTGTATGAAAAATTAGATAAAAAAATCTCTTCCTTTTTTTATAAAAAAAATTGTCTTATTTATAAAAACATGATTCTCTAAAACACCCGAAAAACTCTGATTAAAATAGTCTGTGGTGGAAATTTTACGAGGAAAAAACTTAAGCACAGATTAAAGAAACGGACACTGAGGAGTGCTTTGGAGGAATGATGTTTTTATTTTAATTTATCATCCTAAAAAAATACAATTTAAAACGAATAAATCAAAAAGTAAATGGTAAAATCGAGGTCCAAAAATTTCTAAATAAAAATAGTAGGTAGGTAAATAGTTATACCCACTTAAGTAACACATAGGAATGTTATTTTCAGTTATCACATCGTATTTTCCACCTAAAAACATGGAATCGTAAATCTCGTAACTACCTATATAGTTTGATACGACAGTGTCTAGGCCGACGTTCTATTTCCTTTTTTTTAATCTATGGTTTTTCGTCTTGTCTGCGTATGTCAAAACTAACGGGCGGCGTCCGCGCCTTTTTTGTACAGTGCTACACAAGAAATAAGTCCCGCGCATTCGCGGGTACATTTACCTGCGCAGATAACCAAATTTTGGATGTGCGGCAAGTTGATCGACCAATCAGATAGTTTCATTTATGGCAGGCTGCGCGCCTTTGTTGCTATTGCTTGATTCAACGTCATCGATGCAGGTGACTATTAGTTTGGCAATATTAGCGTGAGCGAAATAGGTAGCGCTACTGCGGCAATCAATCCTGCACCTTAACCGTATCGGTTAAGGATCATGTTGAATGTACTTATAGCTTCGGGTAATTTCGTTACACTTCTTCCTAGTCTGCGCGAACGTAGATTCCCAAAGGGACTTTTATGGTGTGTAGTACTGTAACACTTCTGCATTTAATAAAAGTAATCCTACAATTTACGAGTTTTACTCAAGATTCAAGACACAAAGTAAAATAGCCATAAAACGCTTCTTTTAACAAGACGGCCTATATTATGTCCCACTGTGGGGCTTAGTCCTCTCGGTGAGAGGGTATGGGGTTCTTCACCACGTGAAAGCTTCTCTTACTTGTTAGTAACAAACAGTAATTCTATGAAACTGGATATGCCACATTGGAATTAAGTTACATCTCCCTGATTAGTCAGTATTGATATTGGTCATTTTCCTTACAATAGCTTTCCGATGATATTCGCACTTCAATCTTCTCTTATGAATTAACTATTATGAATTTAAATCAACAACAATAAATTAAGTGCCATTAACAAATTGCATTACGTTTTCACTACTTATCACCTATTAGGGTTGGGTAACGTGGAAATGGATTTTTTTTCAATTCTTCATCCATTGCCCGCCCAAAACATATACAGGGTGTCCCAAAAATGACACGTCACAGTGACACGAGCTAGACCAGCTCAAGAGGCATCTAACCAGCCTAACATAACCTTAGTAAAAGTTGCACGGTTTTCGAGATTTTGTCAATTTAAACTTTTATATTCTTTCTAATGCACTGATTCGCTCGATTTATCGCATCCTTAATTTGGAGTTTTTTTTGTACATTTTTTCTCCAAAATGATCAAGATTTACAAATGGAAACCTAGTTTCAATTGTAGCGTTCTTTAAGCCGCAGGTTCCGCGGTACTTTCAATAAAAAACTTTTCATTTAAATTCATATTTCTTTCTTCCTTCATCCTCTGCATATGTCCAAACCAACGTAACATTCCATTCATACCGGACAAATGTATAATAACTTGTTAACCAGATATTATAGGAACCACAGCAAAAATAGCCAATATCCTTAGTTATAAATAATATATTAGACGGGCATAATCGCGATTCTTTATTAGGTAAAACGTTTACGTAATTACGTTTTACCTAACAAAAAATCGCGATTATTTATGGGTTTAATCGCGATTACGCAAGTTGAGGCGTAAAAAGGTTTAGGTAATTACGTTTAACCTTATAAATAATCGCGACTAGACGAAGTAAAATGTTTACGCAACACGTTTTAGCTAATAAATAATCGCAATTATTTATCAAGTAAAACTTTTACGTCAATAAGTTTTACCTAACAAAAAAATCGCGATTTGACCCGTTTAACGTTTTATCTAATAAATAATCGCGATTAAAACGTAAAGGCAAAACGTAATTACGTAAACGTTTTACCAAAAAAATATTGCGATTAAGCCGTAACCGTAAAAGTAATAAGGTAATTACGTAAACGTCTACAATAAATGATCGCGACTAGACCCTTTTAACATAGAACTATATATCGCTACTCATTAAGAAAATCTATATCCACTTATCGTCCTTCTTCAGCAGCGGAGTGGACTCGAGTTCCTTCAGAGGGCTGACGTCCGGTTTTCCGTTGACGTACTTGACAGCGCTGGAGACGATCACAGGTACCCCGCTGAGCTCCGACGTCAGAGGGTTGTAGTACTGCCTGTAGGAGAGTGACGCCATGCCGAAACCCAGAAGGGATCCCACGAGGACGTCTGTGAAATCATGACTGGTTAACAGACTGGCTGACAGTAAGACCTGCCACTGTCTTACAATCCTCCACCAACCCGGACTCGGCCCCCGTGGTGGAGTACGGCCTAAACTTCCTGCGATGCAGGAAGAGACCCGTGCCCCCGCAGTAGGGACATATAAGGGTTGATATCGACCCACCGGACGACTTTTACATTTTCTTTAACTCGACTCTTTTCAAACACGTCTCTTTTTTAACTTAGCCTCTCTTTACTTTGTCTCTTTTTTTAAATTGACTCTTTCCTAACTCATGTTCACTCTGGACGACTTCGACGTGTTTTTACCGTGACACTTTCCCAACTCGTCTCTTTTTTAACTCGCCGTTCTTTGGAGCAAGTAACTAGCAATGAAACAACAAACATCAAAAAGAGTTATCATTCAAGTAGGTTTAAAGCGATCGTCCGGAGGGATCTCAACTACAAAGGTTAAGGTTAAATCAGCGACTAAGCAAAACATCAAGTTTTACCTGAAACTAATTAGGAAGGAGTCAACTTAGGAAAGAGACAAGTTTAAAAGAGAGGACAAGTAAGAAAACGGCAAGTTAAAAAAGAGACGAGTTAGGAAAGAGTCAATTTTAAAAAAGAGTCCACGTAAAGAGATGGCAAGTTAAAGAAGAGACGAAGAAAAGCCCTTGTCCACAAACACTTCCTCGACATGACTGTGTTATCCCGAGCTCCCAGATCCCCTCCCGAGGAGGATCCCAGCTGTGTAATTACAATCGCACTACTGTCTTATTTCCTTTTTATTAATATATATATTTATAATACCTATGTTGTGATAGTTTATTAGTATATATATTTTGACTTTTCATATATAATTATTATGTATTATTATAAGTATATAGTGTATATTTACTTACGTATATACTATATGCACTGATTGAGTATTTGTCAGCTTATCTAATTTTAACGAAGTATTTCTTCTTCCGTTTGTTTCGATTGCCTACCATTTAATTTCTTGCACCACCTGTGGTTGACTGGTAGAAAATGCTTATAGCATTAAGTTCGCCACATTGCCATTGTATTTTTTTAACTTATAGGCAATATTAATAATAATAACGAGCTTGGAAAGAGTCGTGTTTAAGAAAAAGTCGAAGTCGTCCGGAGGGCTAAAACAGTCTATAGAATGCCGTACCCACCTTGCCAGTGATGATGGTAGTCGCAGGTCCTGGAGAGTGCGACGCAAAGTGCCAGCACAAGGGGGGCCGCAGCCACCACTAGCCGCGCGCCGCCCGCGCCGCGCCTCAATGCGCCCAGTCGCCCACAAGCCCACAGCGCGCCAGTGCCCAACGAGCAGAACGACACTGGGCAAGACAGAAAACATAATGAAAGGCACTGGGTCAAGATCTTTTTGGCTAGGCGCATGCTGAGACGCAGGCGACGCAGCACAGCGCAGCGGAGATTTTGTAAAGCATGGAACGTCATTGAGGTTAGGTGCATGCTGAGACGCAGGCGACGCAGCACAGCGCAGCGGAGATTTTGTAAAGCATGGAACGTCATTGAGGTAAGGCGCATGTTGAGACGCAGGCGACGCAGCACAGCGCAATTTTGGTAAAGCATGGAACGTCATTGAGGTTAGGCGCATGCTGAGACGCAGGCGACGCAGCACAGCGCAGCGCAGATTTTGTAAAGCATGGAACGTCATTGAGGTTAGGCGCATGTTGAGACGCAGGCGACGCAGCAGAGCGCAGCGCAGATTTTGTAAAGCATGGAACGTCATTGAGCTACGTACGCTGCGGCGCAGGCAAGCGCGACGCAGGCATGTGTCTGCCCTGCTCTGCGTCTCGTTGCACTGCCGGCACAGATTTCTGCGTGACGCGTGCACGTCGAGGCGTGTTTACTAACAACCTTGATGCAATGACAGAACATTTAATTGAATTAGTTCGCTGTGAACCTTGTTTGTATTTGTATCATCCGGACTATTAAAAAAAACATTGAAAGAGATATTATGGTTGAGTTTTGCCAAGGAATGAAGCGAATAGTTGCGTCGCAGAATGCGGAAGGGGCCTATGTCTGATTCAACCGCCCTGCCATGTACTGACTTGTGCTGGGCTGTACTGCGTCGCTAGCATTTCAGCATGCGCCTAGCCTCTCTGTGGCACACGCAAGCAACAAGTGTGCGGAAAGAACGCGACGCGAACCAACATAGGGCGCGTTCAGTGCATGGATGGGTGACCGTCTATGACTAACGCTAGTGGCATTTTTCCGAGCAGTATCGTGCGGAAGGCACGTTAAGCAGTTTATGCCGGCTGCCGTCGATAGACGGCACCCATTAAGCCAAGTTAGAAGCCTTTGGGCGGCTAGAAAACTTCTGACCGTAAGACCAGCCATTAGTTTTGACCTGACCCCGTGGTGGTGTAAGGCCTAACCTACCGGCGATGCAGGAAGAGACCCGTGTCCCAACAGTGGGGACAAGGGTTGATTTTTGGGTTGTCGGAACTGGGAATAAACTTACAGCTGCTGTGTCCACTGGGAAAGGACTTGCGACCCTCTGCAATGTCGCCAGAGTCCCCTGTACAATCGCCCTGCACCTCGCCGTCAGGGAAGCAGCGATAGAAGAAGTCTGGACGCGGACGACCTGCAAAAGAGAAAAGCATTTTTTATAGATAGAGATAGAGAACACTTTATTGTACATAAAAATGGAAATTACACAGATATTTCTTAACCTAAGAGTACAGACGGCGGCCTTATCACTAAAAGTGATCTCTTCCAGACAACCTTCGGATGAGCCGGACTAATGCATTAGAGTAGGAAGTAGATGTACAAAAAAACATAGAAAACAATCATTTCAGAGGTTCCAAATACATGCCTCAATAAACAGTTTGAATAAATAAAATTATCTGCGAGATACATACAAATAATTCACATAAATAAAAATAAACATAAAAATAAAAGTTTACATGTTTGTGACGTCGTTGTTTCTGGTTCCCACGACACAGGGTATCCTAGTGTGGCGCCAGAAGCAATGTATGTGCTTGTATGTAAATGTTAATATTATGTTACATCCCTGATTATTCAGCATTGATGTGTTATTTTTCTTTATAACAGCTTTTTCTTAAATTTTCTCTTGCAATTTTCTTTTATATGTAGCTATAATAATAATAAATAATAAAACTTTATTTCAGACTATGCATCCATACAGGCAGGCGGTACAACAAAATTAAATTAAAAAGAAAAGTTTTTAGAAGTTTTTAGAACTACTTATATAGCAAAGTAGGGTCAAAGGGTGCATTAGTACTAAGATTACAGGACACTTTTATCCAACACTTGTACGTATCCGTCAAAAAGAGCCTGTCAGACAGCTCTCTTATTATTGAGTTTCCACACGTGGCAACTCTGTCCATAAATGAAGCAACGCGGAGTCTCACGATGGCATTAAACGTGTTAACACGCGCGTCAGCAAACATGGTTGAGGCACTACAGTATCTCTTTAGCCCCATCAGATGTCTAAATACATTGTTGTACTGAACGCGAATGCCATCATGAGTCGCCTTCGTGTAATTGGTCCAGAGTTGGCACGTGTAGAAACTCTGACAAAAAGTTTTAAATAACAGAGTCTTTGCGATATTATTCGCTTTATAAAAACGTCGTGCCAACATATTTCCTATGATTGACAAGGCACGACGCTGACGTTCCATGTCAGCGTCGTCCTTCAACGACGATTCTAGCATGTGGCGAAGGTATTTAAAAGTTTCGACAATTTTAATTTATAAATCTCCCACTGCAGGGCACATCCTTTCTCTCAGAGAGAGAGAGAGAGAGATTTGTTTCGTCAATCTTTTTTCTCGCTAAGTGTGAAAGAAACCATCGTAAGGAAACCTGAGTATATGAGGTGTTTAAATACCTCAGCGCTTAAAATTGCCAATCCGCGGTGGGAACGCGTGGTAATTAAGCCCGTATTCTCTCTCTGTGAGAAGGCCTTTGCCCTGCAGGGGTACGTTTATAGTCTACATAAAAAAATCTTTCTTAATTCTCTCCACATGGCGAAAACCAACGCAACATTCTTTTGTCAATTTAATATTATTCGTATTATGGTACGGCCGGCCACACTATCGCGAAACCGCGAAGATTTGCGTTGCCGCGACATGTCTGGCCAAAAAATTCGTCCTATCGCGAATCATCATCGCGAATACAAACACCCTTCGCGCCGCTGTCGGTAAAATGCCGCACATCAAAGTGTTTTATGGCCCAAAGGCCAAAATATTCTTATGATGTGGTCAAGCTCTTCGCCGTAGAGCGAACACGAAATGTTGTCGCGACAACGCGAACACGAATCTTCGCATTCGAGTGTGGCCGCAGCATTAAAGAATGTGTTAATAGTAGATTGTTAAACGAGGGTGGAAAGAATCAATTCCCGAGGTACTTAGACGCCCTAGCGCAGCGCGGGCGGCTATAGTCCGAGTAAGAATTGATACTTTTACCCGTGTTAAACACTACTTTTCATTTCGAATATGAGGAAAATAAAAACTCATTTTTAATATTCAAACCGTCACAGATACATATAATAAATAACAGATTAGTAGGTATCCCGCCAATTCATGTCAACTTTTTCAATTTTAAATATGAAACTCACCGCGTAACTGCTGTGGCTTATTCCGCTCAAAGAAGTTTGCGCAAGTTCACATCAGCTGTTTAGAAACTCACATGGCCGCAACTCACATAAAACTCTTCACAGCTGACAGTATTCGAACCCGCGACCTCTGGCTATCCGTGCCAGCGCTCTTTCCAACTGAGCTAATGGGCGACTCACGGGCATCAGTGAAATTTCGAGCCTCTTTACACTATTCTCTGTATTACGCAGAGGCAGCGGTTTAAGTCTGGTTTACATCTGGTTTAAGTAAATTGCATCACCTACAGCCCCGACTACCTACTTTGCAGTTAGGTTTTTACATCGGAATGATATCACTGTACCCACATGATTGTACAATTTTTATTTTTAATGCAGTAACCCGTGCTAAGGACAGTTTTGAAAAACCTATTTAGAGGCTAAAAATTCCACCCATGCCGGGATTCGAACCCGCGACCTCTGACAGTAGTTCTATTTTTAAAGTTCATTCTTGCCCTTAGGTGGGAAGTAATCTGAATGAGTTTTTACCTCGCTAGGGAGGGAAGCAGCATTTTCCACCCAATAATCAGATCAAAACAACACTAAGTACTTTTCGAGTTATAAGAAATGAAGAAATGTATCTATACTTACCAACTATCAACTTCACTGCGTTTGTTAAGAAGCCAGTGAGCCCCAACGCTAGAGACCACGCCAGCAGAATCTGAAAAATAAAACTTTTTACTGTAACGAAGAGATGGTAGCGGAACGGCAGAAAGTCGGCGTCTCGATCGAGAGGTTGTGAGCTCGAATCCCGGCAGGTACCAATGAGTTTTAATAGTAGCAATGTCATTAACCCTTGTATGTCCCCACTGCTGGGGCACGGGTCTCTTCCTACATCGCATGAAGGTTAGGCCATACTCCACAACGGGGGCCAAGTCCGGGTTGGTGGAGGATTGTAAGGCAGTGGGGTGCGATGCCAGATTACCTTCCCGTGTGCCCTTCCGCTTCCGTTCCTACTGATTCATCTTGAACCAGTGGGAAGGGTAAGTGGCAAGGGCCGGTGCACCCTGGGCGCTGGTCAGTAACTTCTCTTTATGGGATCTTGCTGGCCAGCGGCGAAAAATCTGGCGGGAGGGGTCGCGTGGGCCCTGTTTCACTTTGTGGAGCGGGACCCAGGCGACCAACCGAATGAAGGACCGACTGGGGGGGGCGCCGCTGCGCGGAAGCGCGCGCGCCTCGTACCAGTCGGACCAGAGTGGTCGGGGGACCCTCCGCCTCCATCACGGCGGGCCGGAAGGCGCCCTTGCGTGTTCCGAGGGTGCCTTCTGGCACGGAGGGGGCCCGCGCGGTCGCTCACCGCCTTCTCTGCTTTCAGAGAAGTGCTGGTGGGCGACGTGACGGGCCTCACGTGTGGGGCGTGTGGGGACCGGGGCGCTTGGGCCCCCACGCGCCTCAACGAGGAGGTGCGCCGCCCTCCCCGTCTCATCGACCGGGTTGCGATGGGATGGAGGGGGCGGCGCGTTGGGGCGTATGGGGGCCAAGATCATACGCACTTGGCCCCTATGCGCTCCAACGAAGAGATGCGGCGTTTTCTAGCCCCGTCGCCGAGCACCGACGGGGCAGAAGCGCCGCCGAAGGAGTGCCCGAAAGGGCGCCCGCAGACGGGGTCGCGGAAGTGTGCGCAAACGTCCCCGTGGCCCCGTCCTTTGCGGTGCGGAGGAACACCCCAGGAGTTTTAGTCGGTATACCGCCCTTTTCAGGGCGGGGAGTCCGACATAACCACTGTGCTCCCCCGAGCCAGTGGTACCCGTAATTGGGGTTTCTCCTGGGTGAAAAAAAAAAAAAAAAGGATTGTAAGGCAGTGGCGGGCCTTACTGTCTGAAGTTATCAAGCCGCCCATAAGGCCTCTAACATGGCTTAACGGCTGCCATTACGTGACAGCCGACACCAACTGCTCAACGTGCCTTGCGAAGCACGGAAGAAGGCCCGCAGCGCTCAGAAAAGCGCCACTAGCGGTAGTCATAAACGGTCACCCAACCAGCACCTGACCGCGCCTGTTGTGGTTTAACTCAAGTGATAGATTCCAATCACTCGGTTCGATTAGGCCACGAGCGTCTTCTATTCATTAAACGTAACATAAAATATACATCTGACCTCACACTAGGATAACCTTTGTCGCGGGGACCAGAAACAGCGACAACAAAAACATCTAAACATCCAAGACCTGAGGGATTTTTTTGTCCCCATCCGGGGTTCGAAACCGGAACCTCTCGCATGGTAGGCAGATGCACTACCGCTGCGCCACAGAGGTCGTCTATTGTCTTTCTGAACTAGTCTGTTCAGCTTTTAGAATATACCTCGGCTACTATCAGACAGAATCGATTATATTGCAATAAGGTAAGGTTTATTTCGTATTGTTATTTATAACATTATATAACTTTTTAAAATAGCGGAGACAAGTTTTATACAGAGCAGGAAGTAGTATTACACTCGTGTGCTTTCGGCGCAAACCCCAGCCTACTCTAGAGCCCGAGGTATGTTCTAAAAGCTAACAGACTATAATATTCATTCATTTTTATTTTGTATCTGACTAACTAACCTCTAGCGCATCGTTACAGTCATTACAAGCAGCCCAGGCAAGAAGTGACAGCGCGCAAGGCACGGCCAGGACGAGTGCCCACAGCGCGCCTCCGGGCACGTAGGACTCCCGACGAGGGTAGTGCAGCTCAGTCTGCAACTCAGCTGGCTGGATCACACGCACGAACGGAGTCAGGCCCTCCATGTAACTGGAGCGGGTAACGTTTGGAATGTATTGATTAGATTTTGACACTTTGGATTGACTACATAGAGGAAGAAAGGAGAAAGGTTCTTCATGGGATTAGTGGAACAACCCATTCGCGATACTCGGTATCGACCCTTGTATGTCCCCACTGCTGGCACGGGTCTCTGCCAGCATCGCAAGAAGGTTAGGCCATACTCCACCACGGGGGCCAAGTCCCGGTTGGTGGAGGATTGTAAGACAGTGGCAGGCCTTACTGTCAGAAGTTATCAAGCCGCCCATAAGGTCACAGACATGGCTTAACGACTGCCGTTGCATGACAGCCGGCACCAACGGCTTAGCGTGCCTTGCGAAGCACGGATTGCCGTGGTCGCTACCCGCGAAGTGGCGAGTTACGATTGGACCCAACGTAACCTTCTTTTCAGACCCAACGAACTGGAAAAAATTGACAATATCCTTAGCTATAAATGATAATAATATATTGAACGTGCCTAATCGCGATCATTTAGTAGGTAAAACGTTTACGTAATTACCTTTTACCTAATAAATAATCGTGGTTAAGTTTTAATCGCGACTGTTTATTAGGTAAAAGGTTATTACGTAAACATACATACATACATACATAACCTCACGCCTGTATCCCAGAGGGGTAGGCAGAGACCAGGGACTACCACTTGCCAGGATCCTGACAGATCACCTTCGCTTAGACGTAAACTTTTTGCGACCCGTCGCGATTAGGCCGGTTTTTATTATTTAAAAGTAAGATCGGCTTAAGCTTTTACGTAATGAGAGGATTTATACAGCGTCCAGTGGCATCATCATCTTCACTCACACTAGATGGATGAATGGGAAGGTTAAGGAATTTTATCTGTCCCTGCAAGTTTAGTATTCGTGCATTGTCCTTTTCATTTTGTCTTTTCCGTATGTCTCCATATAGGTACACAATATTGTATTTATTTCCTCATCGTGTAGATTGTTACTATAACGTATTTATGTAAGTTTATCATAACTATGTATGTAACTGTATTTATGTAGGTATATTGTTATTTATATAAGTAGTGTATTAATATATTTATATTTGCACCGACTACCCGTCTCTTATTTCCTCCAGCAACTTTCCGTCGTAAGGTTGTCTGGAAGAAATTGCTTTTAGCAATAAGGCCGTCAATTGTACTTTGTATCATTACATGTTTTATAATATGTGCTCTGGTGTACAATAAAGAATATTCTTATCTTATCTTATGAATGGAAAAGTTGTGGGAAAATATGGGAGTTGCAGTGCCTGTGTCATTGTTTTAGATGGTGTAGGCTTGCCCAGCAAGCACATATAGGTACCATCCTGACAGCCTAGTCGGCCTAGCCCGCAGGAAAGACTAACCAATACGGAGCCAACCCAGCCGCGGGTTTCCTCAAGATGTTTTCCGTTAAAAGTACATAACATCGAGGATTGGCTGGGAGAGATTTCTTATAAAATAAGCTCGCCATGTACACTTTTTTTTTTCTTATAATTTTGCGTTTCGTTATTTTATATAAATGTGCAATAAAGTACCCATAAATTCTACTAAGAGCGTAGAGTAGAGAAGTATTTTAAGTATCTTTTTCATTCTGTATTTATAATAAGTACGTTTTCTATTCATATGGGTATTGTTCTATATAACATATGAGTATTCTACTCTATACGGTACTGTTAATTCTTTAATATTGTTATTGCCCATGATTATATCGCACCGCAGTCTGTAACGCTCGTGGGGTAGCACGTGGCACTGACTGAAAATCAGCGCTGAAGGCTTGTCCATCAGCATATTGCTGAGTCAGTTGCCATTTATAGCAGCAGTGAGTGACACGCCGTGACCCTTCGTTTTTCTTCCTTTTTTTTGTTTTTTGTGAATGTTGTGTTTAGTAATATGTTTTAAGTTTGTTACTGTGGCGCGTGCACTGTTTCTATAATGTTTTTCTGATTCTTCTTCTTAGAAGAAGCTACCACCGCTCTAGAGAGCGGTGGTAGCTCAGTGGGCAGAAAAAAGGACTTGCAAGCGAGAGACCCATGTTCGATTCCCGGTGTGGGCAAACCAATGACTTTGTTTTCTAATTTATGTATTACATATTTGTGAAAAGGGCGGTGGTAGCAGAGCGGTGTAGAACGCCGGCCTCTCAATCGGGAGGTCGTGGGTTCAAACCCCGGCATGCACCAATGACTTTGTTTCTAAGCTATGTACATTTGTGAAATTATAGTAGCAATACCACTCGCCGACGGTGAAGGATAACATCGTAAGGAAACCCTAGTGTCTGAAGTGTACCTCCAGTACCAGTTAACGTACCTCAGCGCTTGCTACGTACAATGGCCCAACTATGAGGATAGTTGCGGAAATCTCAGGTCTAACTGTATATTTGTAAAGTGATAGATTAGATTAGAACTCTTTATTGTACACACCAGAAAACAAAATACATAAAAAGGCTAACACATCTAAGCTATTGCCATATACAATTGGCGGTCTTATCGCTAAAAGCGATCTCTTCCAGACAACCTTGGGATGGATAGAACTGAAAGATGAAGAGAGTAGGTAGGTAGGTGTACATGAAGTATACAGGAAGAATATGTACATAAACTGACTTACAACTAATATTCATATATATTTAATAAAATACATAAACTAGGCCATATATATAATATTATTAATGTATAAATTATACAAACATACATAATTATATAGTTATAATATAATAATACATATAGATAGTAGCAATACCACTCACTAACGGACATGTGGGTAATGATTTTCAACATACATTTGTCCAATGCTGAACATAGACACTCCATGGAGTGTTAGCCGGTTCATGATTTCCAGTTGAGAACCCCTTCACCCATCGGTTTATCAGTCAGCAGAGTCAATGAGGAGAAATTGTAGGTCAATAAGTCTAATCTCATTTATTTAATGCTGCTTGAGCCATGAAGTTATCTATTATCTTATCAATACCATATGGTACCTAAGTATTTATTGTTACGTGTAAAAAAATTAATTAATTCTTATTAATATTTATAGGCATTTGTGCACATCCCTTATTGTAATTTCTATAAAAAATAACATAAATCTAGCCATTTTTTTTGATCCTAAGTTTAGTTCTAAAAACCAATGTAAACAATGTAAAACAGCTTTTGCGTCCACTCCAAACATCTTAACACTTTCTTACCAAAATGATGAGAGTAGAGCAATGCGGACAAGGACTTCTGTGAGTAAGTTGAGACTAGCGGAACGTATTAGAGGCATTGTATATTAGTTTTCGACGTGTTCCTATTTCCAAAACAATTAAAGGAAAAAATATCGTACAGAAGTGCCGGATTTTGACGTTGACTAGAATTCACAGACTAAATCTTCTATTCTGTGGACTACATTGGAGATGCTACGTATCCGTCAAAGCACGATGACGTGCCCGTGAGTGACGTGCAGTGTTGCCAGAACCTGGACGTCAAAAGTTACACGAGAAGTCGTAGATAGAGTAGAACTATAGATCAAGGCACAGTGTAACCGATTTTACGTCGGTAAATATTATTTGTTTGTGTGCGTGAATGTTGCCACAGTAAAAGTGAATTGCCATAATGTGGGGTAAAAAATTTCAGTCGTTCGTAGTCCATGAATAAAAATGCAGTTTTAGTTTTGAATTTTATTAATCATACAACATGTCTGACAATTGTTTGTAAAACGTAGCAAACGTTTAATAAACAATTGTCATTTTGTATAATTAAAAACACGTTTTATTTTACACGTTTAAATTTTACAATTTAAGGCGCTTAGGGACGCTATCTAGGACCAGCAATAGAATACAATCATAAACTGTTTTATTAATACGTTTTTCTCATATAAAAATTCACCATATAAAAATTCTTTCGAAGACTACCTCAGACCACCAAAATGTACTTTTTGTCGAAATGTAGAGAGCATATTCGAGCAATTGATGTAGGTGACCAGTTCTCTCTTCTAAATGCTAGCACCCATTTTTCCAGCACAGGACAATTTTGAAGAAATCTGGAATAGAAACATTGCTAATATTAATAAATATTGTAATACATTAAAATATAAGAAGTAATAACTTTAGTACTCCTTATTATTCGCGATACTCATACATAGTTGTATATCAAACGGGTCGATTATTTATTAGGTAAATAAGGCAATTACGATTTACCTAATAATCAATCGCGGCTAGTCGGTATTGTACGAGATTCATTGATACAAATTCAAATATTAATTCTATACTGATTCAAGGGCACATTGCTTGCGGCAGAATGCACAAAAAGACTTGACCGAAAGGGTTCTTGCGATAAATTCGAGCTGACACATTTTCTGCTGAGTGGAATGAATGCTGAAAAATTATATGGGCAACAAGCCACATAGGAAGGCGATGCAGCTATCAAACAAAGCATCAGGATATTATATTTGTTAATTCAATGCTGTAGCCGTAACGTTTCTTTGTCTATTGTTTTGATTATAGATTTGATATCAACCCTTGTATGTCCTTATCCCTGGGGCACGGGTCTCTTCCTGCATCGCAGGAAGGTTAGTCCATACTCCACCACAGGGGCCAAGCCCGGGTTATAGTTTTAGGTACATTGATTTTTAATAACGATACATTAAGTATTAAAGATTCATAATATATTTTGATTACGTTTAAAACTTAATATCTGTACAAGGACAAGCAGTAGAATCTGGGACTTCGAGTTAAGTAATGATCACGCAGCGTTGCCAGATATACAATTTAAATCGTATTCATACGATGTTTTACATTTATTTTGCATGTACGATCCAGGGGCAGAAATCGTACGTAAACATACGACTTTTTTTAGAGTTCATTCAACCAAAGTACTAATACCAACAAGCACGTCACTATTTATTCTTTTACTTAATAAGTACCAACCCTTAAGGTAAATGTAACTAATGTTAGACGTTGCCGGTTATTCGTATTTGTGACACAGATTATGAACGCTGCTTCAGTTCAGTCAATTTTATTGAAACAAAGATCCCAAATAGGCTGAGCAATGAAACTGTAAACGGCATACTTTTGGCAAAACAACATATTAAGCGCTATGGGTGTTACATGGATTTTTCTCCAACAAGAGAAAAATGTTAAATAATATTAATATCACAGAAAAACCCTTTACGGGGATAAAAAAAAACCTAAAAATTGTGTGTTTATGTTTAATCGATTGTTTACTTTAAACTAATAAAACAAAGGATTTAAAACGTACTGTTTTTTTAGCAGCCTTCTTAAGGAATACTACTTTTTATTTACCCATCGTACGATCGCTTATTCAAAACGTCTGCCAACACGATCATCACGTAATGATCGGGATTTTCGACATAAACGGATGGCAACATTTTTTTACTCTTCCGTTTTTTAGGTTAGGAAAGTAAATTCTATTAAATTGCTTTTCTTACGGAGTAGTTGCAAAGCTACTAGTTAAAACTTAACTAAAATACTCAACACAAGGCAACTTTGGGCTTAAAACTAATTGAAATACAATCATTACTTACCTATGAAAGGAAACTTCCCGCAAAGCTCTTTCTTTACGATTTCTGCATACGAGTACACTACAATTCACCATACTTTCTCTATTTAGGTCACTTTAAATATATCATTTCACAAATACACGGTTGCTCTTCGAAACGGCTAGCATAGCGTTAAATATGATTACATTTTCAAAATCTTGTCGTTTGTTTGCCTCCAGAAACGTCAACTTGACACTGGGGGCAAACAAAAAAAGTAGTTACACTTTTGCTGTTTATTCTATCTCTTTCTCACCCATGATCGCTACGAAGTTTGTTTCATTTAAAACTTGTATGTGTGCGCTGTGGCTTGCTCTATAGTTTTACTCCCTCTACGCGAGAAGTTAAGAGTCTAAGCACCAGTTTCTCGTACACTAACGTTCTGTTAATCTACTGTTAACAGCTGTCAAATGTTTTTTTATATGCATTTTGGCTTGTTAGGGTACCAGAAACCGGGGCTAAAGGTCACAAAAATTATCCAAAAGTTACAATTTTTAACCAGATATTTCACTTCAAAGTTGCTCATCCCAATCCTCATTTTTGATCGAAAGTTCAAAAATTGCAAATTGTAAAAATATAGATACTTGGAGACTACTTAAAACCAACCGAATTTTATCAAACACAAAATAAATTTGTAGAAATTAATACCTTAGATTAAAAATATTAATGTTGCTTATTTTTAATTTTGCTTATATTTTTTTTCGCCCCTCGACTGATTTTACTACAATCTGATAAAAAGGCCATACTTCAAAAGTTACAAACCAAGCCATGTCACAAAAAGTTACCTTTTTAAGGCGGTTTAAAAGTTACAATATTTGTCACAAAATGGCAACGCTGGTGACGTGCCGGCTAGCGTTTCCAGCACAACAATATTACTAGGGCTGTCATAATTTCAATGTTCTTTGTTCGTTTTTGTCTCCAGTCTTCGGTGGAATGAAAAAAAAAAAATACCAGATTTTGTTGAAATTTTGTACAATTTTTACCTAAGTGTTTTGTTTAAGTAAGTGCTTGCTTTTTTCCGTTACTGTTAATTATATTTTGTGCTTGAAACATAAAAAATATACATTAATGGTGTAAAATTAATACCTATAAAAAACCAAGATTTTCAATACTATAGAAAGATGAAAATCTACAAAAATGAATAAACGAGAACCTTGCCCATTTATTTTTTATGTAAACATAAAAAAGTTAAAATGAAATTTTTATAGTTTTAATTGTTAGAAGTGGTTTTATGAATCATAATAAAGAAAAAAGTTTCAGGTGTCAGGCACTTTCCAATCTGGAATAATATAAAAAAAATTATAAGACAAATAGCTTAAGATCCCTGGAGAGATCCCAAAAGACTACAAATTAATGAAAATGGTTTGCTAATGTAACGCATTCCAGAGATTAAAAATTAAGAAGTCTCGGATACGCAATTTATATCAAATTGTGATGGATGATAAACAATGAATTTTAGGTTTACAAAATGCGGCTCTAAACATAATACAGAGAAACAAAAGCCAGACTCAATATCTAAAAATGTTTAAACCATGAAAAATATTGCTGAGAACTCTGAGTAGGCTGATGAAGCAGAGTGGGCTGATGAGTTAAATAAATTGTAATCACAAAAAAAATAGGTTTTTTACAAAAACAATAATATAGAATATAAAAATAGTATAAAATATTTTAAATCTGTAGCATCAATATCAATCCTTGCATCGCAAGAAGGTTAGGCCATACTCCACCACGAGGGCCAAGTCCGGGTTGGTGGAAGATTGTAAGACAGTGGTGGGCCTCATTGTCAGAAGTTATCAAGCCGCCTATAAGCCGACATGGTTTAACAACTGTCATTACTTGACAGCCGGCAACAACGGCTTAGCGAGCCTTGCGAAGCACGGAAGTGCTTGCAAAAATGCCACTAGCGGGATGGTCACGCATCCAGCACCTGACTGCGCCTTTTGTTGTTTAACTCTAGTGATTAATTCCAATCACTCGGTTCAACTAGGCCACGGGCGCATCCATCCATCCACAAATCGGTATGTATGCATGTGTTTATTTATATAATAAAAGAAAATTTTATACGGCCCAACCAAACCAAAGCAGTTTCGTTTACAATAGTTTTATAAGAAATTTTAGGTAACATTTTTACATAAGAATTGCATTCTAGTAATTTCTCTTGTTGTGAAAACTTTTAAAAAAGTATATTGACGTAAAGATTCTACACTAGCGCTTTGTGATAATAAGTACAACTTATTACAACTGGCACGGATAGCCAGAGGTCGCGGGTTTGAATCCCGGCATGGGTGGAATTTTTAGCCTCTAAATAGGTTTTTAAAATTGTTCTTAGCACGGGTTAGTGCATTAAAAACAATATAAGTACAACTTAACTATATTCTTAACTAAATTCAGTTAAAAAGCATTACTTATTATTAATATTAGGTACATTTAAGTTAAGCTGCACAGTTTTATTCAATAAACAACAGTTTAAGTCCCTTGATACAATCCAAAACGCCAAAAGTCGTTTAAAACGTTTAAGATTTTGATTAAACGCATAATTACATAGAATTCAATTGTTCAAAGTGAAAAACCTGTAACTTCAAGAAGTGTATTGCCCTGATATTCTACGGTTAAATAAAGAACCTATAATTCTCCATCTACTAGCAAACACTTTAAGTTGGCAACACTGCGTGACGATAACAACCAAAGTGCGTCGACCTTCACGTTGTCATTGGAAAATCGCCCGTAGGTCAACTGGAGAGAGTGCACGACGAAGGTCGACCGCGGTTATTGTTATGTGAGACGGGTGAGACCAGTTGGGGGAACCGCGCGGGGCGAAGGATGAAGGGGGCTCCGAACGCTCGCGGCGGGCAGCGCACAGTGGGACAAAACGGTATACTGAGACGACAAATAATGTCTAACAACGTTTTTACATTAAAACGTGTTTAGGTTAATTTGTTCTTATAAAAGCAAATTGTTTATTTAATGTATATCAAAGCTGTTAGTTTCAGCATTAATAATTGTTGTTATATTAGTTATTTAATAACTCCCGAACAGAACGAAAAATGCTTCTGAAAAGTTATAATAAAAATGCTTACTAGCCACGTAATGTTTATGTTTATTATTAATGATTGACAGCTATAATCCCCGGATTGCTGTTAAATAACAATCTGTTACACTTAAACCACATAGCATATGGCGCGGGCGTGACCATGGCAAAGGCGTTTTCCATGCCATTAAAATTTCGTATTAAACCAGAACATACATAAAGTTGTATAGATACAAAGAAGTTCGCCTTGGCACGTCATATTACAGTCATACCGTTTGTTTGTTACGCTTTATTGCACAAAAATTAAGAAACAGAAAAATAACTTAAATAACAGGTAAGTGTTGATGTACAAAGGCGGACTTATTTCAAAAGAAATTTCTTCCAGCCAGCCTAAGAAAGATTCTGACCAAAAAACAGAGAGCGGGAGATGGCAAATATAGCTAAACAAGAAAAATTAAATCTAAAATCACCTATTTCAAGTTAATAGATAAAATTGTTACTATAGCTATCAATAGATACTTACTAATATACACACATTGTACATAATTATAACTACTTAAATAGTATATAAAATACTATCCATAATTCTAGACATACATATTTACCGTTTGGTGTATTCAAATTTTTACTTTCTTTCTATTCAGGTTTAGTACCCAATTTGAATGTAATGGAAACGCCAATGCCATGTCAGACCCCATGTGGCTTGCGCTATGATCTGCTGTTAACCACCGTCAGTTGTTTTTCAAGTAAGCACCAACTTTGATTAACTCACAGCTGTGGTGATATAAGAGATTTTAGTGTGTCATAAGCTGGGGGTAAGCGTGATCAAACCTAGATTTGTATCCTCGTGAAGTATTGGTGTTGGTAATGGCATTGGTTTTATTACGACATGGATTGTCTGTGGTAAATAAAAAAAAACGTATGAATGAGAAATGACTAACGTAGCACCCTTTTAAAGTTGAGTCTTCTGCGTTTGTCCTTAACGAATCATTATAAAAAATAAAACGCTGCAATGCGCAAAACGTTATTTTTATTTTCATTCGCCAAATATTTTTTTTTGTGTGTGGAAAACTGGTTGTGGTATATCTTAAGCTGCATTTGTCATAAATAATTAACTTCAGCCAACACGTATATCATTATTAATAATAAATCCAAAAATATAAGTGGAGTTAAGTCATGAGTTGGATTCCCGTCCCACTGTGCGGCGTCGATTGCACGCAGTAGGAAGGAAAATCCCTCAGTTGGCTAGCGACCTTTATTATTAGAGCACGTCGGACGGCGCGACGATCGCCTGTCTCACTCGCTCCCAGCGGACCCCGCGAACGCCAAAATTGATCCATCTCGCTCACTCTCGAGCGCCCTGCTTCGCCGACCGACGGTACCGTCAGCACACACGGTGAGACATTAAAGCAATATCTACTACGCTCCACGCGCACTATGTCAAACTCGACTGATCAAGGAGGCTCAAAAGCTCTCGACATTCAAGCTCACGAGGTCGTCGCACTCACCTACCAGTACATGAAGCTTAGACATTCCAGCAGCACTAACACGAACCAGCCTTTCGATATGACAGTCACCGCCATGGGCCTACCCAGACAAACCGTGCTGGAAGTTTTGGCGGAGAGCGGAGAAGACGTGGTACTGAAAGACTACAGCACTCGAAGCTCCTCGCTTACTAAAAGAAAACCGAAACCAGCTATCAGGGATGAGGAAAAGTTAAACATAAACAAATTCGCTATGCAAAATCTAAGAGCTATATTGTTGAAACTGCATCTTACTAATAAGTACCCGACGAACCTGACAGTGTTAACAATGATTATTAACGAGAAGCTGAAATCGGCGTTTACTTGGCTCACTTTAGAGTCGCAGATACGCAGCTTGGGGTTCAAGAATATCGGCAAACACTACTTTGTCGAAAAAAACAAAGTGCGCTTGCAAAGGATACGCCTCATTAAAGAACTTCAGAGGTTACGAGCTGAAGGTAAAAATATTGTATATGTTTACACGAACGAGTTTAGCGAACACAATTTAGCTGTGGCGCATGCGGCGGACGCAGGGACGCTGCGCGGTGATTGGCTGCTTCCTCTCAGTCTGTCTCCTAACAGCAGCTGGTACACCCGCATTTGTAGCAACTACCATAACTGGCTTACAAAGGAGCTGTTGCCGTTTCTCACAAAAGATTCCGTGCTTGTATTAGAACCGAAATCCTATGAAATGATGACAATAGCGATACCCGATTGGTTTGCGTCTAAGCAGTTCATGATCGAATGGCTTGCGGACAACGACATGATTTGCGATAAAATTCAAACGAAACTGGAAATTTTTCAGATGATAAAGAAATATAAATCGAAATACATAGAGTTTCAATACGGAGTGCCCGTTTTACTGTTGCCCAACTCAATGCCAAGCTTAAACCCCTTAGAGATTGTATGGAAAGAGTTAAAAACATTTTTAGATGATAAAAAAGACGACTCCGACATGACTCCTGGTAAGGTGCTTTTAGATATGTTTGCGGACATCACACAGAAAGAGTGGGATGAATCTTTCAAATATTCGATACAGTACGAGAAGGAGCTACTAACCGAAGATGCTCAATATGATAACACAGATATTACGAAACATGCATCATCTGGTAGCGAGTCTAGTAATAGTGGTGATTCCAGTGATAATGATGAATGATGATAATTAATAATACATATTTTTATCTTAACAGTTCTGTATTGTTTAATTTATTTTAATTAGTTCGCTGTGTTTTTGGTGGTGTGTATTTATTAAAAATTACGGTTGTGATTAAAAATAAAATGTTTTCGGTCAGCAAAAACAGAGTTTTGTATATTAAAATCGGAGATCAGATGTTTTCGGTCAGCAAAAACAGTCTTTTGTATATTAAAATTGGAGATCAGTTATTGCCTGTCCAGTGATGGCCTTAAAATAAAACATAAGTATATTTAACCCGATCGTTACGCACAAAATTCTAGACGGAGACATAAAATTAGGAAACAATGACATGCTGTTTTGCCTATGTAACCGTTTTACAGTTCAATATTTTTAAGGCGAAATAGTTATAACGCGCGTTATATAAATAGTTATAAATGAATTTTATTTTGTTTATTCGCTGAACATCTGTTACTTCTCATTCTCATTTATTTACTGTGCTGATCAAAATAGTTTTTTTCGATTAATTTATCCTTGTTGTCGAACAAATATTTTCTTTGCGATTCATTTAAATATTTCCACCGATGATATATCACTGGTTCTTATAAATTAATATATTGACATTTTTCGTATCACGCAGGTAACGACTTGCAGTTCTGGCGCGCTGTCATTGGCAACTTCCCAACTCTTCGCGGTCAATTCATGCGGAGAACTGGAACGAATAACGCTGCTAAACAATAACATCGCATCATGGCTAACAAAGATGCGAGTGCACAAGCATGCGAACTTATTTACCGTTTCTACAAATTCTTAAAAGAACAACGCAACATGCACACTATTGCATTTCAGGATACCGTCGAGGTTTTTGGGATAGACGGCAAAACTTTAAATCGCTTCATAAACTACAGAGGAAATGAAGAAGCGGACCGCTTAAAGAAAAAGTTGCCTCTCAAAAGGAAAGAAGTTATTACAGACTCACAATATCAGGAAATACGTCACATTATTATGAATACGCATGTTGAACAAAAAACTTTACCAGAGTTAAATTTTCTTGTGAAAAAATTAAAATCGCCGACAGTTAATGAGGAGTCTTTAAAAAAGAATCTGCTAAAGATGGGCTATAGAGTCTGTAGAAATAAATACATCCTAGAAAGTAAAAAAAATCGTCAACAACGATTAGAATATTTGAAGGCGATAAAACAAGCTAAATCTGAAGGCAAAACTATTGTTTATCTGTTTGTAAAAAGTGAACGAATGGGTGCCAAAAAAAAACGTTCTTTTACATTAGCTCAAGCTGCTACGTCCGAGGGCGTTATGCCAACAACGCTCAGAGTATTCAGATCCTTAAGAAATGTACATCACAAGATTTCGACATCTCATACACTGTTAGTATGGCTCAAATCTACAGTGATGATGAATTTATCGCCAAATTCCATATTTGTCCTAGATCAGGAGTCACATAAAATCATAACACAACATACACCGAAATTGAGTTACTCCAAGGAACAGATGTTAGAATGGCTATCAAAATATGACATTAACGTAGATAAAGATCTCCTGAAACCGGAAATTTATCAAATAATAAAGCACCATAGATCAAATTATTTCGAATATGAATTTGGAATGCCCGCGATCAAGTTACCTAAACATGACAAATTTTTGAATCCACTGGAAGGCGTATGGTCGATACTTTTCGATAGAGCACTAAATATTATAACCAGTGAATCAAATGACATGAAAAACTTACCGCTTAAACTGGAAGAAGAAATTACCCCCGAACATTGGGAAGCTGGTCTGTCGCAAGCTGTTATGTATGAAGATTCCTTTTTAGAGGAGGAGGCTGTACTCGAAACGCATTGGGATGATATGATCTCACAACAGATTTTGCTAGCACCAAACGAACACGAATCCGGTGAAGAGGCTGCGGAGCAAGAGCCTCAGCCCGGAGGATCCAACATCCTTCTATCAGATGACGAGTTTGAGGAAGAATTTTCCGTTGAAATTGGTGAAATGTTAAAAGAAGATGTCGACTTATCGTGTGATGACGGCTAAAAACCGTGTTAAAAGGTACATTTTCATGGGAAATTCCAACTCACCCGTATTTGATTATGATACAAAATAGTCAACGTTTTATTTGTACATTAAAATCGAGCATAGATTGTCACCGATTTAAATATTATTCACTAAATTAAACATCAGCACTGAGTACTTCGAGAACATTGGCAATTTTTGGGCACGGTACCTGTTAACGGCAAGTCGCACGTTATTCCTTATTTGGAGCAATTTACGTATCGTTCATGCAATCATTAGAATGTATATTGATTTACTTCGTCGATATCAACCCTTGTATGTTCCCACTGCTGGGACACGGGTGTCTTCCTGCTACGGAGGAAGGTTAGGCCATACTCCACCATAGGGCCCAAGTCCGGGTTGGTGGAGGATTGTAAGACAGCGGCGGGCCTTACTGTCAGCAGTATGATAGTGAGAGATTTAGCGGTTGAACAATTTTTTAATTTTTTTATTTCTTATTTTAAATGGGTGTCTATGGGTTGACATTTAAATATTAATGTGTGTTAATAAATTAATAAAAATGAATATTTGTAGAATGAATAATTGTTATTATTAAATCATATTTATGTTATATTATATTGAATGGAGAAATTGAATCATTATTATATGTATTATTGAATCATTGTCTGAATAATATATGCACTAACAACACACTACTAATTATACACAGTGCAACTCTTGCTGGTAAAATAGTCATAATCAAGTAATAATTAAGGAATTATTTGTTTAATTAATGAGCAGAGCGGTTTATTCTGTATAATTTATTGTTTATGGTTAAAGGTCGTTTTGTACCTATTTTTATTTTAAATATTGTAGTTGTTTTATTCAAATATCATTGCCGTTCTCACACTTTGGCTGTAGCTGAAAATCAGTAGAATATCTACTTATTTAAAGTAGGTACCATTATACTGAGATACGGCCTTTTTGAGCTTATGTGGCACACCCACATACGGCCTAAAATGCCGTAGAACTCGATGCATGTGAGTTAGTATTTAAGATAAAGCTGTATTTGTACTTAAACTATTTTATATCATTATTTTTTATGTGATGCTTTATGTGTGTGTGTCTTTAAGCAAAAATAAATGATTTATCTATCTATCTAATCATTACCAAGCCGCCCATAAGTCCTCTGATATGGCTTAACGACTGCCATTAGATGACAGCGGGCACGAACGGCGCAGATTAATGCCACAGCGATAGTCACAGGATGAACTCCTATCCAGCACCTAACCGCGTCTGTTGTTGCTTAACCCAAGTGATTAATTCTAATCACTCGGTTCCACTGGGCCACGAGCGGTTCATAATGGGCCTCATTAAATTCTGAAAGTTCAAGCCTCCGTGCACGTCCCTCGTTATATGACTGTGTTATAGCGTTTTTATATCCTACTGCTCAACTACTTGACTGATATAGTGCAATGAGCGGTGGAGAAGAAGGGATTGTAGTTTAGTTTGTAGTTTTTATCTTAGTTACCTACTAATAAATATATTTCAACAATTTTATGATACTTTTGCCCTAGCACGAATATGCTTTTAAAGAATCTTCCATACCCAGAAGATGCCATGGCCAGAATCTGCCATAACCAGCATTAACTAAAAAATGCCATGGCCAGAATCTGCCATAACCAGAATCCGTCCTTCACCGAACGAAGAAGAAATGAATCATAGCAGAATGTGTTTTATTCATCTATCTAGATAATAATATGAGAAGTTAATATAAATTGGTAGTCGTACATTTGACAACTTTTTTGTCGACCCTACTGATCAAAAAGTAGCTGTCTCCAAGTGACAGCGGAAAATAAATATTAGTACCTACATCTAGTTTGCCTTCTTTTGCTTTTCTTTCTGCTACTAATATCCCGCAGCGAATCAGTAACACAAATTATATCAATCAATCCCTACCTCCGTTAGCTACACTTTTGTTACCCTTAAAACGTAGTGGTTATATACTCTTTGGTTGTTACCCATATACCACAGAGCATTTAGACACTATTTACGTGTACAAAACTTAGCGTAGAGTATAGAGGGAGTAAAACTAGTTCTACCAGGCGTCCGTCACTCGCTCAAGGTCACGCGTTATATACCTGCCGCCCGGCGTATCGTCCACGATACAACCGACAAAGGGCCGCTACGCCCGCCTGAGCGCTTGCACCGCACGTTTCCCGCGTTTACTACTCGAAATGCCGAAAACACGTAATTATTATGCAGTGGATGGGTGTAAAAGTAAAAAAACCAATGAAGAATTATCATTTTTTTCACTGCCGAGAGACGAATAAAGGTAAGTAGTATTTTAAATCTTATATTTATTTCTTTAAACATTCGGATAAGTAGGTACTATAAAAGTAAAATAAATACACAAAGGTAACTGCTTTTTTTGTGGACTTGTTAATTTTGATTCTAAATAACCACATCCGTTCTAACATTATTGTACGTAAGTGTCTCTGTCTGTGACGTTTTCACGGCTGTACTGTGGCGATACCGAAAAATTTTAAAAATGCACAACTATCGTAGTCGTAAATAAGTTGATGGAAAATGCCAAAAATAACAATTTTGTAATAGTTCGCTCCATGACTTTCAATAAAAGTCGTGGAGTCGTGAAAAACAAATACATGCACGACAAAGATGGTAGTTACCATCGATAAAATACTACTACTAGTAGTTACCCATCTTTGTCGTGCGTGTATTTGTTTTTAATGTTAATTTAATTTAGGATCAACTAAATTGGCTTTTTAGTGTTTCGTAGTACGCATTAGAAACAAAACATGTCAAACAAACATGGATGTCAAATATTGACGTATTTCTCGAATTCAAACCAATATAATGTGGTCGACTCTGACCGCCACGCCCAATCCAAAAACTAAAGTCAGTTTTGTCTGTCCCCTTCTTTTTAGATATTTGTCTAGGAATAGAGAGGGACAAATAGAACCCATTCCAATTTCAGGATTAAACGTAGCAGTCAAAATCGCCCACAATGACGAAAAAATAAGTTTGATACCTTAATATTTGCTTTTCAGACGCTTGAGATAATAGGGAGGCCTGATCTAATAACAACTCAAACAAATCCTGCTTGTCATTTTAAATTACATATTTTTGACAAATAAATAAACAATAATATATGGTTCTTTCACAACATTCGTTTTATTACAGTAATAATCATCATAGGTAACCCTAGCGCATTCGTGCGATGACGCGCTTGCACGTGAGTCGCACGGTGGGCAACACAATCTCGACTCTTTGAGCGGGTACTTATGGTATATTTCTCCTCGCTGTGAACAGTAGTTATTATTATTAAGATTTTGTAGGCTATTATAGCGTAGGTATTTTCGCTTTAGTATGGGAGTGATGTATCTGTTACGTAGTAACTATTATCTAATCTGTGGTTCTACTCTTTAAGAAACTTAGTCAATATTTATGTCAACTTTTTTTTTAATATTAGATTTAACGGTATTATGTCAACAGAGTAAAGTCACAGAATAGCGTGGACAGCATCGCAGTCGCACCACAGAACAATGAAACCAACCCGCCACAGAACAATTTAATCAACAAGTCGCACTCAGAATACAGTGTTGCCAACTCATTAAATTTCCCACTAGTTCTGGAGGCTTAGACTATCCTTGTAGCAAATAAATATTGGATTTAGTAGCTAGTTCTTTTTGGTACATATACCCAACTCTTTCTATTAGATATGGTAAAGTATGTTATTAAATTATGTATGCATTGACTCTCTCTTTTCTAGGACTTCAGAAAGACTTTTTTAATTCCTTTAATTAACAGACCAACTCTTTCTGAAATGGATTTCACCACGATTTACAAGATGCGCAAATCCTAATAAAGCAGTGTGAAAGTTTGTTATTTAATTATGCGCGTTGTTATCTCTTAAGTATTATAATTTCTTTTATGTATCGTCAGGGTTTATTATGTAACTTAACCAATGTATAACCCTCCAATAAAAAATACTACAACGTAATGAAATTACATTAAGTTTGTAAAATCTGAGCAGCTAGCTGGTTTCAATCAATTACTGCCCTAGTTAGAAGATTCCATTAACAATTATTTAATCTGCATTATAAAACAACGCCACTACGAACCTTAAAAAACCATAGGAGCTATAATTTTTTTGAGCGGAAAATCATTAGAGAAGGGCTGTAGATAAAGTTGAAACCCGACTTCTTACTGACATGTTTCAAGAATTGCTTATAGTAGAAATAAAGTTAGCACCACGTAAAAATCTACTTTTGGACGAATTTAGTACAGCTTCAGCAAGTATTATTTGGGTTTAGCCAGTTTTTTAATATAAAATTGAAATAGCGCTACGTACCTTATATTATAAAATGAAACGAGCATTTATAACGGTAATGATCAGCAAAGGCAGATTCTACTTTCAGCAAGTTAGCGGTTTTCTGCCAGGGTGTTATTTTTCGAACAAAATCCGTTCTATGTGGCCTTGCCTCAGCCTTTTGAGACAAAAATGTAGAAAATGACAGCAAAAGAATCTTAACATTTGTGATAATTCAAACACAATTGCCATTATAAATTTTTAAATCGTTCTTTGAAATGAAATTGAAATTTATTTATTTCAAAGAAGTATAACAATTTACTTATCCTATTTTATCATTGTTGATGTAAATGTTATTATATTTAACTGATGATAAGATTAGAACGATGTTGTCTGTACTAGTTAAAAAACTGTATGACAGACAACAACGCCTTCTTTCTGGAATATTTAACTTATTTTATTACACTGCTGATTGAGTATTTACTTATAGATGCTAGTTACACGCTTAAAAGGAATTATATTGTAGAGTACAATTACTTTGGAGGTTTTTCTAATGCAGCTCACTATAAAAGTCAAATATAAAAACTTTTGGTTCAATAGCCTTTTTTTAAATCAAAACTCGAGCTAAGTTGGATGGGACCAGCTGGCAGCACTGTTTTTCAGTTTCCCAGTAGTCTGTGTTCAATGTTGTGTTGTTTTCGGATTTTGCCGGTTTGTTGTGAACAGCTGTATGCAGTCACCAATTTCTGGGATAATAATCATACACTCTGCAAGAAAAGTAAAGTGCTCTACTGGCTGAGCGCTTTTTCAATCTATTCATACCTAAATTTTGTAGGCCTACAACAATTTTTTTATCTCGAAAGCCTACAAATTTCGAAAATCTTCAATCATGGAGCCATGGGAGGCCTTGATAGAAGGTTACCCACCTGCCCCGACGTTGAGAGACTTCAGCAGAGCGGTGGAGTCCGCCAAAGTGGTCCTGAAGGAAGATCTGGCTCCTTTCGAAATAGGTGAGGTTATTGGAACTTTTTCAGTCTATACCTTCATCTTATTGACTGCCTCGTTGTTCTAACAGAGTTCGATTCCTACTGGGTTTCGCCTTACATTTTTCAAGTGACCTCAGTCTGGATGTATTTTCGTGGTGTCATCCTTGCCCACGTCCAGTGCTTAGTGCGAGTTTGACAGATCCAATCGAATAACTTTACTATCGCGTTACCGAGCATTGAGTAGTGAGTATGAGTAAATTAACCGTTCGAACTGGCAAAATGCTGTCACAGTACAACTCTCACTCGCGTTTATTCGTGTTTTGGCTGGTAAATGTGTTCACTTCTCAATGTAAACCATTACAACTCGCACTCAGCAATTTTAATTTCCATACTTGTGGCTAGGTGGCGCTTCCTCGATGCCATAGAAATAAGAGTTTACGTTAACGCGATCAAGTAGTTAAAAAACTCGCACTAAGCACTCTGGTTACTATAACAAAGGGTATCCTAGTTTGGAACCAGTTCAAGTGATTGTGTTGTGTGGAATTTAATATTATTATTAATTGATTGTGGTTCATCAAGAGTTCGTTCTCTGAAGCCTGCATGCGTGCTGCAATGCTTTATTAATCATCTGTATAAAGGTAAAATTCAGTAACTGCAAATGAGCCTAATCGTAGAAACAATCCTGCTTGGCACACCAGTACATTCCCCACTCATGGCGGGAAGTCAAAGTAGTCTTTTTACCAAAGGCTGGAAAAGGAGACTATACACAGGCAAAATCCTATAGGCCTCTTAGCCTCACATCATTCTTTTTAAAAACGTTGGAGAGACTGACGGACAGGCACATAAGAGAAGGAGCCCTAAAAACAAAACCTTTACATCCTCAACAACATGCCTATAGAAATGGCAGATCAACAGACTCAGCTTGCATACTGTCGTTAGAACCATAGAAAAGGGCCTCTCAGATAAACATATGGTCTTAGGAGCCTTCATTGACATAGAAGGTGCTTTCGACAAAACAACTTTTAGTAGCATCAACCAAGCGCTGGTGAAACGAGGAGTGCAGCCAACTATCACAGGCTGGATAGACAACCTCCTGCGTCAGAGAGCCATAACGCTTAAGGTAAACAGCACCAATAGTGGCCAGAGGCTGCCCACAAGGGGGAGTTCTTTCGCCACTTCTATGGAACCTAGTAGTTGACGGATTAATCAGACGCCTAGATGAATGTGGTTTCTGGATAATAGGCTACGCCGACGATATAACAATCCTGACGATAGGTAAATCCGAGGTTATTCTATACAGTCTAATGAGAACGGCGTTTGGCATAGTAGAGCGATGGTGCAATACTCATCAACTAACCGCCAACCCGGCTAAAACGGAATTAGTACATTTTACAAACAAACGTAACACAAAACCTACCAAAGTTTTTCGGAACAACGCTAACCCTGTCACCATCAGTCAAATATCTCGGTGTGACGCTAGATAGTAAACTAAACTGGAACTCGCACCTACAGAATATCGTTAACAAGACCCAGATGACCTTCTGGCAATGCCGAGGCCTCATAGGAAAACAGTGGGGTCTACGCCCGTCACTTATGATGTGATTATACACGTCGGTGATAAGACCCGCTATAACTTATGGCGCCGTTGTTTGGTGGACCAGAACAAAACATAAAATAGCAGTACTTCAATTACAGAGTTTACAACGACTGGCATGCCTCGCAGTAACTGGGTGCGTGAAGACAACACCGACTACTGCCCTGGAAGCCCTGTTGAACCTCAGACCTCTACACTTGCACGTTCAACAAGAAGCAGCCAGTGCTGCCCTACGGCTTCGGACAACTGGTCTATGGAAACAAAACAGTTACACCCCACACACACAAATCCTAGCAGCCGCTGTTTCGGACCAACCTATGATGGAAGCGGTGTGCGACAGGATACCACACACCTATATTTTTGACAAGAAATACAAGGTACAACTGCAAGAGGAGCCTGCCGACTACTCGGGAATACACGAAGTCCCAGTGTACACGGACGGCTCCAAAACTGAAACAGGAACGGGCGCAGGAGCCTTCTTCAACGAACTAAATCTAAAAATATCTACAACCCTTGGCAACCTGAATACAATCTTTCAGGCAGAATGCATCGGTATAACAAGAGCTGTCGCGCTGTTGAACACAAGAAATGCGCAGGCTTACGCAATACGCATAATCTCGGACAGCGCCTCAGTCCTACAAGCACTCAACAGCAATCTCACAAACAACAGCTTGATACTAGAGTGTCACCATGAATTGGAAAAACTGTCAACAAATAACCGAGTCACTTTACAATGGATAAAGGGTCATAGCGGCTCCCTGGGCAATGATGCCGCAGATGAACTAGCTAAAAGAGGCTCGGAAACTACAGTGGAAGGACCCGAACCCCTGCTTCCACTCCCATACAACCAGTTTAGAAAATGGTTGAGGTCGCGAACAGAAAGCCAGCATGCTGAACTTTGGAGAACAGAAACCAAATGTAGACAAGCCAGGGAGGCCTTACCAACAATCTCGAAACGTCTTTCACGTAGCCTGCTGCGTCTGAGAAGAGAAAATCTGCGCAAAACTGTGGCAATCTTAATAGGCCACTGCTCACTGAACAGACATCTCTACAACATGGGTCTAACCGACAGCCCGCTTTGCCGGGGATGCCTCAAAGAAGAGGAAACACCCGCCCACGTGACCATTCACTGTGAAGGCGTGGAAAAGCAACGGACCGCCATCATTGGGAAGCCGGGGTCCCTTCAGGAAGCCCGCAGTGACATCGGAGCACTGCTGGCTTTCTGGAAAGAGATAGGCTGGCTGGAGTAAACTGACAGCTCCACTACGTACAATGGCCCAATCATGAGGCTAAGTGCGGAAATCTCAGGTCTAACTAACTAATTGTAGAAACTGTGCTAATGTGAATTTGAGATACTACATATAATATTTGGCTCAGAAATAAAAACGCTCACCCATCGTTATTTCTTTTATGAGTAAACTAGATAGTGTTATTTTTGGGCAAAATTAATTATCAGTTTATAAATAAAAAATGGAAAAGCAGTAAAAGAAAATGAAATATATTTATTATCGGCTCAGAAATTAAAACTTACATTACTTAAAACTAAACACACAATATGCTAAGAAAAAAAAGCCGTATTGCCCTGCATGCATCACTAAAAGAAAAAAAAATACCTTTGTTATATCACAATGATTTCATGCATGTGACTTTCATTCATTAGGTGACAAATAATTTATTCTTCACTTTACATAAAAGAGAAAAAAAGGCTAAAAGTAATATTTCCCTGTCGACAGCTGATCACTTTAGTTCTAATATGTTTTACAGACATATTAATAGTTTAAAAACCTATTTAGAGGCTAAAAATTTCACCCATGCCGGGATTCGAACCCGAGGTTCGATTCGAGGTTTTTAAATTTGTTCCTTAGCACGGGTTAGTGCATTAAAAATAAAAATAGTGTAATCATGTGGGTACAGTGATATCGTTCCGATGTTAAACCTAACTGCAAAGTAGGTAGTCGGGGCTGTAAGTAATGCAATTTGCTTAAGTCAGATGTCGCTGCCTGTACGTAATACAGAGAATATTGTAAAGAGGTTCGAAATTTCACTGATGCCGTGAGTCGCCCATTGGCTCAATTGGTAGAGCGCTGGTACGGATAGCCAGAGGTTGCGGGTTCGAATCCCGGCATGGGTGAAATTTTTAGCCTCTAAATAGGTTTTTAAATTTGTTCCTTAGCACGGGTTATTTCTTTATTCTAAACTTAGCCTACCTACTGAGCCCACATGTTGGGTCTTTTTGGTGACTGTACGCAGAGCAAAAACAATCTTTCCCGTATGACGGATGATCAATGTGCCACTGTGTGTACCCACTTCCGCTGACCCGATAATCGGATATAGCTCAGCTATGTGCTATCCAAGAGTGTTAAGATAGTGCTGGTTTTCAGCTACCTCCTCTTCGCAACATGTATACTAGTTTTATAATAATGGTGGCGCTCTGTATAGATACAGTGAGGCCTTAATTAATTTATTTCGTAAACACATTAGTTTGGGACTCTTCATTAGTACATAAGATTAAGTATTTTTGACACTTTTATTACTTAACGTGTAAGTACTCTATTTCTATTTTAACAGCCTTACTAATAAACTTGTTGTAAGTACTGTATAACTATGCAGTGCTTTGTAGGTATTACATTCAAATTACGTCAACAGAACACCGTGTAATCATATCAAGCGGTGTTAACCAGTAGTAGGGTAAGACGGCTACAGGACAAGCCACCGTATAAAGAATACACCGTTTTTCAAATAGTGTTTTGTGTGTATATAAAAAGAAAACATTCTCCTTTATGTATTATCTGCTAATCTCTTTTTATAGACATTAGAAGTACCCACTTTCACGTTAATTTGTTATGTTAATATTGTTATGTTTTTATAAATAACAAAGAGAAACAAAATATAGAAATTAAATGCATTTACGTGCATTATATTCTACTTACAAGCTCTATCCCTATCACTTAAATCTATTTTAATCATTCCAGGGATTCTTTATATTTCTGGTCTCTATTTGCTTATCAATTAGGATCTGTTTATGAAAAATGAAATGAAAATAGCCTTTATTTGCCAATATCTTAAATAACAAATATAATAGCATGCATTAAATTGTATTATTTGAATTATGAAATGTTATGTTAAAGTGTCATTTTCATTACAAAAATAATTAATAGTCAATAATTTATTAATTGGCTGCCCATTTCTGAGCAAAGGCCTCCCCCAGATATTCCCATTCTACTCTTTGCATTGTTATCCTTGGCCATGTAGATCCTGCTTCTTTTTCTATATCATCAGCCCATCTCCTGTTTGGTCTTCCTTTGCCTCTTTTTCCATCTTTTGGATACCATTCAGTTTAGTGCGTTTTGTCCACCTGTCATCTTTCATCCTCATTACGTGTCCTGCCCAGTTCCATTTTTGTTTTTGGATGAATTCTGCACAGTCTATTACTTTTGTTTTATTTCTTATAGTTTCATTTCAAAATTTTTCACATCTTTTCATATTTATCATGCTTCTTTCGATTGCCCTCTGGCAGACTTTTAGTTTCTTTATGTGCTGCTTGTTTAGGGACCATGTTTGACATCCATAAGTTAGGCAAGGTAAGAGAACAGTGTCGGCAATTTTCTTTTTGAGTTCTATTGGTATCTCTTGGTTTTTGAAAATATCCTTTAGGCTCCAGTATCGGTTCCAGGTCTTGGTTATTCTTCGATCAATTTCTTGTGTGGATTTGTTGTTGAATGATATATGTTGGCCCAGGTAAATGTACTCTTTAACATACTGAATTGTGCTTCCGTCTATAGTTATTGGTGATTCTAGTCATTAGTTTGGTTTTCTGTTTATTTATTTCCAGTCCTACCTTCTTGCTTTCCGTTTTTAGGCTCTTTATCATTTCTGTCATTTCTACTGCTGTTTCGCTGAATAGTAGTATGTCATCCGCAAACCTTAGGTGGCTGAGTAGCTTTCCATTTATGTTCATTCCCATTTCGTGCCAATCGATTTTATTCATTACACTTTCTAAGATCGATATGAATAGTCTAGCTGAAATAGGGTCTCCTTGTCGTACTCCTTTTTCTATATTGAAGTGGTTTCCCGTGCGCTCTAGTTTTATTGCCGCTGTGCTATTGTGGTATAGGGTTTTTAATATTTCAATGTAAGGTTTTTCTATCCCTTGTTCGTTGAGGGCTCTCCATATGGCGTCATGTTGTACTGAGTCGAAAGGCTTTTTGTAGTCTATGAAGCAAAGATAAAGATTTTTATTGAACTCAGTGTATTTCTCTATTACTTGGTTTGTCGTGTGTAGCTGGTCTATTGTTGAAAAACCGCTCCTAAATCCAGCCTGTTCAGGTGGCTGATTTTCGTCTATCTTTTTAATTATTCTGTCTAGTATGATTTTTGCAAAGATTTTATAGATATTAGACATGAGACTAATTGGTCTATAGTTGCCAATGTCTTTTTTGTCACCTTTCTTGTAAAGTATCGTCATCTCTGAATGAGCCCATTGTGTTGGTATTTCTTTGTGGTTTATGATATAGTTGAACAGTAGTGTCAACTTTGGGGTCACTAGATCTTTAATGGCTTCTATTATTTCGTTGGATATTCCGTCTTTTCCGGGGCTTTTATAATTTTGCAAGCTTTTAATTGCTTTTAAAACTTCATCAGCTAGTATTGGTGGTATTTCTTCATTATTTCTGTATATTTGTTGTTTCTATTCTATTTGTTGGTTCGGTCCATTTTCATTTATATCTCTTCCCGATGTGTAAAGCTCTCTGTAGAATTTTGTTGCAGTCTCTATTAGATCTTTCCGGTTCTTTATTTCGGTGCCTTCTTTGTTATATAGTTTATGTATCCACTTCTTGGGGTGATTTAAGTGTTTTTCTCCTTTTTTTAGACCTTCAGTTTGCAATATAGGGTTTTTATAAATATTCGTTTTGTATTTCTTAATATCTATTTCCATCGCTTTCTTGGCCCTTCGGTATAGTTTTGTAAGCTTTGTTTTTTGGTCTTTCGTCTTTCCATCTATATTTTTCAGATTGTTTCTCTCTTCTAGTAGCTTTAGTGTTTTTTCTGTAAAGACATTTGATTTCCTGGTTGATTTTGTTTCTGTTGTTATTTGTTCAACTGTTTTTTGGAGTGTTGTTTCGAATTTATGATATTGTCTATGTACTAGTTCGTGTGTTTCTTCTGTTTCTTCATTGGTGTTTGCTTCGTAAATATCTCTTAGTCTTTGGTATGCCTCGTATGGTACATTTCTTGTCATCGGCGTTTTGTATCTCGTTCTTTTAGTCTTCAGATTTTCCAGCCATACTTCACAGCGTACAAGTCTATGGTCCGTATTGAACTTAGATTGTACTAGGACTTCTGTATTTTTAATCCGGTCCATTTTGTTGGTGAGAATGAAATCTATTTCGTTTTTATTTCCACACCAAGAGATCCATGTCCATCTCTTTTTATCTTTGTGCATGAAGTAGGTATTTGTTATATGCAGTCCATGTTGGAGGGCCATATTAACTAGTAATTTTCCTCTCTCATTTCTTTCTCCGTAGTGATATTTTCCCATTACTTTTTCTTCTTCTGGTTGTCTTTTTCCAACTTTAGCGTTAAAGTCACCAATGAGATAGATTTCCTTATATGCTTTTTCTATGTCTATGTAGAAAAGTTCAATTTCTTGGGATTTTTCTTTGGTCGGAGCGTATGCCTGTATGACGGAAATTTTAAGAGTTTCTGATATTTTTATGTTTAGTGTGGCTACTCTATTTGATTCGGAGTGGATATCTTCTATGTAGTTTTTCCATTTCTTTTTTATTGCGAAGCCAATTCCATGTTGACCATTGTTTTCTCCTGTATAGTAGAGTATGTATCCTTCCCGTTCTTCAATATCTTCACCAGGTATTCTTACTTCTGATAGACCCATTATATCCCATCTTATGTCTTGCAGTGCATGTTCGAATTCTTTTTTTTTGCTCTCTGTTCTGAGCGAACGAATGTTAAGGGCGCAAATTGAGATAGTTGCCTTTCTTGGGGGGTGTTGGTCATTTTCTGGATCTGTTTATACTTAAACTTAAATGTTTTTGTTGACAGCTTATTTCTCAGAGGCGGTGGTAGATCGTTCCAAACCTTAGCACTTCTATATGATAAAGATCCCCTGAATCCGACATGTTTATGTTCTGGTATACATATAGTAAATGTTGGTGTCTAGATCGTGTATAAAATGTCAACTTATCATAAAGGTACTTAGGACACTCACTCCATACGATGTTATGGATAAGACAGGCCATATTACTCCCTTAATGAACACAAAATCCTGAATATAGAGTCTAGGAGGCTGCATATGCCTCCTCCTAGAATCCATATTCAGGATTTTGTGTTCATTAAGGAAGAGAGTAATATGAGCGCGTTTTGGTATTTTAAAACAAAAACGCGCACAGGCGTTTTGCACCTTTTGGATGGCGTTCGCAGTTTTTTATACAGGCGAGGGCCATAGACTGCACTGCAATAATTGAATGGTGACAGCACTAAGAGATCGACAACCATTTTTCTTACATCTATAGACAGATAATCTCTTATTCCATAAAGGACTTTGAGTGTAAAAAAAGCATGCCTAATCTTATCGTTAACGTGAGTCCGAAAATTTAGCTCTTCATCATAGATGACGCCCAGATTTTTTGGCTCCCTATCCAAAGGAATTTTTTGTTCATTAATAATTATGTCGGGGCCCCTATTGCAATACACTCTTTATTTAGTATTTGGTTCCCATTACTGTGAATTTAGACTTTGACGGATTCAACACTAAGCAGTTTTTCTGTGCCCATACAAATATTTGATTAAGGTCTTCATTAATTTTCATTATTCCTTGTCTAGTAAGGAGTGATAAATCTGCGTGTCGTCGGCGTACAGGTGGCACTTGCAAGTGTTAAGGAGCCTTGACATATCCGCTGTATAAATTGCAAACAATATTGGACTTATTATGGCCCCTTGTGGGGTACCTCGTTCTAATGCACGTAGATCAGACGTTTTCATACTCCCGTTGCCATCCTCTGTAGTTACATATTGTGATCGTCCTGTTAAAAATGAGTGAAACCACCTGCATGTTTTCTCAGAGAGACCATAAAATTTCAGTTTCGCAATCAACAGCTGAACGTTTATACAGTCGAACGCGCGTGAAAAATCTAGGAGCACCAGCACACTTGCAAGTCCCTCATCCGCCGCAGCCAGTGTATCATCAGTAACTTTTAATAACGCTGTTTCGGTGCCATGGCCGCTACGGAAGCCAGATTGGATAGACGGTAAAAATTTTTCGCTTTTCAGGTATGGTACTAATTGATTTTGGACACCTTTCTCGATTACTTTCGACAACACTGGCAGAATACTGATAGCTCTTAGGTCTTTGAGGCTAGTAATGTTATTAGTTTTAGGAACTGGTTTAACGACAGCTTTCTTAAAGCTATCTGGAAATGTGTGTGTTTATATCGATTTATTAACTATAGCAGTAATTATCGGTAATGCATAGTCTAAAGTATACCTACTCTATCATTTCTATTGTAATCTCGTAATGTCCCTGTGCATTAGTTTTTATGTTAGAGATGATTTTTCGTATTTCTTTTTGACTGACTTGTGTGAGAGTGAAGAAACTTTTAGTAAATTTTGCGTGGTTAAAATACTCCAGAGTCTGAGGATCAGCTTGAGAATTGCCCGGAATTTTTAGAAAATGTGCATTTATTTTTGTTGGATCATTTATCTCTGTAGGTATAATGTTGCTGCCTTTATTAGTGTAAAAAGAAGACGTTTTCTTAAAGTGTTTCCACATTTTTTGGGGGTTCCCTATGTTATTGTTTACATAATGTTTATAATATGCGGTTTTTTTCTCTATGCACTGTGGATGTAACTAGATTTTTAAGTGACTTATAATACTCTTTATGTGAGGTTTTCTTACTACTGTTAGCTCTGCTTAAGGCTTGATCCCGTAAATTAATCATAAAATGAACCATGTCTGTAATCCAGGATAATGAGTTTTACCTTTATACCGACGTAATCTTGATGAAGCGAAGGTGATATGTCAGGACCGTGGCAATTGGCAGTCCCTGGTGTCTGCCTACCGCTCTGGGGTACAGGCGTGAGGTTATGTTAAAAAAAAAAAGTTATGTTTATGGTTCTTCGAAAATTAGCAGATCAACTGTTACAGCTTTATTGCGAAGTAGTGTCACCAACTCTCTAGGTATGTACTATGTCTAATGATACATGAAAGGACTGTGTTACATTCTTCCACTGCTGGGAACACGCCTCTCACATATCTCATGTTATTGCCCTCGGTCACCCCAGACCATTCACACGATGCGTCAGTCAAGCTCGTCTTTCTGTGAATGTATGTAATAGTTGATGAAGCAATTACTATTAATTTAGTTATCTCATTGAATTGTGTTTCTATGTATTTACACCCTTATTAGAAAATGTTAGACCCTGTACAAATATATTCCCACTGAACAATAATAATAATACTTTATTTATTTGCTTCTTAGTTGATAGTTCATACTGTAAGAATCATACAGGGTTACAGCCTAAAATTAACTGGAATTAAGTACATAACATTTTTACATAACATTTTACATACTGGCACATACATTGCTTCTGGCCCCACACTAGGATACCCTGTGTCGTGGAAACAACGACATTACTAACGTGTAGATTCCTTGATAGTAATAATAGTGGCATACTAAGTTCAACGAGTAACGTCAGCAGGTGCAACCCTGGTCCCCTGGCTAGGATACCGTGTGTGGAAAAAACCAGTGTCACAGATTTTGTTGTAACAGTGTTTAATAATTTTTTTTTTCCCATCGGCCACTTTCGAAACCAGTTTCGAAAAGAGAATTAGGTATTTTTCTTTTTAGGAAACCTGGTTTCAAATAAAGAAAAATCATTCTGTTTTCGAAGCTGGTTTCCAATACAGAATATAGAATCTTCTTTTGAAACTCTTTCATGGATCAAGGGTATGCACAAAACTATTTTTTTATAGGACAAATGAAATGAAATCTTCTACCTCAGCATACACAGATCGTAGTCCGAACTTCCAAAGCGGAAGTATGGGTGTACTCGTATGGGTCCCAACTATGCGGATTTTTGTTCAATTTTACGTGCATTATTCAATTCAATTCTTTTTTATGGCAACCCCTAGGATTCTGCCAATGTCAGGTTTGTTTAGATGACACTTTTTTTTCACTAGTCGCGCACCTCGCAAATTGCAGTAGATAGTTGAGGAACTTATAGTAACCAAAAATAATTAAACATAATAAAATAGTACATAAATATTATGAAACGACTAAATAATATATATAAGTACAGTTTTATATTTTTTTAGATTTAATAAAAATATATAAAACTTTAATAAAAGGGGAAAATACAAGGGGCAACACCGATTGAAAATACACACAAAATGTATCTCTTTTCAAGATTGGCTGCTCCAGACGTTCCTCACTGTCCCAGTGAACGCACTCGCAAACCTTTCATCATATTACCATGAAGATTCGTGGTCCAACGTCAGCGGACGGTGCTTGGAGCTGCTGATGAATTTGATAACCGATCACACCAGTCATGTGCAGCTCTACATGGAGGAGATTGTCAAGGTAATTCGATTCCATAAATACGTACCAAGATTTATACACACGGGTGCGTTCAGTGCATGGATGGGTGACCGTGTATGACTGTCGCTAGTGGCATTTTTGCGAGCGCTTCCGTGCTTCGCAAGGCACCTTAAGCATTTGATGCCGGCTGCCGTTGATGAATGACAGTCGTTAAGTCAAGTCAGAGGCCTTAGGGCGGCTTGATAATTTCTGACAGTGAGACCAGCCACTAGTCTTAGAATTCTCCAGCAACTCGGACTTGGCCCCCGTGGTGGAGTATGGCCTAGCCTTCCGATGCAGGTAAAGACCAGTGCCTAAGCAGTGGGGACACACAAAGGGTTGATATAAAAATTCCAGGACCCCTGGATTCCCAAGCTTTAGTTAAACCTCCACACTGACAGATTTCCACACTCTTCGCCTTATAGTTGAGCCATTGTACGTAGCAAGCGCTGCTGTGTGTTGACATTTTGTTAACATAGAGCAGCTGAGGTATATTAACATTTTAAGATACAAGTAACTCCTAGGTTATTATGATTTGTAACTTACTTAAAAAATGGGTCACATAACATAACCTCACGCCTGTATCCTAGAGGGGTAGGCAGAGACCAGGGAGTGCCACTTGCCATCACCTTCGCTTCATCAACATTCATACATAAGTCACCATTGTAGGAAAATGTTTCCTCAGCTCAGCCATTCACAGTAAATCTCCTCCCCCTCCCTCCAGCGCTGCACCCACCAGTACTCGGTGCACGTGCGCCGGCGCGCGCTCCAGTGTCTGGCAGCGGCCGCGGCGCGCGCGCCGGCGTGCGCGATTGCGCGCGTGTTTGCGCGCGCACTGGACCCGCTCGGCGCCGACGAACCGGTCACGGCGCGTGTTACGCGCGCGCAGTTGGTTGGTAAGTGCTGGATTGGATGTCGTTATTTTTATTTGTAACAGATCGAGCAGGGAGCCAATTCGATATCGATATTCGATATAGACCCTTTTATGTCCTCACTTCTGGGGCAGGGGTCTCTTCCTGCATCGCAGGAAGGTTAGGCCATACTCCACCACGGGGGCCAAGTCCGGGTTGGTGGACGATTGTAAGATAGTGGCGGGCCTTACAGTCAGCAGTTATCAAGCCGCCCATAAGGCCTCTGACATGGCTTAACGACTGCTATTACGTGACAGTCGGCACCAACGGCTTAGCGTACCTTGCCAAGCACGGAAGCGCTCGGAAAAATGCCACTAGCGGTAGTCACGGCACGGTTACCCATACTGCACCTGACCGCGCCTGTTGTTGCTTAACTCAAGTGATTGATTCTAATCACTCGGTTCGCCTAGGCCACGAGCGCTTCACTCACTTCATTAGCAAATAACTCTAAGGCGTATGACTTGAATTCTGCATAAAAAGTCGAACGACAGTCAATTATGAATAGGATACGTCAAAGCGAGCGAAATTTATTAGCAAATTTGCGCATACGACTTTGTGAGAATACCTGAAACTGATTTTTACTGGAAGCCGATTCTCGCCCATGCGAACTGAAAGCGTAGACGCAAAATATTCGAAGGATTAGAAACTTGTCGCATAAAAATAAGATAAAATTATCAGACCGTGTGATTAGGCATTTACTTTCTCATTCAAATTCAATCTAGCATGACCTACGGAGCCGAGACATGGAAACTCACGAATGGGCTTGTCCCTAGTTCAAAGTCGCTCAGCGAGCTATGGAGAGAGCTCTGGTCGGAGTTTCTCTCAAGGATAGGACTCGTAACGAATCCGACAGAGAACCAAAGTTATCGACATAGCTCAGAGAATTAGCGAGCTGAAGTGGGCTGGCCATATCTCGCGAAGAACCGACAACCGCTGGAGTAAACGTGTTCTTGAGTGGAGACCGCGACTCGGCAAACGTAGTGTAGGACGCCCTCCGACCAGGTGGGATGACGATCTGCGAAAAACTGCAGGCAGATGCTGTATGCGGCAAGCTGAAGACAGGGCGCTATAGCGCTCATTAGGGGAGGGCTATGTCCAGCAGTGGACTACATAATATAGCCTGAAAAGGAAAGGAAAAGGTTCAGAATACAGATTTTGGATGTCGCTCGACTTTCTATGTAGAATTCAAGTCATAAATCTTAGAGTCGTATACGAATTATTTGCTAATGTAGTGAGAGTTGGCGCCCAGATGAACGATCGTGAGTCGATCTGATACCAATGCGTCTTAAAAATATTTTGTATAGGAATAACTTGCTCACAATGTAATCACTTCCCCTGATTCCAAGCCTAGGATCGTTGTGCTAAGACCGCCAGTTGTATGCTAAAGGCCTGCGCAGACGACGGACTATCCCCCGGGTACTTTTTTGTCCGTCAACGTAGATCTCTTATAAATTGTATCGAAGGACTAAAAGCGCTTCCTTCGAGGTTGCGGGATTCGAACCCGCAACCTCTGGCTATCCGTGCCAGAGGTTGAGGGTTCGAATCCCGGCATGGGTGAAATTTTTAGCCTCTAAATAGGTTTTTAAATTTGTTCCTTAGCACGGGTTAGTGCATTAAAAATAAAAATAGTATAATTTGTCATTTTAGTTAATTTTATTATATTTGTTGGATTTAAGCTGATTTTATGTGCCCTATGACTCTCACGCAAATGCGACGGAATGACACACACAAACACACTCAATACACACACACTGACACCGCAGTCGGGTAAAAAGAAAGATAGTCAGTGTGCTTAGTGCGAGTTTGACAGATCCAATCGAATAACTCACAGAACAATTAAACCAATAGAAGAAACGATGGTCACGTGACAGCGTACAGGCCTAATTGTCAAAACGATGCCTTAATGCCCTGAGTAAGAGTCCAAATTAAGATGGTAATGTAACTTACAATAGTGGCAGCACTCTGAATGTTTTCAAATTTAGTCGGGTTATCGCAAGTGCAAAATCTGTGAAGACGTCGTCGGATTATTTTAGAAAATTGAAATAACTAAAATATTTTGGTGCACACAACTTACCCTGGGATATTGTACAATAAATGCACAACGAGGTGAAAAGTGCGTGGTGGCTGCAGGTCACATAAGAAACAAAGAAAACGGAGATTATAATATGAACTTCCAAAGGTGAGTACCTAAAACCTATGTTTTCTCGCATAAAAGGACCAACGGATAAATGATCACTTTGTAAATAAACTTCCTAATGACTCATTAACCAAAATTACCGTAATTGTTGCTTCTCGAACCCTTCTACGCTCTAAAATTAAGAAGATAAACCAATCCATTTGTAGGTTGTCCTAGTGATGGGATGGCAAAAGCATGGTCGATGAAAATTCGCCTCAGTAGTAATACTTGTTCATCACGCCTTCTTCGTACATAATCCATTGTTTCTTCTTGTTCAAGTTTTCCCAAATTGATTAATGGAAGCAAAAGCACGCAGAAATAAGAAACCGGACAAAAACGACTGTAAACTGCGCTCAAGGCACTTTAGACCCGAGTGATTGGGACGAAGAAACTTATTGCGAACACGCCTGAAGGAAGATGTGGTGCCCACCTTAGGCCAGTAAAAATGGAAGTAATGGTGAGAAAGTTAAACATTTGTTGCAGAATATGTACCTCTACCTTTTCATATACACTTATCACATGTTTTTACAAAACAGGATGTTCCCAGGAGTTTATTTTGTATTCGAGCATAACGAGAATAACTATGAAAACTTACAATATTTTTTTTCCTTTGCCATACTTCTTTAGTTAAGTCTACTACATCCAAACAGTGTCCCAGGCACCACAGCATCCGAGTGGTGCCTTCATCCATTTAATTCATTTAACAGTTTATCTTTATTTCAAAATTTCTAAATCGTAATAAGTAAACAGTGTGATATGAGAATTGATAATATAAAAAAAAAACAAGCCCGACCATCCCACATCACGATGTTGCTTATATTAAGACTTCAACGTGTACACAATTTGTTTTCCAAACCCCATCAGCTGTTTTATGTTTGTCCTGAATTTAAATCTTACCCAACGACACTACAAACTACCATAGGCTTACCCACAAAAAACCATCTCTCCAACAGTGTAAATCATAGATAAAGAAAAGTTGAAAGGTAAAAACAAAATGTTAAATGAATGGACGTCAAAGCTGTTAGTTTCACAATTGATAAATTATGTGGTGATCACCTTATTGCAAAAAATATCTGACTATATAGATGCAAATTGTACCTTACTTCAAAGCATGTAATTAATTATCAGGATCAGTCAATAATAGACGTAGCTTGTAACCCAAATAGCTTTTATAAAGAGATCTAAAACGAAAGTGTTTAAAAGTGCAATATGTTATTATTTAAGCAGCTCTCTTTTGTAGGTACGCCTTTATTAAAAGTTTCTGTTTGTTTTCAGGTCAGTACTGAACATGGGAAGTGAGCAAAATGTCTGTTATCTGCCAATGCCACGGTCATATTCTTCTTTCTTGATCAAATTTACTGCAGCCTGACGTAGTTGATGATCCTTATAGTCTTGCGTCCGAAAATTCCTTTGTTGATGTGGTCATCAACCGCTATACCTGTTGTCTAAAATCTGTCAATGAAACGTATTCAAATATCAGAATTCATCACTTGACACATCAAATTACTGCATCCATCGAATTACTGAATTATTACTTGCAATAATAATATAATATTGTGATAATTAAATACGACTTTTAGCGACAGATTGCGGTCGAAGATGGATTTACCTAGTCAATATTAGCAGTAGTATTTTCCTTTTCAAATTTCATTGCAAGATAAACAACTTTTTAATACAAGGACCTAGCTCGATCTGTATTTAAAAATGGGAAGAAGAAACGTAACGTAAATTTGGATGTCGTTACGGATTTTATTCAGGAAGAAATCTGAGACGGAGTATTATGCTGACGTTGACGAATATAATTGTAAATTCACTATTTTGTATAAAAAAGTGTTGCTTTTTAAATTATTGTTACTTATTTTGATTAAACATGATTTAAAACTTATATACAAAGCAATTTATTATAATTATTTACTTGATTTAGTCCAAGGCGTCTTCATTTTTCAACGTTTCTATCGATATCGATGGAGAGTTAGGCCTATCCCTAGTCGGTAGCGTTTGACAGTAGGGCCTGTACGCACCTTGAAATCGGTGCATTGATAAACGTAGTGCCATCTCTTTTTTTCTTATGGAAGGTTGGTTAGCGAAAGCAGGACAACATTACTGTCGAAGGTTTCTGCGAAGTTACTGCTACCCCTTGGAATAACTTTACTACCGCGTTAATCGAGCATTGAGTAGTGAGTTCGAACTGGCAAAACGCTGTCACAGTACAACTCGCACTCGCGTTTTACGTGTTTTGGCTGGTAAACGTGTTCACTTCTCAACGTAAAGCATTACAACTCGCACTCAGCAATTTTAATTTCCATACTTGTCGCTAGGTGGCGCTTCCTCGATGCCATAGAAATATGAGTTTACGTTAACGCGATCGAGTAGTTAAAAAACTCGCACTAAGCACTCTGGAGTGTAGTTTTCTGATTTCGAAATTTAGTGTCATATTAGTTCAGATTTCGAAATGAGGGATTTTTCTGACAGCTAAGAAAAGTAATTCCTAATTTGTCAGTAGATGCCGTTTTCAAGTAACGGTTTTTGTTTTTTTAATAGGATAAGCCACTTTCCAGTTTATTCTGTTGTCCACAGTCCACAGATCACGTGGAATTTCCACCCTCTTTTTTTTTTTGCTCTTGCACTATTTTTATTTGATTTTCTTGCTAAAATCATGGTTGATCAGTTGACGTTTGATCAGTTGATCACAGATTAGATTCCTTCCAGTCGATGAAATCGCAAAACAGCATTAAAGTTTTTACCTGTGGCAAGCAATAACAAACAAAAAAAGGTAAACCCTTGCGATTCAGCGCCATCTCATCGTAGCTTTTAGAACTATTTTTTTTAATAGCTGTCAGAAAAATCCCTCATTATGTGTCAAATTAGTTCCGATATTTCTACTACACGAATGTATCCGATTCTATCCGATAGTAGCCGAAGTATATTCTAAAAGCTAACTGACTATAAAAAGAGAGAGAGAGCGAGAGAGACAGATCACATAACACAATATAACACGATGTTAAAATAATACAGAAAAAAGGAAAGAAACAACAAAGAAAAATATTATAAAACAAAGAATAGGATATAAAACAAACATTTACATTACGAAGGGCATTGTATCTCCGCAGCCACAAACAGGCTCAGTTGGAATGAGCGCTGGCACTGATAGCCAGAGGTCGCGGGTTCGAATCCCGGCATGGGTGGAATTTTTACCCTCTAAATTGGTTTTTAAAATTGTTCTTAGCACGGGTTAGTGCATTATAAAGAATACAGTCTATACATTCTTTACATTGGAACTCGATATCTGATTTCTTTTCTCCAGGCACAATATGTGAATACCACCCCGAGCTACTGGCCAGCGAGAAAGAGATAGAGATATGGCGCGTCTACCTCACCATCTTGGAAGCCAGCAAGACTACTGTAAGTTTTATCCAGAGTGCTTAGTGCGAGTTTGACAGATACAATCGAATAACTTTACTACCGCGTTAATCGAGCATTGAGTAGTGAGTATGAGTAAGTTAACCGTTCGAACTGGCAAAACGCTGTCACAGTACAACTCGCACTCGCGTTTATTCGTGTTTTGGCTGGTAAACGTATTCACTTCTCAACGTAAACCATTACAACTCGCACTCAGCAATTTTCATTTCCATACTTGTCGCTAGGTGGCGCTTCCTCGATGCCATAGAAATATGAGTTTACGTTAACGCGATCGAGTAGTTAAAAAACTCGCACTAAGCACTCAGGGTAATTTGTACAGGGTGACTTTGAAATCGTTGACTATCATTATCATCAAATTCTTTTTAATGCACTGACCCGTGCTAAGGACAATTTTAAAAAAACCTAAGGCTAAAAATTCCACCCATGCCGGAATTGGAATTTTTAGCCTCTAAATAGGTTTTTAAAATTGTCCTCAGCACGGGTTAGTGCATTAAAAAAAGAATATAATCATGTGGGTACAGCGATATCATTCCGACGTAAAACCTAACTGGAAAGTAGGTACTCGGGGCTGCAAGTGATGCAAATTACTTGAACCAGATGTTGCTGCCTGTACGTAATACAGAGAGTATTGTAAAGAGGTTCGGAATTTCACTGATGCCGGTAAGTCACCTATTAGTTCAGTTGGGAGAGCGCTGGCACGGTTAGCCAGAGGTCGCGGGTTCGAGTCCCGGCATGGGTGGAATTTTTGGCCTCTAAATAGGTTTTTAAATTTGTTCCTTAGCACGGGTTAGTGCATTAAAATTAAAAATAGTGTAATCATGTGGGTACAGTGATATCGTTCCGATGTTAAACCTAACTGCAAAGTAGGTAGTCGGGGCTGTAAGTAATGCAATTTGCTTAAGTCAGATGTCGCTGCCTGTACGTAATACAGAGAATATTGTTAAGAGGTTCGAAATTTCACTGATGCCGTGAGTCGCCCATTGGCTCAATTGGTAGAGCGCTGGTACGGATAGCCAGAGGTTGCGGGTTCGAATCCCGGCATGGGTGAAATTTTTAGCCTCTAAATAGGTTTTTAAATTTGTTCCTTAGCACGGGTTAGTGCATTAAAAATAAAAATAGTGTAACAGCGATATCATTCCGACGTAAAACCTAACTGGAAAGTAGGTACTCGGGGCTGCAAGTGATGCAAATTACTTGAACCAGATGTTGCTGCCTGTACGTAATACAGAGAGTATTGTAAAGAGGTTCGGAATTTCACTGATGCCGGTGAGTTGCCTATTAGCTCAGTTGGGAGAGCGCTGGCACGGTTAGCCAGAGGTCGCGGGTTCGAGTCCCGGCATGGGTGGAATTTTTGCCTCTAAATAGGTTTTACTTAAGTACACTATTATGAAAGGCAAGATGGTAGGAAAGAGACGGCTGTTTTCGTTTAGTGCTACGCGTTGGATAGCCATAGCCCAACCGTTTTAAAAGGCGACTACTGCTACTGGTATTTTCTCCGAACGTTTCATGCTTCGCAAGGCACGTTAAGCCGTTGGTGCCGGCTGTCATGTAATGGCAGTCGTTAGGCCTTATGGGCGGCTTGATAATTTCTGACAGTAAGTCCCGCCAGTAGTGTTGCAAGCCTCCACCAATCCGGATTTGGCCCCCATGGTGGACTGTGGCCTATTCCTGCATTGAAGGAATGCAGGAATACACCCGTGCCTTAGGAATGGGGACATACAAAGGGTTGATATCGTAATTTTTATTTCAGGACTCCCTAATAAACGGTGTACTTCTGGGGCTAAACGGGCTCTTCAAGCATTTCGGCGTGAATCTGCCCACGAACGAATTGAACGGTTTCTACGACAAGTTAAGCTCGAAGTATTTGCTCATAGACAGCTGCCAAGAAGGTTTGTGGTCATTGATTTTATTGTCAGTATATCTATGAACTGCCTTACAATCCTCCACCAACCCGGACTTCGGCCGTGGAGAAGGAAGGCCTAACCTTCTTGCGATGCAGGAAGAGGGACATACAGTAGGGTTGATATCAAAATGAGAAAAAGGTATATACATTTCGAAGGTCTCGGTGGCGCAGCGGTTTGGCACGCTGACTGTAAAACGGGTTTCGGGTTCGATCCCCGGCCGGGTCAAACTGGGAAACGACCTTTTCTAGTTTGTCTCTGGTCTTGGATGTTATTTATGTATTTATTGTATTAAATCATTCGTCGAGCTAGCACCTATAACACAACTCATTCAGTTGTACTTAGTATAGGGCTAATGGGATCTGTGTAATATTGTTACGGGCTAGGGTTCTGGAAATGGATGTAAAACACCAATGACAGCTTCTTAGGATTTATTCACGCAGGGTCTGGTCTGCAGGTCTTCACGACACGAAGTCCACACGTAGATTCCAATCGCAGGTTCAATCGAAGTCCAATAGTATCGCTGAGGTCGTAGGTTATCGCTCGTATCGCAGGTATGTTCGCTCGAAGTTCACTCTTCGCTATTCCAAACGGAACTGACAGCGCGCCGCGGCGGCCGCTATTTATATCCGCCGGCCAGGGTTCTAGAACATTCTCGTAACTACGTACCTACACTCGGTACACGCGGCAAGGTCGCTCGAACAGTTACTCATTTAAAGAGTTTTGCACCTTACGCTAGTGGACATACGAGTCATTATTGCTTGCAGCGTTTATTGTTTACTAAAACGCAGCATGCGGCGACTATTCTAGATGGTTCGGGATAGGACCGCGACACTGCTCCCCTCTTAGAGATGCTCGTCCCGAGCATCTTCATTACTGCCGTGATAAGGAGCTAAGCGGTCGATGTGAACCACTTTTTGTGCACCTCTTGGCTGCCGTTGAATTCGGTACGTCACGTCATTTAACCGAGTTACCACTTTGTACGGTCCCTCGCATCTTGTCTGCAATTTCGGAGATTTTCCTTTTCGTCGAGTTACATTGTGAAGCCAGACTAGTGCTCCTTCTTCGAAGCCGCTTGTATTTGCTCGGCGGTCATACCTAGTCTTCATCTTTTCACTTGACTCCAATCCGTTTTCCCGTACTATGGCATGAATCTCTCGCATTTTCTCACGTAACTCGGAAATGTAGTCGTGTAGAGAACGTGAGTCGTCAGGAGGGCCTCCAGTCAGCAGATCTACTGGTATTCTCAGTTCTCGGCCAAAATTTACACGCGCCGGGGTTACCTTCGTGCTTTCATGTTCTGCCGTTCTGTAGGCCAGAAGAAATGGCGGTATGTATTTGTCCCAGTCTCTCTGGTGCCTGTCAACGACTTTTGCTAAATGTCTCTCAAGTGTTTGGTTAAATCTTTCTACCATGCCGTCAGATTGAGGATGATATGGAGTGGTCCTAGTCTTATGCATTCCCAATATTTTGCAGAGTTCTTGAAATACTTGAGACTCAAAGTTCCTGCCTTGGTCGGAGTGTATTTCCAAGGGCACACCAAACCGGCAAACTACTTCCTCAAACAACTTGGAGGCAACAGTCGTGGCTTCTTGATTGGGTATGGCGAATACCTCTGGCCATTTAGTGAAGTAATCCATAACTACCATGAAATACTTATTTCCTGATTCCGTTAGTGGGAACGGTCCAGCCACATCAACTGCAATGCGTTCCCATGGCGCACCAACGTTATAAAGTTGCAGATTTCCTCGGCTTCTAGTTGGTGGGCCTTTCACCGCGGCGCAAGTAGCACACTTGCGGCACCAATCTTGCACATCTTCTCGACAATGGAGCCAGTAAACCCTTTCTCGAATTTTTGTTAAAGTCCTTTTTACGCCCAAATGTCCACCTGACACGCCGTCATGTACTTCACGGAGGGCATCTTGTACCTTATCTCTTGGGACAACTATCTGAAGATGGAACTCTCTGCCGTTAGGTTTCTCCCATTTTCGGTAAAGTATTCCGTTCCGAAGAATAAAACTTTCCCATTGAGCCCAGTATGCCTTGGTGACAGCACTAGTAGGAGCCACTTCGCACCATCTTGGCTTGTCCTCGCCTCGTTTCTTCCATGCGACAATGAGCCGTACATCTTCGTCATCTTCCTGTGCTTCTTTCATCGCCTCATCTTCCCAAGATCTCGATGGACTCATTCTTGTCAATCTCAATGGCAGTTCCTTTGTCTCTTGTTTGGCACAGTGCTTGCAGTCTTCCGGACACGGCCTTCTTGACAGTGCGTCAGCATTTCCATGCGCCTTTCCGCTGCGGTGTTCAATAATAAAGTCGTACTCCTGCAGTTGTTCGATCCATCGAGCAACTTGCCCCTCTGGATTTTTAAATTGTAACAGCCACTTCAGGGCGGCGTGGTCAGTGCGAAGCGTAAACCGCACGCCGAGGAGATATTTGCTGAAGTGCTGTACTGTCTTTACCACAGCCAAGAGCTCCCTTCTTGTCACACAATAGTTCCTTTCAGGTTTCGATAGCGATTTACTGAAATATGCCATCACAACCTCTCTGTCGCCCTGTTTCTGCGATAACACTCCTCCGATCGCTGTGTTACTGGCGTCAGTGTCAACAATGAATTGGCCGTTAGGCTGTGGAAATCCTAAGATTGGGGTCTCGCAAAGACATTTTCTTAATTTTTGAAATGAACTCTCACATGTGTCATCCCAATGAAATGACTGCTTGTCTTCAGTCAGTCTGTGTAAAGGCTTGGCGATTTCAGAGAACCCCTTAACAAACCGTCTATAATATGAGCATAGCCCTAAAAATGCTCGCACTTCAGTCTTGTCTTTGGGAGTAGGCCATTTTTGCACTGCTTCGATTTTGGCTGGATCGGTCTGTATGCCTTCGCTGGTTATCACATGGCCGAGATAGCTAACCTTGTTCTTAAATAAACTGCATTTCTTCGGATTTAACTTTAAGTTTGCTCCCATTATCTTCTTAAAAACTTGCTCTAGATTTTGTAAGTGGTCCTCAAAATCTGTACCCATGATTATGACGTCATCCAAGTAGACAAGGCAGGCTTCCCCAACTAATCCGGCCAGTACGCACTCCATTAGTCGTTCGAATGTAGCTGGCGCGTTGCACAATCCAAAAGGCATCACGTTAAATTGCCATAAACCTTTGCCAGTTGAAAAGGCTGTCTTCTCTTTATCCTTCGGATCAATTTCCACTTGCCAATAGCCCGATTTCAGATCTAATGTCGAGAACCATTTCATACCACTCAATGTGTCCAGGGTATCGTCTATTCGTGGCAGTGGATAACTATCCTTCTTGGTCACATCGTTAAGCCGTCGGTAGTCTACACAGAACCTTGTGCTACCATCTTTCTTCTTTACCAACACTACGGGAGAACACCATGGGCTAGCAGAAGGTTCTATAATCTTGTTTCTCTTCATGTCGTCCAACATGTCTTGTACTTCCTTTTCTTTAGCAATCGGTATGCGCCTTGCTCGCTGACGAATAGGTCGCTCCTGTCCGGTGTCGATTTTGTGCTGAACTAACGATGTTCTTCCAGGATTTCCTTCGTCAGAGAAGATATCCCTAAAGCGTAGTAGCAACCTCTTAGCTTTCATGCTTTGCGAATAGCTCAGATTACTCTTAGAATCCTCAAGGAGCTTAGTGACTATAATTTCACTCCTGTTATTCGATGTTTTTGAGCTTGGAGATGATTGGCAGCTTCTCATCCAAACGGCTTCCTCACACCTTCCAATAACGTCACCTTTGCTAAGGGTAATCTCACGATCGCCTATATTCACAACCCTCACTACAGCGGTCTTGCCTCCATAGACGAGAGTTCTTGCTGTCAGCAATTTCTGACTGGCTGCACTGTCTCGTGTATCTTCAATCAGCACACACCTATTCCGCTGATTCTTCTGACTCGAAGGCAGCTTCACCTTTACTTCAGTTTGTGCTCGTCCAGGTATTACGATTTTTTTCAGGCACGTGACATTTCCATCGGGACCGCCAAGTATGAAGTTCTCCTCATCACCACATTTAAAGACACCGTTAGTGACATCGATGTGACAGTTGTGTTTCTTCATAAAGTCTAGGCCCAGAATGCAATCATCCATAATTTCGGCTACGATTACGTCGTGAATATATGACGCCTCCCCAACCCATATCGTAACCGATCTTTCACCCAGGACGGGTATCTGCTGGCCAGAAGCGGAGAGAAGTCTGCATAAACTGGTGCCTTTGCGTCTCCCTACAGCTTTCACCAGGTCTGGTCTCACTATTGTTCTAGAGGCTCCTGTATCTAGGGTAATTTTGCACTCTACTTTGTTCACTGCACCGCGTATTAGTAGACTGTTCCCATTCCATGCTTGTGAGATCTTGGTTACTGGGGCTACCTCCGCTCCAGCCAGTACCCGCCCCGCAGTCCTGGCTTTTACTCGTTTCCCTGATTCACGGTGAAGGGCGCAGCGTCATGCTTCTTTACGAATTCTTCAAGACGCTGCTCCATATTGTTGAGACGCGCATCCAGTCTGTCATCTGTTTTGGTTGCTTGCCTCTCCTTAGGACACGTGAACTGCAGATGCCCTCTTTCCCCACACTTGTAACACATGGGCCCGGAGTTCTTCTTGGGCGGTGTCTTGATCTCTTTAACCTCCTCCGTAACTTCTCGAAGTTTATAACCTTGCCGGATATCTTGACGCACAGCTTCTACTTCCAGGGCATGTGCCAGAGCTTCTTTTAATGAAGAATGGTGGCGAAGCTTTACTGCAGCCCTAATTTCAAGATCCTTGATTCCGTCGACGAAAGCTTGCAAAATATTCGTGTCCACCATCTTACTATCAGCAGAAGGGTACGCCTTTCGAACCAGCTTCTCAATTTCCAACGCCCATTGTTGAAGTCCTTCACCCAGGCGCTGAGTCCGGTCGCGTAGCTGAGCACGAAAAACGTGTTCCAGGTGTCGTTCCCCATATCTAGCCTCAAGTGCCTCCAGCAAGTCTTTGAACTCGCTGCCTGAGGTGGGCAGTGCCTCCAGGACAGAAAAAGCCGAACCTCTGAGCGCGACGGTGAGGGCTGTCAGGCTCTGTTCGTCCGTCCACCCGTTTGAAGCAGCGACAGTCTGGAACTGCTGGCGGTAGGCGACCCAAGATGTAGTACCATCGTACGGAGGCACCTTCACTTTAGGCCCGTGGTTTATGCTGACAACTCCGCTCGATGTAACTCCAGCAGCTTTAATACGCCGAACTTCCTGCTCTAGTCCAGTGAGGCCGGTTTTCACATTTTTTAGGTCATCCTCTAATTCGGAAACCCGTTCGTTCACTACCTCTACATCTTCATGTAGCTTAGCGACCGTATCACTGAACTTTGTAACGGCAGAAAGGATCACCTGTTGATCTGCCTTCTGTTCTTCTCGCAGGCCTTTTTGTTCTTCTCGCAGGCCTCTTTGTTCTTCTCGCAGGCCTCTCTGTTCTTCTTGCAGACACTGCATCTGCTTGCTCTGTTGTTCTTGCAGGCACTGCATCTGCTTGCTCTGTTGTTCTTGCAGGCACTGCATCTGCTTGCTCTGTTCTTCTCGCATGCCCTTCAACATTGCCATCAGGCACGACATATCCAAAACCTCCATTGTACGTGACGGAGGTTTAATGTCTTCGGTGGGCGTGGCCAGGTGGGCGTGGCTACGAGGCGGAGCCTGTTGGTCGGTTGGTGAAACCTGGTGGTCAAGGCCAGTGGGCGGGGCCTGGCGCGCGGGGTCTGTGGGCGTGGCCTGGTGGGCGAGGCCAGTGGGCGTGGCCTGGTCGGTGGGCGTGGCCTGCGGGGCGGGGCCAGTGGGCGTGTCCCTATGGCCGGTGGGCGTGGCCTGAGGGGCAGTGGGCGTGGCTTGGTCAGTGGGCGTGGCCTGGGGGGCGGGGCCAGTGGGCGTGTCCCTATGGCCGGTGGGCGTGGCCTGAGGGGCAGTGGGCGTGGCCTCCGCAGCACCTCTGGACCTGGTCCTCACTCCAGAAGTATCCTCTCTCGGAGTCAGTGGCATCTCCAAATCCCCAATTCTGACACCAAATGTTACGGGCTAGGGTTCTGGAAATGGATGTAAAACACCAATGACAGCTTCTTAGGATTTATTCACGCAGGGTCTGGTCTGCAGGTCTTCACGACACGAAGTCCACACGTAGATTCCAATCGCAGGTTCAATCGAAGTCCAATAGTATCGCTGAGGTCGTAGGTTATCGCTCGTATCGCAGGTATGTTCGCTCGAAGTTCACTCTTCGCTATTCCAAACGGAACTGACAGCGCGCCGCGGCGGCCGCTATTTATATCCGCCGGCCAGGGTTCTAGAACATTCTCGTAACTACGTACCTACACTCGGTACACGCGGCAAGGTCGCTCGAACAGTTACTCATTTAAAGAGTTTTGCACCTTACGCTAGTGGACATACGAGTCATTATTGCTTGCAGCGTTTATTGTTTACTAAAACGCAGCATGCGGCGACTATTCTAGATGGTTCGGGATAGGACCGCGACAATATTTAATTATTTTATTTATTCTAATATTATATATATTATATTGGCCTTTTTGCATCTACTTAATGAGATGATTTATACAGCGTCCAATGGTATCTACACTCACACTAGATGGGTGAAGGGACCACTCCGACGCTGTAGTGCCTGGGACATGGTTTTTATAGATGGTGTAGGCTTGCCCAGCACCTATACCATCCTGACAGCGTAGTCAGCCTAGCCCACAGGAAAGACTAGTCAATACGTGCGGAGCCAAACAAGCTGCGGGTTTCGTCACGATGTTTTCCTTCACGGTTAGCGTGTGGTATTGCGACTACAAATTCGCAAATGTACGTAACTTTGAAATTAAACAAAGTCATTGGTACATGCCCGCACACGGGATCGAACCTGGGGCTCTCGCTTGCCAGTCCATGGTTCTACCCACTGAGCTGCCACCGCTTCTAATAAGGTCTTATTCTAATAAGGTATATACATTTGCAATAAAAAAATAATTTCATGTTCGCAGCCAGTCTCCAGTTGCTTAGCAACTACCCCCACTTGTTCCCGGAGCGCGTGGCGGCCGATGCAGCGCTGCGCGCGCGCCTCTGGCGCATTGTGACATGCGCCGGCGCAGCGGACGCGCTCAAGAGCGTCTACGGTGTCTCCGTTAGGGAGAATAATGTGCAGGTGTAACTTTCTTTAATGTAGCCTATTAACGTCCCACTGCAGGGTACAGGACTACCCACAGAGAGAGAAAGAGAGTATGAGGCTTAATTAAGATGACCCCTGTGGCGTAGCGGTAGCGCATCTGCCTACCATGCAAGAGGTCCCGGGTTCGAATCCCGGCTGGTTACAAAAAAAAACCGGCCAAGTGCGAGTCAGACTCGCGCACCGAGGGTTCCGTACAAACCTGTATTATAGACCTGAGTATTTGGTATGAATTTCAATTTAATACCTCTACGCGTTTATGAGGAAATGGGTAGTAAGTTTAAAATTATTAAAAAAATATATATTATGAGATGTAACTAAAAATTTATGGTTTTCGTAATTTTTCCTTTATCTATGCTATAAGACGTTGCTTCGTACCAAATTTCAAGATTCTGAGTTCACGGGAAGCGCCCTGTAGGTTTTGATTCCCTTGCAAGTGTCGAAAATTTGCGGCATAAACGGCTGTATCTTTTGATTGCGTTGGCTTAGAAGTTTGATTTTTTCACAGCTTCAAGGGACAGTAGACCTGAGTAATTGATATAAATTTCAGCTTCATACCTCCACGCGTTCCTGAGAAAAAGGGTCTTGACAGACGGACGGACGGACGGACAGACGGACAACAAAGTGATCCTATAAGGGTTCCGTTTTTTCCTTTTGAGGTACGGAACCCTAAAAACCCCAGGTCATGGATGTTTGTGATGTGGTTTCTGTTTCCCACGACACAGGGTATCCTAGTGTGGGGCCAGAAGCAATGTATGTGCCTGTATGTAAATGTTAATGTTAATTACCACACATGCCCGCTGATTGGCCATTTCAAACGCTTCAAGTGTTCAAATACACACTTCAGGCAGTCAGGTTTCCTCACGTTATTTTCTTTCACGGTTAGCGAGTGGTATCCCTACTGTAACCTCCCAAATGTGCGTCACATAGAAAACAAAAATTTTAAAACCTATTCCTAATTTCAATATTTCTGTATTGCACCGACTACCCGTCTCTTTTTTTTTCTTTTTTGTCTCCGTCTATGGTTGCCTGAAAGAAATTGCTTTCAGTAATAAGGCCGCCATTTGTACTGTATTCTTTGTATAATTTCTGTTACTGTAATTTGTGTGTACAATAAAGAATATTCTATCTATCTTAGAGGCTAAAAAATCCGCCCATGCCGAGACTCGAACCCGCGACCTCTGGCTAACCGTGCCAGCGGTCTTTCCATCTGAGCTAATGGGCGACTCACCGGCATCAGTGAAATTTCGTACCTCTTTACAATACTCTCTGTATTACGTACAGGCAGCGACATCTGGCTGAAGTAATTTGCATCACTTGCAGCCCCGAGTACCTACTTTGCAGTTAGGTTTTTTTTACATCGGTGGCCACCGTGCCAGCGCTCTCCCAACTGAGCTAATGGGCAAGTGCCCGGCATGGGCGGAATGTTTAGCCTCTAAATGGGTTTTTAAAATTCTCCTCAGCACGGGTTAGTGCAACAAAAAAAAAGATTCGCCGGAGTTCCCGCGGTGCCGCGGGCAACCACGCGACTCGTTTGAGTTTCTCATGCGATAATAAGTATTATGGTATTAAAATAAAGTCAAAATTCATATGACACTGAAACTGCGCTCCGCTTCGCTGGGCTTCGACGCTCTTTCGGTGAGAGTTGAGCCTAAGCCGTTGGTGCCGGCTGTCATTTCATGGCAGTCGTTAAGCCATGTCAGAGGCCTTATAGGCGGCTTGATAACTTCTGACAGTAAGGCCCGCCACTGTCTTACAATCCTCCACCGACCCGGACTTGGCCCCCGTGGTGGAGTATGGCCTAACCTGCCTGCGATGCAGCAAGAGAACCGTGCCTTAGCAGTGGGGACATACAAGGCTTGATATCGAGATCGAGATATCGAGTAATGTTTCGTTTTGCACACATATGTGCACGTGGAAAGTTACATAGTCAAATCTGTTTGGCCACACGTGAGTGTTGTGTGTTAGAGTGGTATTTTTATAAACCTATTTAGAGGCTGAAAATTCCACCCATGCCGGGATTCAACCCGCGACCTCTGGCTATCCGTGCCCGCACTCTTCCAACTAAGCTAATGGGCGACTCACCGGCACCAATCTCGGGTTAATAATAACATTGGCCTTTTTGCATCTACTTAATGAGATGATTTATACAGCGTCCAGTGGTATCTTCACTCGCACTAGATGGGTGAAGGGACCACTCCGACGCTGTATTGCCTGGGACATGGTTTTATAGATGGTGTAGGCTTGCCCAGTACCTATACCATCCTGACAGCTTAGTCGGCCTCAATCTCGGGTTAGTGCATTAAAAATAATTATAATCACGGTTACACTATTTTTATTTTTAATGCACTAACCCGTGCTAAGGAACAAATTTAAAAACCTATTTAGAGGCTAAAAATTTCACCCATGCCGGGATTCGAACCCGCAACCTCTGGCTATCCGTACCAGCGCTCTACCAATTGAGCCAATGGGCGACTCACGACATCAGTGAAATTTCGAACCTCTGTACGTAATACAGAGAATATTGTAAAGAGATTCGAAATTTCACTGATGCCGTGAGTCGCCCATTGGCTCAAATGGTAGAGCGCTGGTACGGATAGCCAGAGGTTGCGGGTTCGAATCCCGGCATGGGTGAAATTTTTAGCCTCTAAATAGGTTTATAATCGCGGTATTTTTATCTAAACTCCGTACCGAAATTTCTGTTTCAGGACATAATAACTACAGAGGTGTATCCTCGGACCGTGTCCAAGGTACCACAGGAGAGTAACACGGCAAATTGTATCATGTCCGCCATTTTACGCAAACACAGTGGTTTGGCCGACATAAGGAAAGCTTTTGACAAGTAAGTCGTGAAATGATAAATGGGGAACTTCTAATAACTTATAAAATATTTTAAACTATACTATTTTTATTTTTAATGCACTAACCCGTGCTAAGGAACAAATTTAAAAACCTATTTAGAGGCTCAAAATTTCACCCATGCCTGTACGTAATACAGAGAATAGTGTAAAGAGGTTCGAAATTTCACTGATGCCGTGAGTCGCCCATTGGCTCAATTGGTAGAGCGCTGGCACGGATAGCCAGAGGTTGCGGGTTCGAATCCCGGCATGGGTGAAATTTTTAGCCTCTAAATAGGTTTTTAAATATTTTAAACTTTCGCGACTTGTACACATAGTTAGAATATCTTCGGGGCTTAATCGCGTAGTAATTTATTGCTATTTTACCTCGACGTTACGAAGTGGTCACAGTCATCGTGGTCACGAGAAGACTGATGGCTAAATTACTACGCGATTAAGCCCCGAAAATATTCTAATAACTTAGATCGGAGCTACTATGATTTTATACCAAGACATAACATAGACATGAGCGGTTGTAGCTCAGTGGGTAGAACCTGTGGTAGAACAATGGGCTCGCAAGCGAGAGCCCCAGGTTCGATCCCCAGTGCCGGCGTGTACCAATGACTTTGTTTAATTACAAAGATAATATCTACATTTGCGAATTTGTAGTCGCAATACCACACGCTAAAGAGCGGTGGTAGCGGAGCGGTGTAGAACGCCGGCTTCTCAATCGGGAGGTCGTGGGTTCGAACCCCGGCACGTACCAATGACTTTGTTTTCTAAGCTATGTACATTTGTCAAATTATAGCAGCAATACTACTCGCTGACGGTGAAGGAAAACATCATAAGGAAACCCTAGTGTCTGAGGTGTTAGCGTACCTCAGCGCTTGCTACGTACAATGGCACAACTATGAGGCTAAGTGCGGAAATCTCAGGTCTAACTTTCTCACACAAGTATTGGTGTCGGTGATGGTGTGTTCGTGTCTTGCTTCCGCTTGAAAAAGTGGGAGGGAGGGCATTAACTAACCGCATGGTGCTTGTGGGATTCAAGGCGGAATTTAGCAAAGTAATTTTCACTTTTTAATGCTATTATGGATTTCCGCAAAGTAACGCCTTATTCCATGCAATTTCAGACAAGAACCGCACGGTTCTTGTGGAATTTTTGGCGGAATTTAGCAAAGTAATTTAAAAACCTATTTAGAGGCTAAAAATTCCACCCATGCCGGGATTCGAACCCGCAACCTCGGGCTATCCGTGCCAGCGCTCTATCCAACTGAGCTAATGGGCGACTCACCGGCATCAGTAAAATTTCGAACCTCTTTACACTATTCTCTGTATTACGTACAGTACGTATTCTCTAAATAGGTTTTTTAAATTTGTCCTTAGCACGGGTTTGTGCATTAAAAATAAAAATAGTATAATTAGCAAAGTGATTTTCACTTTTTAATGCTATTATGGATTTCCGTAAAGTAACGCCTGATTCCATACAATTTCAGACAGGTGTCGAGTCTGTGCACTTCGCTGGAGTTCGCGTTGGCTGCCAAAGTGGACGCCGCTCCCGTGGACGAGAAGTGGGAATACGATCATAACCTTGCCTTCTTGCTGCAGCAGGTAAGGCTCATCCATAATGGGATTTGTTAATGATTCGCGATACTCGTACATAGTTATATATTGAACGGGTCAAATCGCGATTATTTATTAGGTAAAACGTAATTACCTTATTTCCCGACGTTTCGGCAGCGTTACCGTGGTTGCCGTGGTCTCGGGTAGACTGAAGCATGCTATGTTGTCTTCCATACAAATAGGAGTTTCAGTCGATAGCGCCACCTATCCCCCAACACCGGAACTATTATGAGCTATGTCTCAGCTATGTTTATTCAGTGTTGCCCGTAAAACTAACTGATTGCAAGTTATGGCAAAATTTTGCTCACTAATTTTTAAACTTTCTTCAAATAAACAATCAAAGTATAAACTAAGACTTCACAAAAACAAGCTCATTTCTAATAAAATAATGTCTTATAAACATACGACAATTTAGAGCTTATTATTTAGAATTATGTTATTTAGATATTATTTTTACAATCTAATTTCCCAAGAAGGTGGCTAATTACATGTCAAAACTAGCAACACAAGATCTTTTATGACACAAAAACTTTTCCTCAACGGGTTTCGTTTCGTGAAAATTTTTTTGATGCTTATTTTTGTTATACCAAATATTTGTGGATTTCCAGCTTCGAATTGATTCCTAAGTTTGAGAAAGTGACTCTTAAAATGTGGCTTGATGTGAGAAATTACTCGACAAAAGTGCTTTGTTGTTTTGAGACAGTGACTATAGTGATCCTTTAGTGGTACTTTTTCTTAGAACCTGCCTAAAAAATAAAACAAAGAAGCGTGTCAGGGAGACTGATATTAAAATATATGTTTAATTTTGTTAAACTATTATACAGTTTTATTTCTCAATAGCAAGTACTTCTTTTCCTAAACAAAAGTTTGTTTCAGTGAAAAAGGATACGTAGGGCTTAAATTTTTGGAGTTTTTGATTTTTTATATCATTCAGTCCATTAATTCCTTTTTCAATTAAACAAACTTTAAAACCTCCATAAAATAAACGTTACTAGTATACCCATATATATAGGTATGTATACGCACTGTACCATGTACGGTGCGATAGTAGTTATGAGGTTAGAAACTAGATGGCAGCACTGTATCGATATCGCGATTCGGCCATCTGTACGCCAGTAAAATATACTTATCTATGGACTGAAGCTGCGAGTACATTCAATAATTGACGTGGGTAGTCACTATTAATTTTTCGCAGTGAGTGTTGTGTGTCGGCCAGCTGCGAAAAATTAATAGTGACTACTCACAATCATTGGGGTAGAATGGATCGAATTTGGGTATGGGCTCTAAACTCCTCCATATTCCTCTAGACCAGGGTTTCTTAACCTTCTTAGTCCACGGACCCCTTAGGAAATAAAGCGCAATTTAATGGACCTGTTTTAGTACTACAAATGGAAGGACTGGTGAGGGACGTCCCAGGCGGACATACATCGACCAAATACCCCTATTTGGTCGATGTATGTCGATGTACGTATTAGCAAGGGGGAAGATAAAAAGTACCCGGAACCGGCGTGCGTGCATGCAACGACTTATGAACGTTGATGAAGCGAAGGTGATCTGTCAGGATCGTGGCAAGCCCCTCCTGACGGGATCCCTGGTCTCTGCGTACCCCTCTGGGATACAGGCATGAGGTTATGTACCTATGTATGTGTACATATAATTATGTATATATGTTCATATAAAATGAGGCGCTCGTGGCCTAATGAAACCGAGGGATTGTAATCAATCACTTGAATTAAGCGACAACAGGCGCGGTCAGGTGCATGATCCGTGACTACCGCTAGTGGCATTTTTTCCGAGCGCTTCCGTGCTTCGCAAGGCACGTTAAGCCGTTGGTGCCGGCTGTCATGTGATGGCAGTCGTTAAGCCATGTCAGAGGCTTTCTGGGCGGCATGATAACTTCTGACAGTAAGGCCCGCCACTGTTTAACAATCCTCCACTAACCCGGACTTGGCCCCGTGGTGGAGTATGGCCTAACCTTCCTGGGGATATAGAAAGGGTTGATAATATGATATTATATAAAATAGGTTAATGTGAAGGTTGGTGCACCTAAATTGATGATATTTGGGTTGATGTTACGATGAGTCGATTAATTGATGAGACGGCTATGATGAGTCTCAAATAGGATTCCACTTTTAATCTGTATTTGTTTTTAGTATACACTATTGTTACACTATTTTTATTTTTAATGCACTAACCCGTGCTAAGGAACAAATTTAAAAACCTATTTAGAGGCCAAAAATTTCACCCATGCCGGGATTTGAACCCGCAACCTCTGGCTATCCGTACCAGCGCTCTACCAATACTCATTGGCTATCCGTACCAGCGCTCTACCAATACTCATTGGTAGAGCGCTGGTACGGATAGCCAGAGGTTGCGGGTTCAAATCCCGGCATGGGTGAAATTTTTGGCCTCTAAATAGGTTTTTAAATACACTATTGTGTATACTGCCTACCAGAGAATGCCTGTTCGCAGACATTGTGGTTAAGACAAGCAGTAAACGTTTAATTTATTTATGATTATAAAATGGTTCATAGATAAGACTGCGGGCCCCCATACGTATGCTCGCGGACCACAGGTTAAGAAACACTTCTCCAGACTAATAATTGTGTCAATTAAATATTGCTGTAGTATAAAACTATTAAACAGCTCTGTTAATTAAGTAGTTATCAAAAGACTTTGCAATGGACTCCTAGTTTATCTTGTAAAGTTCAGTAAGTTTCTCACAGTTATTGTGTAACTTTGAATAAAATGCTTTGTTTGGTTAGTTGTTCATTCATTCGTTTGTACGTTCGTGCGTTCGTATGTTCGTCCGTGCGTTCGTTCGTGTGTTCGTTCGTGTGTTCGTTCGTTCGTGCGTTCGTATGTTCGTTCGTGCGTTCGTTCGTGTGTTCATTCGTTCGTGCGTTCGTATGTTCGTTCGTTCATTCGTGCGTTTGTTCATTCGTGTGTTCGTTCGTGCGTCCGTGCGTTCGTCCGTTCGTGCGTGCGTTCGTTCGTTCGTTCGTGCGTCCGTGCGTCCGTCCGTTCGTGCGTTCGTTCGTTCGTTCGTGCGTTCGTATGTTCGTTCTTGCGTTCGTTCATTAGTACGTGCGTTCGTTTATTCTTGCGTTCGTTTATTCGTGTGTTCGTTCGTTCGTTCGTGCGTCCGTGCGTTCGTGCGTTCGTTCGTTCGTACGTCCGTGCGTTCGTCCGTTCGTGCGTTCGTTCGTTCGTGCGTTCGTATGTTCGTTCGTGCGTTCGTTCATTTATACATTCGTGCGTTCGTTCGTTCGTGTGTTCTTTCGTTCGAGCGTTCGTTTGTTCGTTCGTGTGTTTGTTATCTTCTGCCCGTTCCCAGGCCTCGTGGTGCATAGAGACGGGCCAGCCGGGGTGCGACGCCTTACTGCGCTCCGTCCTCCTGCTTTACCCGCAAGTGGCGCCGGCGAGGAGGCGCAAGTTGGTCGTTCACACGCTGCTCAATGCCGCCGATGCGCTGAGGACGGTGGGCGACGTTTTGTTACACTTTTACTGATTAGATTAAATAAATAATAAATCTTTATTGATAGCCACATACAAACAGCTTAAATATTATATTTCTTTTTAATGCATAACCCGTGCTAAGGACAATTTTAAAAACCAATTTAGAGGCTAAAAATTCCACCCACGCCGGGATTCGAACCCGCGACCTCTGGCTATTCGTGCCAGCGCTCTTTCCAACTGAGCTAATCCGGGTTATAATATATCGCGTTATAATAAGCAATATAATCGGTCCATCCGATAGTAGCCGAGGTATATTCTAAAAGCTAACTGACTGTAATACTACTTCCTGCTCGGTATAAGACTTTTCTTTTTCTTCTTCTTCAGGCTATATTAGTCCACTGCTGGACATAGCCCTCCCCTAATGAGCGCCATAGCGCAAGGTTGTGCCATCATTGGGGGGTACTGCCCATAATCCCCACGCTGGGCATGCGGTTTGGGTATCGCAGTTCGGTGGAATCCGCTATTTGACACGCATGAAATTTGACGCGATAAATGAATATTTCCTATAGTATTTAACGTAAGAAACCGAAATATATTGATTTTGCTAAGTAAGTATGCAGGATGGCTGCAAGATTTGCAAAGTAAAAAGCAAATTTTTCCGCGTTTAATTCGTAACGGCGAAAACGCTATCCGCCATCTTGAAACCATCTAAAGTATGTAAACAAAATTTTTTCAGCCAGAGCCAGTGGACATTGATTATTATAGGACTTACATTAAAGCGATCTTCACATAAATACACCCGAGTTTCAATTGACAAAGAGTCAAGTCTCTTTTGGCAAGTTTGAGCCAAGTTTTTCGAATGTTAATTTCACTCGGTACACGAATCCGCAACTTCCCCGGGGGTCGTGTTTTTTCATTCTTGAACAATGCAATAATGATAATTGGTATATTTTGGATGTAAACTCGATGAAATCATGGTTGCGTTGTTGTTATTTCACTATGCTCAGAGATCACTTACAGAAAATTTAATGTCAAACTTTGTTTACAATTTTTTGGACTTCAAACCATAGACAAAATTGGCTGACCGCGTTTTTGGCTGTTTAGGGAAATAAAGTTTTAAAATATATTTTTATGTTGCTTTTAGGTCCTCAAAAATATACTAAAATATTTTCATTCTGAAGAGTTATTTACCGTTGAAGACTTGAAATGAGAGTCAAATAGCGGATTGTACTGCAGGGGGCGCTGCCCACCCCCCGGTTTGTATCCCTTAGTCGCCTTTTACGACACCCGCGGGAAGAATTTGGGTCGGTGCTATTCTCTAGGCCGACACCACACAGCAGCAAACTTTTCTTACTAAGTTTATTTAATTAAGTGTCATACATATCAGTTCTGATATTTCAACTACGCGAATATATCCTATAGTAGCCGAGGTATATTCTAAAAGCTAACAGACTGTCCTATTGTATTTAAAGAAGCTGGGAATCTGTCCCACATTTCTTCCAGGCAGCCGTGACCTTCCTCGTAAGCGACTCCTGCGCAGGCCGCGAGCTGAGCCCGCTGTGGCGCGACCTGTTCGACGGTCGCGACCCGTCGGTCGCGCGTAAGTCGCGACTCGTGTTCGGTGACGTCTCCGGCTATGCGGTCTTCGTGCTGGGCGCTTTTGCCGAGGGCCGGCTGGAGGAGGTGAGTAGGAGAGAGACTGGACCGGGGGAGATATTGAGGGAGAGGGAGGACAGAGGAGGGGGGGGGGGGCGGGGAGGGGCGAGTGAAGAAGTAGTGTCAATCTGGTGTCTTTTTTTTAATGTAGCCTTTATGTTTGTGCCCCACTGCTAGGCAAAGGCCTTTTATATATTATTATTAAAATTTGTTATTAGCTGGAGCAGTAGCAATTTGCTTTTATTTTTTATCATAAAAATTTCATCACTTTGCAGTACTTTGGACGTGGTATCGTAGAATTTGTTCTGTGGACGATATTATTTAGTCTACCCGTTTAGTAAATACGTTTTTTTTTTACTATACCTGTTATTTTCAGTCAACCAGTTATGTTTAATCAACCATAATTTATTTACGTGCCGTAGCCTCCTGGTCTTTAGTCATCCCATTAAACTCAGTCAACCCGTTATTTTTAGCAAACACGTAATTTTTATTAAAAGTGTGATTTTTAATCAACCAGTTATCTTTAATCGACCATTATTTATTTATCTGTAGTCAACCCCTTGTCTTTAGTCATCCCATTAAACTTAGTCAACCCATTATCTTTTCAGAACGCACGAGAGAGACTGTCCTCTCTGATGCTATTCCTGTCGCAAATGACTGAAATTGATATCGTCAGAGATTACTTGGCTGATTATGTGGAGACGTTGCTTGGATTGACTCTCGATTGCAGGTCAGTGGCTTTAAGATGGTCTTCCACGGTCTTAGTGAGCTCGAAGCAAGGCCTTAACTCTGTTAGAGCTATACACTACAATGACAGATAAATTGTTGCGTCACGTGACGTATTTTTCTATACCATTGGCGCCTAGAAGTGGGCGGGCTTAGACTTAAAGCGGCAATGAAATGAAATCGCCACGCCAAGTTTAGCGGACGGAGTCTGCAGTGTGGATGTTATGCTTCTGTTAAATTTGGATTTCAATCCTTTTATATCCCCACCGAGGGGCATGGGTCTCTTCTCTAAGGATATAGGCCATACTCCACCACGGGGGCCAAGTCCGGATTGGTGGAGGCTTGCAAGACTAGTGGCTGGTCTTACTGTCAGAAGTTTCAAGCCGCCCTAAGGCCTCTGACTTGGCTTAATGACTTTGATCTAACGACGGCAGTGAGCACCAACTCGAAGCGCTCGGGAAAATGCGGTAGCCACGGGACGGTCACCCATTCGTGCACTGAACGCGCCCTATGTTGCTTAACCTTCGTGATCGCTTAAGATCACTCAGGCAGCCGGCGCTACGAGCGATTCGATCGAGCAATGTTATTTTCTTCTTCTTCTTCAGGCTATATTAGTCCACTGCTGGACATAGCCCTCCCCTAATGAGCGCCATAGCGCAAGGTTGTGCCATCATTGGGGGGTAATGTTATTTTATGTTTATATTATATTTGTAAACTTCCTATTGCAGTGCAAAATACGGTCTAAGCGAAGGGCTAGTGCAGTTCGTGGCGGCCTTGCTCAGTGTGGCTGATGAAGCCTGCATGTTCGAAGACGGAAGCCTTCCCGAGGAGCTGGTCGCGGACTTGAGGAGGTTCTATCAGGTAATGACTCTTCTATCTAGCTTGGCTACCCATAATACAGGAATAGGCGTGACGACAGTATCAAATAATCAAAGGATATTAGGGGAAAGTACTTAGTTTGCGCCTGCCAAAAAGTATGCAACCTCCTTGCTACTTGAAACTTATTCTTTTCTATAGGTCGTCTTTTGTTTTTTCTTCCTGTTAAAATATTTGCGCAAGCAACACACGCTATTGAAAATATAACACTGATTCTATTGAAAAGTCGTCGTATTTATTCTGCGAGGATTTGCAAAAGAGATAAATCTTTTCAAACATATTAAAAGGGTTTAAAACACTGCTTTAGTTTTATATTAAAAAAATGAGATGATCATATTACCAATACCATAAAAGACTGCGTTCGGCCATTTTGACTGAAACACCAATCACACCGCGTGACGTCACGCTTAGGCTAACATTGGTAAACGTCATCCGTGCTTTGTTGTCGTTACTACTGATTACAATGTTTGTTTACCTGGGCCTTACTTCTGACAGTAAGGCCACTGTCTTACAATCCCCCACCAACCCGGACTTGGCCCCCGTGGTGGAGTATGGCCTGACCTTCCTGCGACGCAGGAAGAGACCCGCGCCCCAGCAGTGGGGACATACGAGGGTTGATATCGATGTCTCTTTGCAGTCCCTCCGCATAGACAGATGTCGCGACGAGGCTTTGCTGTGCGCCTCTTGCCTCGCCCTCGCGCGCGCCCCAGCCGGGGTCGGGGACGCCCCCACACGGCTGCAAGCCTTGCAGGTATATATATATCTTTATGCCACACCTGGCAATAAAGTGGCCTTTTCCGCACGCTGCGCGTACGGAAAAAGCCGCTTTCTGGCCAAGTGTAGACATAAAAAGATGTACACAACACGGGAGGTAATAAAGAAAGCTCTCGATCGCATATTTACGTCCCTCGCTTGCAGCTCGGGCCGCAAACTTCTGCGATCTCGGCCTTTCTTTGTATTACCACCCTAGTTGTGTAATGTACATACTATTAAAACATTAACAGCTTTACTAATAAACTTGGTGTAAGTATTGTATACAACAGAACAGAGATCGCTGTAAAGAGCTGACTGCCAACCTCCAGTAATGGAGAGGCACTTTAAGAAGAAGAGGTATTGTATGACTATGCAGCGTTTTGTCTCTTTTCTTCCAACTGAAAATTACATTCAAATGACGTGAACAAAACACTCTGTAGCTATTCCAGGCTTATACGGTGTTTATTAGTGAAAGCCTTTGTGTATAACATTACTTGCATTTAAGAAATCGTGGTTTTATTCATTTTTAATACAGTTGCTCAAAAAGTGGCGTATTACAGGGACTTATAGCGTGCGGAATGGGGGCTATTACACACGCGTGCTTTTTTTTACCTTTACCGCACTCGTGCCTTTTCTTTCCTAACTGTCAAAATAATGTCTATTAAAAAAAACCAACCATGAAGTTTTTACTAAAAAAAATCATAGAAGTTTTTATGAGCTACTAATTTGTTTCAATATCAGATTTAATGATTTGATTGAATGAGTTAAGTTAGGTTTCAATTCATTTCATCTCATTAAATTTCATTTTCATTTCATATCAATAAAAAAAATCTACTGAAGACTTGGCTGTATGGGTATAGTTCCCTTTGCAAACTAAAATGGGTGAGGAAAAAATATTTTTTTTATGGTTGGCGCCAATTCCCAAATAATTTTTCTTTATTAAATTGCTTATTTTTTTCGCAACTGTATTAAAAATAGTCGTTCAGTACACGTCATTCGCGGAACCGTCATTCCACCTTATTCCGACTGTCAACCCTCGCCTTCGGCTGCGCCTCGGCTCAGGTAGACATTTGTCGGAACTCTTTGCAATGGCAGCCTTTCCGCACTTGTAATGAAATATACAATTGTATGGTTGTGCAATAAAGTGTTCTATCTATCTATCTATATGATGATGATTGCTCCGACCGATTTCGGCCATGGCGACCACTTTGACCATGGCGCTAGTGCGCTCGAAGATGGCTTATGTAGGCTATCTTCGCGGCGAAACTCCGCGCACAGCCAAGTACGTGAGAGTTCGAGGTTCAGCGCTTGATACCAAACGCGACCAGTTAAAGGCTCGCCCACCTGCTGCCATAACATGTAACTATTAGAATGGCATTCTCACGTGCCCTATCTATGTATAATTCTACTGTACGTGTGTGTGTCACCGAACTCCTCCTAAACGGCTGGATCATTTGAATATTTTTTTTGTATGCAGTTTTTAGGATGATGTAGATTTACAACTCACTGTATATATATATATATATATATATATATATATATATATATATATATATATATATATATATCTAACAAAATATATTTTCTACATATAGAGTGGCGTTTTAATTTACGATTTATTATAATATTATCCTTGAGAAAAAAAACTCTACTAATTAGAATAATCATTATTATTATTATTATAATGATGATTTCTTCGTAATCGTCATTATAATTATTATGATGTTATTGATGTACAATTATAATGATTTCATTATAATAATAAAAAATATAATTATTATGATGATTTCAGATAAAGATGATGATTATAATGATAATTATTATGATGATTTCGTTGCAGGTGATATTCACGCGGGCAGACGTGGCCCCCGCCACGTTATCGCAGGCGCTTCGCAACTTTGAGAACTCGCTGAGCGAAGAAGCTTCGGCCGAGTCCGACCATCTTGTCGCGGACGTGAGTTTTCAGTTTTTTTTTCACCTGTAGCAAAGAACGGAAGAGCCCCGTGCCCCAGCCGTGGAGATATGCAAAGGGTTGATATCATATCGCCGTATTTTGTTGAGGTCTGAGGTGTTCAAATAACGCAACGCTTGAAATTGCCAATCATAAGTAAGCCCATACTAACGCGCTATAAGGCTTAACGTAGTCCGTTAACTTTTAGAATATACCTCGGGCTCTAGAGTAGGCTTCCCGCCTACTGACCGCGCCTGTTGTTGCTCAACCCAAGTGATTGATTCCAATCACTCGGTTCGACTAGGCCACGAGCGCTTCGCTTTACTTACTCTGTTTTTATAGTGTTTTAAATGTACAGATTAATTTAATGCGTTTAATGTATACGTGTTCTTGATTGGAGACCGCGACTCGGCAAACGTAGTGTAGGACGCCCTCCGACCAGGTGGGATGACGATCTGCGAAAAACTGCAGGCAGATGCTGGATGCGGCAAGCTGAAGACAGGGCGCTATGGCGCTCATTAGGGGAGGGCTGTGTCCAGGTGGCCTTGAACAGGGAGGAGTGGAAAGCGAGCGAGGAAGGTTTTTCCTAGCAATGGGACACAGTCGTGGCTACGTAAAATATGTGTGTCGAAGCTATGGTAGCTTTCGGTTGATCTCAATGAGCATGGGACCATTTGCCAAAACCTTTAAAATAATATATAATATATATAAATACATACATACATTATCTCACGCCTGTATCTCAGAGGGGTAGGCAGAGACCAGGGACTGCCACCTGCCACGATCCTGACGGTGATCTGTCAGGATCGTATTTATTTTAAGTTTCAAGAAAATTAGACAACATTCTTCATGCCACCTATACAAATTTTGGCAACCCTTTTCGCCCCCGTAGTGGTTGAATTTCAAATAATCCGGTTTTATTCCTTGCCTACATAATATATAGACCATACATACATAACCTCACGCCTGTATCCCAGAGGGGTAGGCAGAGACCAGAGACTGCCACCTGCCACGATCCTGACAGATCACCTTCGCTTCATCAACGTTCATAAGTCGTTGCATGCACGCACGCCGGTTCCGGCTACTTTTTATCTTTCCCTTTGCTAATACATCCCCTATTTGGTCGATGTAAGTCCGTCTGGAACGTCCCATACCCTTCCAGTCACATTCGCAATATATATATATTTGTTTCGTCAATCTTTCTTCCTTCATCCACAATAATAAATAATATTATAAATAAATAATATTGATAAATAATATAATATAAACACTAAAGCTGTTGATCGACGGGGGAGTAAGACCGCAGTTTTATGGCTCGGCGGTAAAGCTCGCCCCGGTGTATCATTGCAAAACCGTGGTGTTAAATACCGCCGAGCCTGGCTCGCGGCTCGTCGTCATGCTATATTTTTTAGTCGGTTCGCTAGTCGATCAGCGCCAACGAGCCAAGTTCGTCGGTATTTAAAACCGCGGTCTTACTCGCCCGTCGATCACCCACTTTAGACGGAGTTTACACGTTCAGTCTGGCGTCAGTTCAGTCCGTGGCCTTGATCAAGCTCATATTGATGCCAGACTGATGAAGCATAAAAACATTCGAATATCCGTCAGTCTGGTCCATCAGTCCACTGAATAGACAAGTTATCAGTGAAATTGACTGACGCCAGAGTGATTAGTGCGAGTTTGACAGATCCAATCGAATAACTTTACTACCGCGTTAATCGAGCATTGAGTATGAGTAAATAATCGTTCGAACTGGCAAAACACTGTCACAGTACAACTCGCACTCGCGTTTATTCGTGTTTGTGCTGGTAAACGTGTTCACTTCTCAACGTATACCATTACAACTCGCACTCAGCAATTTTAATTTCCATACTTGTCGCTAGGTGGCGCTTCCTCAATGCCATAGAAATTTGACTTTACGTTAACGCGATCGAATAGTTAAAAAACTTGCACTAAGCACTCAGACTGATCGTGTGAGCTCCGGCTAACGTCTCCGAAAATTGGAATGGTAGGTAGATAGGTAACAGGTATTTTGTTAATTTCAGATAATAACAAAGATTTCCCAGCTGAGCGCAAAGCGAGACCTGTCCACAAAAGCCGGGAGGGTCCTGCGCAGAGATATACTGATGTTCCTTGGTAAATACGGCGACAGGACTGCTCAGGGCCGCCCTAGTGACTCTAGCGTCACTAAGCTTAGAGACTTATTGGTGCTGAGTCTGCCCAATGTACTGGACGGCACTAATCTGAAGGTAATATGGATGTAAAACGCTTCGAAATTTGATTCGGACTTTATAAAAGTCCGAATCAAATTCCGAAGCGTTTTACGCGTTTAAGCGTTTTAGAAATTGAAATTGGTTTATTGAGACTAAGATTAGTTCACATTCCATTGTTATCGTAACATAAGTTATAGTATAACATAATTATTTTATGTTTATTGTTTAAAAATGACACGGTTTACAATGAATACTTATCCTAAAGTACAAATTGTTTCAATTTTGGCAACTACCACCTGCACTGACCTTTCGACCGTATCGCAGAGTGGCAGTCATACTAGAAGAGATGGCCCAGAGCATTTGGGATACATACTCGTTACTTACAATGACCATAATAATAAGTGATAATGTTACCGAAAAATTTTTGTCTTCAATAAATAGTTCATACATTTAAATATATCAATTATTCAATAAATAGTTCATACATTTAAATATAGTGAAATTGTTTGCTCCTTCAGACTAAGAAAATACGTTAGAATGTAAAATAATCGATAGTGATGGCCGAGGTCATAATTTCATTTTATAAAGTCTGTACAGACGACGTGAATGCATATTAGTATCTAAATCACACATTCTATAAATGACTAGGCGTGATCGTTGCAAAGACGAACCGTTTTATAAGACCGTTTTGTGTTCCGCGACGATAGGACCGTTTTACGTTTCATTATAAAGCAGTGCCAGAGACTCTAAAGCAGTGCCAGCGTTTGTTCGTCGCGAGACCAGTCCTTATATTGTTTGACGCGGATATGTCCTCTATTGCTATATTAATAGAGCCTAGAACGTAATGAGATCATTGCGACGTCGTCGTCGGCTCCTTGCTCGTTCCGTTCGTTTTGGTCTGTGATACAATAAAGTAATCTTTATGTCTATGAGTATACAGTCGAATATCGTGTAAAACAACTAATTTTTTCCGATGTTTCGTGATTTCGTCTCGTTCGCACTCGTTTGACCGTCCTCTGCGCCTTGCTCGTTCGCATACAATGAAACCAGTTGCGAACGAGGACCGTTTCGAGGACCTGTTTTCGGTCCAGAAAAAACGGTTGCGTTTCGTCGTCGAAAAATCGGACAACGACCCACTCCTATAAATGGCATTCTACACCACATACGAATGGTGGAGTGGTGGTCGGGTCAACTATCCAACTGGCCGTCTCACTTTTCCTTCGGCAACTCTCCATCGTAGGTTGTTTGGAAGAAATTGCTCTATGCACCAAGGCCGCCAATTTTTGAACTAAAACTTTCGTAAGCACAACACATTGTAGACTTTTAGTCCGGATTTACTTACGGGTGTTGTTATATCGGAAAAGTCCGACCAGGTTTCGCTCCGATTCGCAGAGCTTAATCATGGTGAGTTGCTTGTCTCACACTGTGAGACAAGCAACCGACGACGCGAGCTCCGTCTCTGCTCACCATGATTATGCTCTGCGAATCGGAGCGAAACCTGGTCGGACTTTTCCGATATAACAACACCCGTAAGTAAATCCGGACTAAAAGTCTACAATGTACTGTATCTTTATAATTATTTTATGTTTGTTTTTTCCTGGTGTACAATAGAGCGGTGGTAGCGGAGCGGTGTAGAACGCCGGCTCCTCAATCGGGAGGTCGTGGGTTCGAACCCCGGCATGTACCAATACTTTGTTTTCTAAGTTATGTACATTTGTGAAATTATTGTAGCAGTACCACTCGCCGACGGTGAAGGAAAACATCGTAAGGAAACCCTAGTATCTGAGGTGTTAACGTACCTCAGCGCTTGCCACGTACAATGGCCCAACTATGAGGCTAAGTGCGGAAATCTCAGGTCTAACTAACTAGCTCCTGGTGTACAATAAAGAATATTCTTATCTCATCTATCTCCCTCCAAAATGGTTGGGACTGATGATGACTGACCACTGCGTTATGCTCGTGAACGAGTGCTGTTCGCGTGTCTGGCTGTAGCATTTATGTTTTCCCAACTTTTGTAAGACAATTCACTAATGCTTTGGTATTTTAAGCTATTGATGGCAATCGTGGAATCTTATCATCTTATCATACGTACAGGTCGCAACTGTGATGTATTAGAAACCTATTTAGAGGCTAAAAATTCCACCCACGCCGGGATTCGAACCCGCGACCTCTGGCTATCCGTGCCAGCGCTCTTTCCAACTGAACTAACGGGCGACTCACCGGCATCAGTGAAATTTCGAACCTCTTTACACTATTCTCTGTATTACGTACAGGCAGCGACATCTGGCTGAAGTAATTTGCATCATTTGCAGCCCCGAGTACCTACTTTGCAGTTAGGTTTTTACATCGGAACGATATCGCTGTACCCACATGATTATACTAATTTTATTTTTAAACCGACCCGTGCTAAACCGACAATTTTAAAAACCTATTTAGAGGCAAAAAATTCCACCGATGACGATGATGTGATGTATTAGATTAAAGATGACTTGAAATAATGGTCAGAGTGGAGTTTTTTTCCCGCTGCCTTTTTCTCCACTACAATACGGTCCGAAGGCTTTCACTTTCATGTTACATTGTACTTTGACAAACAGAATATAAATTCTTGACGTTGAAATAAATAACATTGAATTGGATTGATTTGAACAGACAGAAGTGGCGTGAGAAGCCTATGAAATGTTAACCTTCTGTTATTTTTGCAGATAAATCTAAAAAGGACCTTGGACTTGGCGCTAACTCAGGAGGACCCAAAAGCGTTGCACTCCTTAATGCTCATCTTGTGCACGAATCGTGAGTATTTTTATTTGATTTGTACCTAGACATTCAGTCTGGGTCGTTGTGACGGGTGGCGGGGAGTCGCTGGATGCGGACGCCATAAGACGGTGAACCTTGCGACTTTTTTGAAAGAAAACAAACAATTGTACAATATAGTTTCAGGTCAGAAAATTCTCACGTGCATATGTATGTAATTGTACAACCGGTGGCGTTTTTTTGTAGATTTATACAAAGAAACAGACCATATTCCATCACGGGGGCCAAGTCCGGTTTGGTGGAGGATTGTAAAACAGTGGCTGGCCTTACTGTCAGAAGTTATCAAGCCGCCCGTGAGGCCTCTGACATGGCTCTGCTATTACATGACAGCCGGCACCAAGGCTTAACGTGCGTTGACGCTCGGAAAAATGCCACTAGCGATAGTCACGGCACGGTCCTGCACCTGACCGCGCCTGTTGTTGCTTAACTCAAGTGATTGATTCCAATCACTCGGTTCGGTGAGGCCACGAGCGCTTTTAGCTTCTTTAGCGAGTTATTATAATCAGAGGTATTATCTTGAGAATCTGTCCACAGTTGCCTCAAAGCAGGACCCACTTCTCCAGGAGGCCTTGACACTTGTAATATACAAACTTTCACGATGTCTCGGGCGAGGCGAGACCGACGCCTCCAGTCTGGAGCAGGCTGTCTCTTTCTGTCGCACCGTGGACTGTGTCAGGAGTCTTGTACAAGTAAGTCTGTCCCGCTCACACATTGGCATAACTTAGCTATTAAGTTTTAACAGTAGGTGGGGATGTTATTATGGAAACCTTCCTGGCCATCTTTGTTTCATTGTAATAGGCGTCTCTTCTTCTTCTTCTTCAGGCTATATTATGTAGTCCACTGCTGGACATAGTCCTCCCCTAATGAGCGCCATAGCGCCCTGTCTTCAGCTTGCCGCATCCAGCATCTGCCGCCAGTTTTTCGCAGATCGTCATCCCACCTGGTCGGAGGGCGTCCTACACTACGTTTGCCGAGTCGCGGTCTCCGCTCAAGAACACTTTTACTCCAACGGTTGTCGGTTCTTCGCGAGGGTAATAGGCATGACGAAAGATTTTTCAAATCATCTTCCATAATGTGGGGACACATTTATAATTTAAAAAAAAAAACTATATTTCAGTAACGTAACGCTCTTTAGGGGAGGGCTATGTCCAGCAGTAGACTAATATAGCCTGACATCGAAACTATAACTATAGTCCCCTAAAGAGCGTTACGTTGTGCTATCATATGGGGGTAATGCCTTTAATCCCCACGCTGGGCATGCGGGTTGGAGATCGCAGTTTGGTGGAATTGTACTGCAGGGGGCGCTGCTGCCCACCCCCCGGTTTGTGTCCCTTAGTCGCCTTTTACGACACCCGTGGGAAGAATTTGGGTTAGTGCTATTCTCTAGGCCGACACCACACAGCAAACTATAGTTGTGACAAGCTGTGGGAAAGCATCTCGCCGTGTCACGGCGTCGAATCTGACGTCACGCCCAGTGGTTTTTAATTTCTTCAGGTGTAGTGTTTTATTCGAGAGACAGCCGCTCTGACATGCAGGCGGCGTTTATTGGTTCGATACAACGCCATCTGACGGTGCGCTCCGGAAGTCCTTCGACAGCTCGATATCGACTTAGACTGACTGATGTTAAAAACCTATTTAAGAGGCTAATAATTCCACCCACGCCGGGATTCGAACCCGCGACCTCTGCCTATCCGTGCCAGCGCTCTTCCAACTGAGCTAATGGGCGACTCACCGGCATCAGTGAAATTTCAAACCTCTTTACAATACTCTCTGTATTACGTACAGGCAACGACATCTGGCTGAAGTAATTTGCATCACTTGCAGCCCCGAGTACCTTACTTTGCCATTAGGTTTTTACATCGGAATGATATCGCCATACAGTACTACACATCATAAAAGTCCCTTCGGGAATCTACGTTCGCGCAGACTAGAAAGAAGTGTAACGAAAGTACCCGAAGCTTTAAGTACATTCAACATGATCCTTAACCGATACGGTTAAGGTGCAGAATTTATTGCCGCTGTAGCGCTACCTATTTCGCTCACGCTAATATTGCCAAACTAATAGTCACCTGCATCGATGGCGTTGAATCAACCATTAGCTACAAAGGCGCGCGGCCTGCCATAAAATGAAACTATCTGATCGGTCGATCAACTTGCCGCACATCCAAAATTTGGTCATCTGCGCAGGTACATCCGCGAGACTTATTTTTTGTGTAGCACTGTACCCGCAGAGAGCCATGGAGCGAGCCATGTTAGGCATTTCACTTGTTGATCGAGTGCGCAACGTTGCAATCCGACAAAAGACCAGAGTCGAAGATATGGGCACACGGATCACAAAGTTGCAGTGGAGATGGGCGGGACACCTGATGAGACGGGATGACGGAAGGTGGACAAGGGCAGTCACGGAGTGGTGGCCAAGAACCGGTCGTCGTTCGGTGGGTAGACCACTTGCCCGTTGGAGGGATGACATTAAAAAAGCGGCCGGGGGTCAGTGGTCGAGATTGGCTAGGGACCGGGAGAGTTGGCGTGAAATGGAAGAGGCCTATACCCAGCAGTGGGCTTCATTCATGGGCTGGATAGAGATAGACTGTACCCACATGATTATATCATGACTGATGTTTCCCGAAGTTCAGGCTAGCTGCTATAGATGGCGTCAACGACAACTTTTCCAGTACGTGACGTCGGAGCGATCGCCTGGCGTCCGCAAGATTCTGTCCAACATCCTGGAGACGCTGCTGTCACTGGACGCCCACTCGGAGGCCACTGAGCGGTCATTGACCGTGCTCATCGAGCAGGCGGGGCTGATGATGACCAATGCTGTAAATAGCTGTAAGTGTGGTTATACTTTCTGGCTTTTTAATTCATAGATACTTGCAAGGAGAATTAAAGACAGTAGTGATCATCGCCATACTTTGAAGCGTAGTTCGAAATTTAGTTACGGAGCGTGTATCTAGATGGCGCTACTAGTTATTAAACGATTACTTTGACAAAAATATTATCATCTCATCGCGTCTTCATCCTTTTCTTTTAGTTAGATCAAACGGTAAGTGGTTAAAGTCAACACCACTTATCGATAATATACAGTACGAAACAAGATCACCACATTATTGTGCTTAAAATATGGTATTTTGGTAACGAACTTGTTCTCTACATTGACGCTAGATAGCGTTACATTAACATAGTCGAGAGAAAATACGCGACGCTATCTATCGGTTTTCTAAATAACTAGCGGTCGAGATGGTAGCGACATCTGGCAATAATACATAATTGAAGTATTGTGTATGAGGATTCGGTGACACCCTGTATTAATTATATTATTTTTAATGCACTAACCCGTGCTTAGGACAATTTTAAAAACCTATTTAGAGGCTAAAAATTCTACCTATGCCGGGATTCGAACCCGCGACTTGGCACGGATAGCCAGAGATCGCAGGTTCGAATCCCGGCATGGGTGGAATTTTTAGCCTCTAAGTAGGTTTTTAAAACCCTGTTTTAACTTTGAATTTTCATTTTAGCTATAACTAAACGCGCCGGCCTTGATTTGGTTGAAACTATCGTAACAGCTTTAAAGGAAAACGACAGACTGTCCGTAGATTTTGTACCAAATCTTCTCGTCTCCATACTGAAAACCGACGAGAGAGACTTTGAGATCGCTTACGCGCTAGCCGCCGAACATTTTCAGGACAAAATTGTGCTTTACGAAGAGGGTGCGTTGGAAAATTTAGCGAAAAACTTACTCGAAAGTGTGAACGCAATTTGTGATGAAATGAATTTGAAGTTGGCCATTGAAGCTTGCGTGGCGACGTTCAAAGAAATATGCGCATCAGCAAAATGGGACGCGTCGATGAAGTTCCTAGAGATTTTCAATGAAATCTTTAAAGATCAGGGCGTGGATGAGATGGCAAAGGTCAGATACTTGCTTTTGCTGACGGAATCAAAAGAAAGTGTAGATTTTGACGCAGAAACCTCTCGAAGAGTGGTTGCCATGAATGATTTTTTGCTGTTCAAAATTGTGAAAGATCTGTTGGATGCAAAAGGTGATATTTATATGGCGACCGTGCTCAGGACTCTATGTGTGTACGCAGAGGTGTCCTTGGAGGTCAAGTATGTGGTAAGTACGTCGCGTTGTAAAACTTTTGTAAATAATAAAACTGGAACTACTTCAACTGTTGCTTTATTCGTACTGTTTATAATAAAACAGAAAACTGGATAAAAACGGATAAGCAGGTAAAATAGTCAGATCTAGTCAATGTGTGAGGTGGTAATGATGAAAAATGAGGGAAATCGAAAAATGTGTGACGTAATTTTAAATATTTGAAAGTATAAAAACCTATTTAGAGGGTAAAAATTTCACCCATGCCGGGATTCGAACCCGCAACCTCTGGCTCTCCGTACCAGCGCTCTACCAATTGAGCCAATGGGCGACTCACGGCATCAGTGAAATTTCGAACCTCTTTACAATATTCTCTGTATTACGAACAGGCAGCGACATCTGACTTAAGCAAATTGCATTACTTACCCGACTACCTACTTTGCAGTTAGGTTTAACATCGGAACGATATCACTGTACTCACATGATTACACTATTTTTATTTTTAATGCACTAACCCGTGCTAAGGAACAAATTTAAAAACCTATTTGAAAGTAATAAATAGAAAAAGAAATATAAAAAGTGGTTTGCACCGTTACATGTATCTAACGGTGCAAAACTCTTTACACTATTTTTTATATTTCTTTAATTCTGTCTATCATTTTCATAAATTTAAAATGACGTCACCCATTTTTGAGATTTCCTTCATTTTTTTAGCATCACTACTTCACATCTTGACTAGAGCAGACTATTAAATCTTCCTTTACCTCCTTTTTATCTTTTTATCCAGTTTTCTATAGTATTTTCTAAGGTTAACACGATTTCACTCGTTTATTATATATTTTTCTTACAATTTTACAGCGTTTCGGCACTTTTACAGGTGCCGTCATCCGGTCATCCTCATCCGAGGCCACGGCACCTGTAAAAGTGCCGAAACGTTGGAAAATTGTAAAAAATATATATAATAAACGAGTGAAATCCGTGTAAAAACAGTTTTAATTATATCCAGTTTCCTGTTTATATTATAAACTAGCTGACCCAGCGAACTTCGTACCGCCTATTAACAGTCAATTATTTATTTATTTTTCTCTCCGTAACAACCATCCTCCTACTTCAACAAATATTCTAAAACAAGAATTAGCGAAATCGGTTCAGTTGTTCTCGAGATTTGCGCTTACCAACACATTCAGCGATTCATTTTTATATTATAGACTAGCTGACCCAGCGAACTTCGTACCGCCTAACAGTCGATACTTAATTTTTTTTTCTCTCTGTAAGAACCATCCTCGTACTTCAAGGAATATTCTAAAAAAAGAATTAGCGAAATCGGTTCAGCTGCTCTCGAGATTTGCGCTTACCAACACATTCAGCGATTCATTTTTATATTGTAGGAATATTCTAAAAAAAGAATTAGCGAAATCGGTTCAGCTGCTCTCGAGATTTGCGCTTACCAACACATTCAGCGATTCATTTTTATATTGTAGATAATTCACATTTTAAATGAAGAACAAAGTTGAAGTCGTTCCAGTATAGATTAGATAACTACATATATACACATACATAACTTTACGCCTGCATCCCATAGGGGTAGGCAGAGACCAGGGACTGCCACTTGCCACGATCCTGACAGATCACCTTCGCTTCATCAACGTTCATAAGTTGTTGCATGCACGCACGCTGGTTCCGGGAACTTTTTATCTCTCCTTTTGCTAATACATCCCCTATCTAGTCGACAACTACTCTTTTACATTTAATTCTCTTAATAAATACTTCGCAGCATCTGTGATACCTACAACAAGCGTCTGGCCTCGGTTGACTTATTCAACAATTCGTTGGCTCAATTTAGGGTAATGGTGTATGATTTATTGTATTCCGATTGCGAGTCTAGCTTAGTAACCATGTCATTTGTTAATCTCAATGGCCTATCGTCATCGTCTTCGTTATCAACCCTTGTATGTCCCCACTGCTGGGGCGCGGGTCTCTTACTGCATCGCAAGGTTAGGCCATACTCCACAACGAGGGCTAAGTCCGGGTTGGTGGAGGATTGTAAGACAGTAGCGGGCCTTACTGTCAGAAGTTATCAAACCGTCCATAAGGCCTCTGACATGGCTTACCGACTGCCATCACATGAGAGCCGGCACCAACGGCTTAACGTGCGTTGCTAAGCACATAAGCGTTCGGAAAAAAATGCCACTAGCAGTAGTCACGGGATGCCCACCCATCCTGCACCTGACTGCGCCTGCTGTTGCTTAACTCAAATTACAATCACTCAGTTCGACTAGGCCACGATCGCTTCGTTTTTCCTTATTTGAAAAATCGCGATTAGGTTAAAAAATATACCTACGTTTATTTTTTTCCAGATGACCGTAGAATATCTTGGCCTCGCCATAGCGAAACTGAGCCCGAAATTCATCAAAAACCATCACAAAACTATCGAAAAATGCCTGAAAACATACCAAGGCCTCTGGACGAACACGCCCCAAGGCATCGTGAATAGCTTCAAAGCGTTTTGTGGGAAGCTACCATTAAAAACAATAACCGAGAATATAGAAAAAAGAATATTTGTTCCGAAGCAAGCTGTGGTGGTATACTCAATGAAAAAGCTCTTCCAAATAATGAACTTACCAAGCATAGCAAGTATTTTACTCGAAGCCGGAGACTATATAAAGAAATGGCCCCAGATTCTCTTGCACAGCTTCGCCTCTAACTACGACGCGACGGATCTCTTCAAATCCAAAATGGCTGACTTGTCAGACATTTTGACGGTGTCCTTCCACTTCTTGACCGCGGAAGAAGTCGCGGAAATCATCAAGGAGGGTTGGCACCTCCGTGGCATGTCCAACGAGAAGATTGGCTTCAAGTTTTGCCAGTGTTTTATGAGCGCCTTCGCTCCGTATTTGTTGGCGAAGGATTTTCTGCTCAGGGAGGAGATGAAGTGTGCCGCCATCTTGGTACATGATTTGATCAAGTGGTGCTCGAAGAACAACGCCGATGAGGACGTGCGGAAATGCATCTTGGGTTTGGTGGAGCAAGTAAGTATTTAGATAGATGGATCTAATAGATGACAGGATGGATGTATAGACGCATGGACGGGCTTATGTATTTCCTTCTTCTTCTTCGTCAGAGTATATTATGTAGTCCACTGCTTGCATAACCTTCCCCTAATGAGCGCCCTGTCTTCAGCTTGCCGCATCCAGCATCTGCCGGCAGTTTTTCGCAGATCGTTATCCCACCTGGTCGGAGGGCGTCCTACACTACGTTTGCCGAGTCACGGTCTCCACTCAAGAACACGTTTACTCCAACGGTTGTCGATTCTTCGCGAGATATGGCCAGCCCACGGCCACTTCAGCTCGCTGATTCTCTGAGCTATTTCGATATTTTTGAATCTCTGTTGGATGCATTCGTTACGAATCCTATCCTTCAGAGAAACTCCGAGCATAGTTCTCTCCATAGCTCGCTGAGCGACTCTGAACTGGTGGACCAGCCCTTTCGTGAGTGTCCATGTCTCAGCTCCATAGGTCATCACAGGTTGTATTTCTTTATTTACATGAATATTGTACTGGCACGGATAGCCAGAGGTTGCGGGTTCGAATCCCGGCATGGGTGAAATTTTTAGCCTATAAATAGGTTTTTAAAAAATGAATATTGTAACATAACATATATATATAACATACGAACGAAACGTTGTGAGGTGATCCATTGCAACTTTATTGTAACCCACTAGAGTTGTAGTGGAGTACTTTACCCGCTTTGTCTTGTTTTTCTCTTTATTATCTATATAAACGCTTGTTGTACAGTTTAATACAGATAATATAAATTATCTGTATTAAATTGTATAAACATGTTTTCAAAAAACTATTTAGAAGCTAAAAATTCCACCCATGCCGGGATTCGAACCCGCGACCTCTGGCTATCCGTGCCAGCGCTCTTTCCAACTGAGCTAATGGGCGACTCACCGGCATCAGTGAAATTTCGAGCCTCTTTACACTATTCTCTGTATTACGTACAGGCAGCGACATCTGGCTGAAGTAAATTGCATCACTTACAGCCCCGAGTACCTACTTTGCAGTTAGGTTTTTACATCGGAATGAAGTTTTACTGATGCCGGTGAGTCGCCCATTAGCTCAGTTGGAAAGAGCGCTGGCACGGATAGCCAAAGGTCGCGGGTTCGAATCCCGGTTAGTGCATTAAACATAAAAATAGTATAATAAACATGTTTTACTTATCATCATAAACATGGGTTATATTGTGTACTTAAGTATTTACCATAAACGGCTAACTCTTAAATTGTATCGTAGTTAAGGCACTCTAAGGCTTTGCATTAAGTATATTTTCACTGACCGTATCGCGCGAAGAACCGACAACCGTTGGAGTAAACGTGTTCTTGAGTGGAGACCGCGACTCGGCAAAGGTAGTGTAGGACGCCCTCCGACCAGGTGGGATGACGATCTGCGAAAAACTGCCGGCAGATGCTGGATGCGGCAAGCTGAAGACAGGGCGCTATGGCTCTCATTAGGGGAGGGCTATGTCCAGCAGTGGACTACATAATATAGCCTGAAGAAGAAGAAGCTCTCCGCCTATTCCGCTGATTCCGCCTATTGACGGCCTCGGTGGCGCAGCGGTTTGGCACGCTGACTGTAAAACCGAAAATCTCGGGTTCGATCCCCGGCCAGGTCAAACTAGTTAACGAACTTTTCTAGTTTGTCTCGGGTCTTGGATGTTATCTATGTATTTATTGTATTAAATCTATCGTCGAGTTAGCACCTGTAACACAAGTCATTTAGTTGTACTTAGTATAGGGCTATTTCAAAAACCTATTTAGAGGCTAAAAATTCCACCCATGCCGGGATTCGAACCCGCGACCTCTGGCTATCCGTGCCAGCGCTCTTTCTAACTGAGCTAACGGGCGACTCACTGGCATCAGTGAATTTTAGAACCTCTACAATATTCTCTGTATTACATACAGGCAGCGACATCTGGCTGAAGTAATTTGCATCACTTGCAGCCCCGAATTTTTAGCCTCTAAATTGGTTTTTAAAATTGTCCTTAGCACGGGTTAGTGCATTAAAAATAATATAATTAGTATGGGGCTAACGAGATCTGTGTAATATGGCCATGAAGAGCTATATATTACGACACCTATTCCCTTTTCCAGCTGTGGTCTACCCTAGCAACCACTCACAGCTTCAATGACCTGCAGAGCATCCTGACAGATCTCTCAACAATATCCCCCCCTGGCCTGACGCTGGACTCCTCGCCTGGCCGCTGGTGGCTGACCACCATGACCGGAAGTGACGAGGGCGAGCGCGTGAGGCTAATGGCGGCACTTCCGGTGTTGCTCCAAGATGGCGTCGCTGAGGGCTGTCGGGAGGAGTACTTGTAAGTTCAGGGTAGAATAGGTTATTTTTTTTCTATCTGTGGCACTGCACGGTTGGTGCTTTTGCCAATGTCGAGTAAGGTAGGAAAACTATTTAGTATTTACAAGGAAATGATTGCACGAAATTTGGAAAGGAATTAACATCAGTTCAAGAATATATTTAAAGTTATATACTTATACAATGAGGGAAATAATATCTTACACAAATAGGTACTAAATTTTTACATTGTACATAAGAAATCCACTATACATTGATAATTTTTTACATTAGAATTAAACAAAGGCATGACACAGATGATGGCAAAGGACCATGAAGGGAATAGAATAGGTTTGTTAATTTGTAAGTCTAAAGTAGTATCTATCTATATAAATAAAATTCAAAGTTCTGACTGACTCACTCATCAACGCCCAGCCCAAGCCGTTGGACCTAGGAACCTGAATTTTTGCACAGAGGGTCTATATATCATGTAGGCAAGGAATAAGACCGGAGTTTTTGAAATTCAACCCCTAAGGGGGCGAAAATGGTTGCCAAAATTTGGGAGGTATGAAGAATGTTGTCTAATTTTCTTGAAACACAATTGATTGAACACGTGTTTCGCTGCTTTTTTAAATTTAACTCTTAAGGGAGTGAACGGGTTTGCAAAAACTAAAGTCCACGCGGACGGACTCGCGGGCAAAAGCTAGTAAGTATATTACTCTGCAAATAGAAAGCAAAATAATAAATAAAACTAATTTAAACAACCTGAATAAGAAGAAGATAAACAATTTGGTTTGAAGTTTTGAAAGGTTCAATCAAAGGAAGTTCGTGGGTTCGATTCTCATTGTGGGCCGCCGCGCATTTGTACAAAGGGCCTCAGTCTGGATGTATTTCCATGTTTGTAATGTCTTTGCCTGTTTACCGTAACACAGAGTATCCTAGTATCCTATAATTGGTAAGATATACCTTGATCCCAAAGTATATCTAACCAATTATACGCCGTGATGCTCGACTGATTTAGGTTCAGCACTTTTCAGCTACTCCACTTCATCCTTGCTGATTTCACTTCAGCACTACTCAGCTACTCACCCTTACTCACGCGTGATTTCAGTTCTGCACTCCTCAGCTAGTCAATTTCATGATTTCAGTTCAGAACTCCTCAGCTGCTCACTCTCATCCTCGTCTGATTCTATTTCCACACTCCTCAGCCACTCACTCTCACTCCCCTCTGATATCAGTTCGGAACTCCTCAGTTGCTCACCCACATCCTTGTCTAATTTTTGTTCAGCACTCCTCAGCTACTCACCCACATCCTCGTCTGATTTCAGTTCAGCACTCCTCAGCTACTCCAATCACGTACCAAGGCGTCTCCAGAGTACATCCGCGGCGGATCCTCATCTGCTGGCATTACTCAACGCCGTTTCAAGAACCGGTGAAGAAAAACTGTTGGAATTACTGATGACTTGTGTCGCCCGTAAGTGATCGCTATCAGAGTCAACAATTTATTAAAACAGAAATCAACAAACAAGAGGAAAGATCTTATGGAGAAAACCCGAGTGTAAAAAGTGTTCATATACCTCAGCGCTCGTAGCCTAGTCGAACCGAGTGATTGGAATCAATCACTTGGTTAAGCGACAACAGGCGTGATCAAATGCAGGATGGGTGACCGTCCCGTGACTACCGCTAGTGGCATTTTTCCGAGCACTTCCGTGCTTCGCAAGGCATGCTAATGCGTTGGTGCCGGCTGTCATGTAATGGCAGTCGGTAAGCGATGTCAGGGGCCTTATGGGCGGCTTGAAAACATCTGACAGTAAGGCCCGCCACTGTCTTACAATCCTCCACCAACCCGGACTCGGCCCCCGTGGGGGACTATGGCCTAACCTTCCTGCGATGCAGTAAGGGACCCGTGCCCCAGCAGTGGTGACATAAAAGGGTTGATATCGAATACCTCAGCGCTTGAATTTGTCAATCCGCGGTGGGCACGCGTGGTTATTAAACCGTGGTATACTCTCTCTCTAAGAGAAAGCCTGTGCCCTGCAGTGGGCCGTTTAAGTTGGACGTTAGCGAGTCTACAAATAAAGTGTGGTGCTCACGAAAGTTTACTCGGGCTCTAGAGTAGGCTTCGGTTTTCGCCGAAAGTCCACGAGTGTAATACTACTTCCTGCTCTGTATAAATCTTTTCCCCTATTATTGTGAGACATTTGACTAATGCTTTGGCATTTAGGGTTGTTAATGGCAATCATGAAATCTTATTAGGTTTACATATGGCAACTGATGTATTTGGTTTTAAGATGATTTGAGAAAAGATGGGTCAGAGTGGAGTTTTTTTTTCCGCTGCCTTTTTCTCCACTACAATACGGCCCGAAGGCGGCGGCTTACACTTTACATTGTACATTGACATTCAGCAAACAGAATGTAAATTCTTTACGTTGAAATAAAATTATTTGAATTTGAATTGAATTTTAATTTTCTTTAAAAACCTATTTAGAGGCTAAAAATTTCACCCATGCCGGGATTCGAACCCGCAACCTCTGGCTATCCGGTGAAATTTTTAGCCTCTAAATAGGTTTTTAAATTTGTTCCTTAGCACGGGTTAGTGCATTAAAAATAAAAATAGTATAATCATGTGGGTACAGTGATATCGTTCCGATGTAAAACCTAACTGCAAAGTAGGTAGTCGGGGCTGTAAGTAATGCAATTTGCTTAAGTCAGATGTCGCTGCCTGTACGTAATACAGAGAATATTGTAAAGAGGTTCGAAATTTCACTGATGCCGTGAGTCGCCCATTGGCTCAATTGGTAGAGCGCTGGTACGGATAGCCAGAGGTTGCGGGTTCGAATCCCGGCATGGGTGAAATTTTTAGCCTCTAAATAGGTTTTTAAATTTGTTCCTTAGCACGGGTTAGTGCATTAAAAATAAAAATAGTTTAATTTTCTTATTAAGTTTATGGCGAGCACATGTCAACTCTGCGCGCGCACCGCAAACTCCAACATTCCTGCATCAAGCAAAAAGTGTTTCAATGACATACCATAAATATAACGTCCGACTAACAATTCTTGGACCGGCCGTCCAAAGGCATACGATCTGCCTGGCGGGAAATTTCCCTTTATAATGGAGAAGCGCTCGTGGCCTAGGCGAACCGAGTGATTGGAATCAATCACTTGGTTAAGCAACAACAGGCGCGGTCAGGTACAGGATGGGTGAGCATCCCGTGACTACCGCTAGTGGCATTTTTCCGAGCGCCTCCGTGCTTCGCAAGGCACGTTAAGCCGTTGGTGCCGGCTGTCATATAATGGCAGTCGTTAAGCCATGTCAGAGGCCTTATGGGCGGCTTGATAACTTCTGACAGTAAGACCCGCCACTGTCTTACAATCCTCCACCAAACCGGACTTGGCCCCCGTGGTGGAGTATGGCCTAACCTTCCTGCGATGCAGGAAGAGACCCGTGCCCCAGCAGTGGGGACATACAAGGGTTGATAACGACGAATGGAGGAGCACGATCACCGGCTCTTCCCTATAAGTTTATTTAATTAAGTGTCATATTAGTTCCGATACTTCTATTCCACGAATATATCCGATTATATCCGATAGTAGCCGAGGTATATTCTAAAAGCTAACAGACTGCAGTTTGGTTTTTATTTGCGAACGACCTACCGGAGGATACAATTCGAGTTTTGATCGTGCTTAGAATTCTAACCACATCAAAAACAAAAATTAAAGCCTTGAGGCATAATTTTTATTTTTTCTTGTTGTTAGCACATCGTCGTCGTCGTCAGGCTATACTGCTGGGCATAGCCCTCCCCTAAAGAGCGTCACGTTGTGCTATCATAGGGGGTAATGCCCATGATCCCCACGCTGGGCATGCAGGTTGGGGATCGCAGTTCGGTAGAATTGTACTGCAGGTGGCGCTGCTGCCACGATTTTGTATTATTTGTGTGATCGCACACTGGTTCCACGCCCTAAGAGTAGCGGTCATAGGGTTTCGCGATAATAATGACTGTCGTTGTCATAGCTGATTATTATTATTATGGTGTTTTGTAATACTTTAAGCCATAACACAATAAAAAAAAACAAAATAATCTTAAAAAGCTTATTTTATTTACAAAATTATGCATTTTTATTACACTTAAAAGAAGGTTTGCAACTTAATAACTATTAAACCTTACTATTTACATTTTATATTACAAATAAAGTAAATACTTAACTAACATCTAAGTACAAACACACAATTGGACAAAAAATATTATATTTACATAATAGGAGTTATGTAAAAAATAACATAAATACCTATCTTATTTTTTACATTTTTTCCTAAACCGACAACAAATTTAATACTTCTTTTGATAGAATAGACTTCTTCTTCTGTGGTAACCTTCTTAAACTAGAAATATAAGGATCCGAATTAAGGAGAAGTCTATGTATCAAGTCGGTGTTTGTGACAACCCGAGACATTTTCCTCGTGTTGTCACGCCTGAAGAGTTTGATTAATTTATTGCAAGATTCGGCGGCCTCTTCCGAAAGCTCACCTATTGACAATAATGCGTGTTCAATTACTTCCGACCCATGAATGAGGACCTTATGTACAGACGATGGCAAGTTGTACCATGGATAGGTAGCAACAAGTTTACGTGCTGTTTCTAGAGAATACTCTTTAAAAGTGGCGTTATTAATTTTGTATCCCGACGAAAGACACTGCAGCAGATTATGACATCTGTCAATAAGGATTTTATCTAATCCAGTAATTTCCGCTGAAACCGCTGAGTTAGAAAAAAACTTTCTGGCAGTGTTTCCGTCGTTAGATGTGCCACTTCCTCCACTTCGCGGTTTGTCGACTATTAGACCAAGTTTCTGCCTAAACTGTTGCTGCACATGTTGTTTTTTTTGTGCAAGAAGAGCTTTTTCGTCTGAAGAACGTACCTGCCATTTCTTTATGTCTAATCTATAAGAAACGTGAATTAAATATTCGAAGAATCGGATATACGAGTGAAGAGGAGATAGTCCAAATTGATAGGTACCACTATCTGCAGTTTTGCTCAGCGATTTATCAATGTCATTCATCTCTTTTGGAGTTGAACCACAAATATAACATCTACTACAAGATGTATCGCTCAGAGCACTGCACACTTTACCATCAACCATGGTTAATTGTAAAGAATGCTGCACTTTTATTTCATATTCACCGTGAGTGAAAGAAGTCGGTTGTAAACTATCAATTTTAGTCTTGAAATAAGCTTCTTCTTGCACAGAAAGGTCTTTGGATTCTTTGGCAAATTGGAATCGAATAGGCCTACAATACCTGGTGGAAGAAGGGCGCGGATTTTTCCAAACTATTTGATCTGGGTCGGAGGTATTGGACTTACAAACCAATTGAAGAGGACAATATGAAGTAACAAACATACTGCCATCATCATCGATACCAGAATCTCCAAAAATCTGTTTATATTCGCTGTGCCCCGTACTCCCATCGAAACCCCATTTTCCAATCAAAACAAATTCTTTATTAGGGTCAATATTATTCAAAACGGGTTTTTGGGATTCTAGTATCCGGCAAGCAGTATGATCTAACAATGATTGTAATTCTACTTCAGCAGATGATTCCGTGATAAACTCTTGCGATGGATAGCACCGCTTCTTAGCTTCTAACACTTTTTGATAAGATGGTAATGCATTAGGTGATTTTGCATTAACGAAGTCTTTCACCAAAAGATACTGATGTTTAGTCAGTTTTGTCTCATTTATAAGAGACAAGACTTCGTCAGTGCTGAAATTTAAAGATGCAGCGGCGTTAGATAGACTAGAATCGTCCAACAAAGAATTTATCGCAGAACTGTCTACTTTACTTAACTCTGCAAGCCTGCGGCGTTTTGATCTCTTGCTACATTCCTCAAAGTCCTTCCTGTGCTGGTGCTGTTGGGTGCTTGTCGAAGCTTCTGCTGCTGGCCGTTGGGTGTTGTGGCTCCCTACTGTTGCACAAGTTGGCAGAACGCAAACTTCAATTTCGTTCAGCCAGTCTCCGTACTTAGAGACCATGCGAGAATGGTTGCGCGTGACTTGCTTCCAAATTGCTACCAATCTTGTACAAACTTTAGTAACTCTTTTTTCCAAGTCATCAGCAATGTAATTCTCAACATCAGGCAGCAATTGTATTAGGTCTCGAAAAACTCGATGCCAACGCTCCAGTTCAGATTTGCTGTCTTTAATAGACAGCCAAGTATCTAGTACAAGCATTCTTTTGAAAGAACACTTAATACTAGTACCTAAAACAAAATAAAAATACGTTAAAAGCGGATCAAAATAGATACATGTTTCGTAGCAAGTGCTACGCGCCTGCTACGCGTTCAGGCGCGCGGCGTAGCACCTGGCTGCACCTTACAGACGCAGCATGACGCAGCTAAATTTGGAGAGGCCTAGTAGTAGACATTGTAACCCATATTTCTATACCAAATTGAATGGTACAAGTAGGTACAAACATAAGTAAAAGCTTCAACGTAAAAAATATACAGACATAAATACATAAAAAATGCCACGTTGGCGTAGCACTCTATTTAAAAAAAAAATGTAGAAGGAAAAGGCAAAATAGTAAAGTAAATTAATAATACATACCTGTGACTTCAAATTCCATTGTAAAATAGCAGGTCACAGACAAGTTGGAACTTAAACACACGCGTCGCGTCTTGGGCTAATTAAAGCACTTGGTGATAACAGGTTGATGACTAATTACTTGTGTTCACTTCGGATGCCGAAAAAGGAATGTTGGGAACAATAGATTGCGAAACCTTTTATACCCTCAGGTAGTATGACAATTAGTGGGTAACTGAGCCAGATATCATGGCTTAGCTCAGTCATTGCCATCCGAGTCCTATGACCTACTACGGTACCACCGTGGATCGTGCTGTTAGCACGATCCACATAAATAATAAAAAATACAAATAGTCTATTTCCTATAACAATTCCCAAAATCTAAACTAACCGCTTGCAGCAAGCGGGTCTCAAACTATTGTTCTTTTGCAGACGACTCCACCCCGGCTTGGTTGGACGCGTCGCTACAAAACGCCATGGCGCTGCTAGCCACTAAACAAGACGTCGCCATCTTGAAGGCCGTCTACACACTGTGCGGTAACAACGAACTGTCCACGGCGCTCTACGAACGTGTGCTGGTGCCCTTAGTCAGGTGATGGTACATACATACATACATACATACATACATACATACATACATACATACATACATACATACATACATACATACATACATACATACATACATACATACATACATACATACATACATACATACATACATACATACATACATACATACATACATACATACATACATACATACATACATACATACATACATACATACATACATACATACATACATACATACATACATACATACATACATTCATACATACATACATACATACATACATACATACATACATACATACATACATAACCTCACGCCTGTATCCCAGAGGGGGAGAGAGGATCCTGACAGATCACCTTCGCTTCATCAACGTTCATAAGCCGTTGCATGCACGCACGCCGGTTCCCGGTACTTATTTTAGGTGATGGTAAAGTTATAATATAGATCCGTTTAATACGAATAATGATGGCGATTCTTTAATGCATGAGTTCTATATTTTATAATGCCATTTTCTACTAATTTTTTTTTTGACATCCCCATGCATGTACGGCAGGCTATGCGAATTCTTTCACTGTGAAAACAGTGCGCTTGTGGAACGCGAACCCCTATACATACGCCAGGCCCAGTCAGTTGATGTGTTTAAGAGTAGAATCCATACTTCGGACTTCAGAGTAATACTCCTATATAGGTATATTTTTTAGTTTATATATGCAGGTATATATATATATATATATATATAGTTATATCATTATAATGTGTATAAATACTTAGAGTATTTATGTTATCCATTCGGTATATAGATAAGTATTTTTTTTTGTTTTAACTTAAATGATGCGATTTTATATGATAATTTATGTACTGTAACTCTCTCCGGGCACTACCCGCACTACTATCCACATAACCAAAGGTTAGTTGGAAGAAAATACTCATTAGTATTAAGCTCGCCTTTGTACAAATATGCTTATTGTGCAATAATTTTCTAATCTATTTCGCAGGAACTCCCCCACGCCAGTGTGCGTGGATCTATTCAGCGAGGCGTTGCCGCGTGCGCTGAGCGCTCTGTGGCGGCGCACGCGCAGCTCGCCCCCCCCGCGCGCGCACGCGTGCGCGCTGGCGCGGGCGCACGTGCTGTGCGCGCTCGCCTTCGAGAAGGTGCGTGCCCTGGCCCCGGTTTCTCGTACGCTAGGGATAAGTTGGGCCCGTTAAATGACATAAATGATAAATAAGTAAACTATGATTCAGAATCACCGATTGATTGACTTGATTGTATTTTTAAAATTAACTGGTACACATAAATAACAAGTGTAAGGTATTTGTGATTAAGTTTAAAATAGCTTATGGAGGGTAGGCGCCCCTGTCGGAATAAATTGTTGAGACCAGAAGTGTGATGTCTTCTTATTTATTGTGTTAAAACCCCTTAATATCGGATTTCTCAGTGGCGACGAAGATGGGGATCACTGAGAAATCCGATATTAAGGGGTTGAAACACAATAAATAAGAAGACACCACACTTCTGGTCTCAACAATTTATTCCGACAGGGTCGCCGGCGCCTACCCTCCATAAGCTATTTTAAACTTAATCACAAATAACTTACAACAAGTAAATAAGAAGCGCTCGTGGCCTGGCCGAACCGACTGATTGGGATCAATCACTTGAGTTAAGCAACAACAGGCGCGGTCAGGTGAACGATGGGTGACCGTCCCGTGACTACCGCTAGTGGCATTTTTACCGAGCGCTTCCGCGCTTCGCAAGGCACGTTAAGCCGTTGGTATCGGCTGTCATGTAATGACAATCGTTTAGCCATGTCAGAGGCCTTATGTGCGGCTTGATAACTTCCGAGTGTAAGGCCCGCCACTGTCTTACAATCCTCCACCAACCCGGACTTGGCCCCCGTGGTGGAGTATGGCATAACCTTCCTGCGATGCAGGAAGAGACCCGTGCCCCAGCAGTGAGGACAGACAAGGGTTGATATCGTAACAGACAAGCAAATTGACGACCTTTGTGGCGCAACGGTAGCTGCATCTGCCTACCATGCTAGAGGTCCTGGGTTCAAAACCTGGCTGGGGACAAAAAATACCTCAGGTCTTGGATGTTCACATGTTTGTGATGTCATTGTATTTGGTTCCCACAACACAGGGTATCCTAGTGTGGGGCCAGAAGCAATGTATGTGCCTGTATGTAAATTATGTGTTAATTCCTTCAATATGTCATACAGCTACCCCTTTCGGAGTTGCAGTCGCCTAGCTCCCGTCTTTACTCCAAATTGGAGCTGAAGCAGAGCGCCACCTTGGCACAGGAGTTGTGCAAGCTCTGTGCCACGCTGAGGACCGAGATTCAGTGCCCCGAGGACGCCGGCGAGGAGTTGGAAAGCTCTATCAGGTAATATCTTAGCACTGGAAGCATACTAAAATAGTGTTCCGCAAACTGTGTGCCGCGGCACACTGCCGCAGATACGATTATAATTAACTAGCTGACCCAGCGAACTTCGTACCGCCTAACAGTCGATTTCTTATTTAATTTTTGTTTTTCTCTCCGTAGAACCATCCTCGTACTTCAAGGAATGTTCTAAAATAAAGAATTGGTGAAATCGGTTCAGCTGCTCTCGAGATTTGCGCTTACCAACACATTCAGCGATTCATTTGTACATTATAGATTGAATAAAGAGAATCAAACAGAGATAGATAAAGAGAGAGAGAAATTTACGGAAAATACTTCATTTTCTCTCTCTGTCTCTCTGAGAGATGGCCTGTGCCGCCTATACTCTCTCTCTCTTTCTGAGAGTGATTATAAGTGAAATAATTATATTCTTTTTGTTGCACTAACCCGCGCTTCGCTTCATCAACGTTCCTAAGTCGTTGCATGCACGCACGCCGGTTCCGGGTACGTTTTATCTTCCTCCTTGCTAATACATCTCGCATTGGGTCGAAGTACGTCCACCTGGGACGTCCCTTACCGGCCCTTCCGCCCACATTCGCAACGGTGTTATAATTTATTTCACTTATTTTAAAAATCTATTTAGAGGCTAAAAATTCCACCCATGCCGGGACTCGAACCCGCGACCTCTTTCTAACCGTGCCAGCGCTGTCCCAACTGCGCCAATGGGCGACCTCCCGCCCATTGGCGCAGTTGGGTTGCCAAAATTCTTATGGGAGGTATAAAAAATGTTGTCTAATTTTCTTGAAACTTAAAATGAATACTCTTCAACACAATTGATTGAACACGTGTTTCGCCGTTTTTTTTAACTTAACCCTTAAGGGAGTGAACGGGGTTGCTAAAACTAAAGTCCGCGCGGACTGAGTCGCGGGCAAAAGCTACTGTTTTGATAAAAACGCGCCCGCAGATGGTTCCAGACGTCAAACTTCAACTGCCTGGCAACGATACTCTGTCGCACCCGCCCCGGAGCCAAGTTCTACGCGTCCCTACTTCGGCCCAGTGTGCTGGCGGCCTTAGTGGACACTCGGAGGCCGTATCGACTCTACATACAGCCGCAAGGGGCAAGTAGTGGAACGTTTTAAACCTCTTTACACTTGTAGTATTTCTTAATGATTTGCTGTCATTATCAACCCTTGTATGTCCCCACTGCTAGTTCGTTTTTCATCCTGCATCGCAGGAAGGTTAGACCATACTCCACCACGGGGGCCAAGTCCGGTTTGGTGGAGGATTGTAAGACAGTCGGGTCTTACTGTCTGAAGTTATCAAGCCGCCCATAACGCCTCTGATATGGCTTAACGACTGCCATTACACGACAGCCGGCACCAACGGCTTAACGTGCCTTGCGAAGCAGGGAAGCGCTCGGAAAAATGCCACTAGCGGTAGTCACGGGACGGTCACCCCTCCTGTACCTGACCGCGCATGTTGTTGCTTAACTCACGTGATTTATTCCAATCACTCGGTTCGCTTAGGCCACGAGCGCTTCGAGCAAGCAAGGCTGTATATGTTACGGCAGTAATATGACAGGCTAGGTCTCTTAGCTGAATGTTTCTAATGCTAGTTATACCCAACAGAGGACCAATATCAGCCATTAGTGTTTGGTTGGCTCTAGTTCTAGCCGGAATGATACCAGCTAAATTAGTATTACCCGAAAACATTCGGCTAGTACTAGATTTAACAAGTGGCTACACCTAGTTGTAACCGGCTAAAACTCGGAGGAGCCGCGCTTCGGGTTTTAGCCGTAACATATATACTGCGGAGACCACGACTCGGCAAGCGTAGTGTAGGACGCCCTCCGGCCAGATGGACCGACGACCTCAAAAAGGTGGCTGGTGGTGACTGGATGGCGACAACGGGAGATCGGGTCTTGTGGCGCACCCTGGGGGAGGCTTATGTCCAGCAGTGGACTGCAATAGGCTGAAATGATGATGATGATGATATATACTGTTATCCGACAACCGTTGGAGTAAGCGTATTCTTGAGTGGAGACCGCGACTGGGCAGACGTAGTGTAGGACACCCTCCGACCAGGTGGGATGACGATCTGCGAAAAACTGCAGGCAGATGCTGGATGCGGCAAGCTTGTAACGGTGCAAACCTCTTTACACCATTTTTATTTCTTTTTCTATGTATCTATCATTTTCAAATATTTGAATCACGTCAAACATTTTTCGATTTCCCTCATTTATCATCACGACTACTTTACCCTTCGACCAGATCTGACTATTTTACCTGCTTATCCGTTTTTATCCAGTTTTTCTGTTTAATTATACTACTAATCTACAAATAAAACAACACCTGAAGTCGTTCCAGTTCTCATTATTTGTAAAGGATAAACAGCATTACAAGCTGAAGACAGGGCGCTATTTATGGCGCTCATTAGGGGACGGCTATGTCCAGCAGTGGACTACATAATATAGCCTGGAGAAGAAGATATACTGTTGATAAACCTTATGAAACAAGTTAAGTGCTTGTTAGGCATGTTATATTCACTTAAGTAAAATTTTTATCCACTTAAACGTCTACGTAACTACAGCTACTTAAAAAAAAGTAGCGTTGTACGTCCACGTAACTATAGTTACTTCGCGGACTGCCGTCAGTAAAATCGATTTTTTTGAATGAAAACTTTCAAATAACTTCTCGAATCGGCTGTTACAATAATCTGTGGTAAATTATTCGTCCAATTGATGCTTGATTTCATAGCCAAGTTTCCAAATAAAAAAAAAGCTTCGGTGTCAAAACAAAATCAGTTCGTATCTATTACGTGAGGTGACTTCAATCTGCTTTTAAAATGTAAGTTTTCATTATTTTTCAATGTATTATATATCAAAATAATCGTAAGGATTTGCACTTTATGATTAGATACAAAAAAAACTGAATTGTGTTACATACATCGACAGATTGACATTTTCAATTACCGCCGCGACACGCCATGTTTCCACAATTGATTTCATGTATTCTATTGAATTTCACTATAAAATGTTACTTGGAGCCGTCATTATCTGTTAGTGCATTTCATAAGCTAAGTAGTATCTCCTAGAAGTTATGTTGCGTTTAGGTTTTGTCAACGACTAAGTTAAACGGACACTGTGCTTATAATAAAGTCCCCAAGATACAGGCCTAGCCTAGTTTGGGGACTGCCGGTAAACATACAATATTTTTTCCTCATACCCTCCACTGTCTATTTATAAGTTATTTCAATGTGTTTTGTCTTCTTGGTAAGGGACGTCTCAGACGGACTTACATCGATCAAATAGGGGATGTATTAGCAAAGGGAAAGATAAAAAAGTACCCGGAACCGGCGTGCGTGCATGCAACGACTTATGAACGTTGATGAAGCGAAGGTGATCTGTCAGAATCGTGGCAGGTGGCAATCCCTGGTCTCTGCCTACCCCTCTGGGATACAGGCGTGAGGTTATGTATGTATGTATGTATGTTGTCTTCTTGGAAATAAACTATTTACTTACTTAATTAATTAAATAAATAAATAATGTAGTGTGCACTCCCGCCCTCAGCGTGTATTTATTCCCGTGTCCCCCAGCGAGTGCCCACTGCGATAGTGGCGGCGCCCGAGCCGGGAGAGGGCTCCCCGCTCACCTGCCGCGGCACTGCGCTGGCGCGGACGCTCTCCGACAATCCGCTGGCTTACGACTTCCTGAGCGTGCAGGTTGAGGAACAGGTTAGTCATTTCTCACTAAAATGTTTATTTATACACTTATTACACTTCAAATAAATTTGGAACACATTAGCATTTCCTGTGTCTTTGTCTCTATTATCCCTCTACTTCGTAACTATCTCTTGCCCTAGCGCGGACGCTCTCCGACAACTCGCTGGCTTATGACTTTCTGAGTGTGCACGTTGAGGAGCAGGTTAGTCATTTCTCACTAAAATATTTATTTATACACTTATTACACTTAAAATAAATTTGGAACACATTAGCATTTCCTGTGTGTTTGAAATGATATGAAATGATCTCTATTATCCCTCTTCTTCGTAACTATCGGACGCTCTCCGACAACCCGCTGGCTTACGACTTCCTGAGTGTGCAGGTTGAGGAACAGGTTAGTCATTTCTCACTAAAAATTTTATTTATACACTTATTACACTTAAAATTAATTTGGAACACATTAGCATTTCCTGTGTGTTTGAAATGATATGAAATGATCTCTATTATCCCTTTTCTTCGTAACTATATCTTGCTCTAGCGCGGACGCTCTCCGACAACCCGCTGACTTATGACTTTCTGAGTGTGCACGTTGAGGAGCAGGTTAGTCATTTCTCACTAACATTTTTATGACACTTAAAATAAATGTAGGACACAGTAGCAATCTCTAAACAATCCTCTCTCTCTCTCTATATCTTAATTATCCCGTTTTTTCGTAAATATCACCCTTGCTTCCAACTTGCCATGGCACTGCACTGGCGCGGACGCTCTTCGACAACCCGCTGGCTTACGACTTCCTGAGCGTGCAGGTTGAGGAACAGGTTAGTCATTTGTCACTAACATTTTTATTTATACACTTATTACACTTAAAATCAATGTAGAACACAGTAGAAATTCCTCTCTCTCTGTATTTTAACTATCCCATTTTTTTCGTAATTATCACCCTTGCTTCCAACCTGCCATGGCACTGCGCTGGCGCGGACGCTCACCGACAACCCGCTGGCTTACGACTTCCTGAGCGTTCAGGTTAGGGAGCAGGTTGGTCATTTCGCACTAACATTTTTACTTGTACACTTATTACACTCGCAATAAATTTGGAACACATTAGCATTTCCTGTCTTTGTCTCTATTATCCCTCTACTTCGTAACTATTTCTAGCTCTAGCGTGGACGCTCTGCGACAACCAGCTGGCTTATGACTTACTGAGCATGCACGTTGAGGATCAGGTTGGTCATTGCTCGCAAACATGTTTGTTTATTACATATTTTAAACTTTCGCGACTTGTACACATAGTTAGAATATTTTCGGGGCTTCAGTCTTCTCGTGACCACGATGACTGTAACGTCGAGGTAAAATAGCAATAAATTACTACGCGATTAAGCCCTGAAAATATTCTAACTATTTTTATTTATACACTTATTACACTTAAAATAAATTTAGAATACAGTTCACCGTCGCCCTACCTGACGCGGGTCTGCGCTCCGGTAGCCTAGCACTTCCTAGACGTGCAGGTTGTGTAAAAGATTAATCACTTCTTACTAACATATCCGATATACATTTATACACTTATTACACTTAAAATAGATTTAGAACACAGCACTTTCTATTTCTGTATGTTCATTGTACCGCTTCTTCGTAACTATCTCCCGGTCTTCTGTCAGGGCGATATAACTTGTTTCTATTCTGTCCCCAGGCACCCCCACAAACCCTTACTCTGCCGGACACCGAACTGAACGCCCACCCCTGCGCCGCCACCCTGACCACCGCAATTAGACAGCTGAGCGCTCTCGAGGCCAGAATGGAGAAGCTGGAGGCTGTGTTCCACGATGACTCGCTGCACTGTCACGTCAAGTGGTTTGTTACGCAGGTAAGCAGAGTGCTAAGTGCGAGTTTTTTAACTACTCGATCGCGTTAACGTAAACTCATATTTCTATGGCATCGAGGAAGAGCCACCTAGCGACAAGTATGGAAATTAAAATTGCTGAGTGCGAGTTGTAATGGTTTACGTTGAGAAGTGAACACGTTTACCAGCCAAAACACGAATAAACGCGAGTGCGAGTTGTACTGTGACAGCGTTTTGCCAGTTCGAACGGTTAACTTACTCACACTCACTACTCAATGCTCGATTAACGCGTTAGTAAAGTTATTCGATTGGATCTGTCAAACTCAAACTAAGCACTCAGGAGTGTTTTCTTTTACTAGCGGTGTCCCGCGGTGTTGCTCGCGGTTTATCGATTTTCCTATGGGATTAAGATATTTTCCCGCAGTAAAACGTACCCTATGTGTTAATCCAAGTTGTCGGCTAACTCCATAATTTTATTGAAATCGCTCCAGACGTTTAGACATAACAAACATACACACTAACAAACTTTTGCCTTTATGATACAGTGCTACACAAGAAATAAGTCTCGCGGATGTACCTGCGCAGATGACCAAATTTTGGATGTGCGGCAAGTTGATCGACCAATCAGATAGTTTCATTTTATGGCAGGCCGCGCGCCTTTGTTGCTATTGGTTGATTCAACATCATCGATGCAGGTGACTATTAGTTTGGCAATATTAGCGTGAGCGAAATAGGTAGCGCTACTGCGGCAATCAATTCTGCACCTTAACCGTATCGGTTAAAGATCATGTTGAATGTACTTATAGCTTCAGGTACTTTCGTTACACTTCTTCCTAGTCTGCGCGAACGTAGATTCCCGAAGGGACTTTTATGATGTGTAGTACTGTACTAGTGTGATGTGGCGATGTAGCATATAAACAAAGACCAAGGCGAAGCGCTCGTGGCCTACTGGAACCGAGTGATTGGAATCAATCACTTGAGTTAAGCGACAACACGTACTGGACGGGTGACCGTCCCATGACTACCGCTAGAGGCTTTTTCCGAACGCTTCCGTGCTTCGCAAGGCACGTTAAGCCGTTGGTGCCCGCTGTCATGTAATGGCAGTCAGAGGCCTCATGGGCGGCTTGATAACTTCTGACAGTGAGGCCCGCCACTGTCTTACAATCTTCCACCAACCCGGACTTGGCCCCCGTGGTGGAGTATGGTCTAATCTTCACGCGTTGCAGGAAGAGACCCATGCCCCAGCAGTGGGGACATGCAAAGGGTTGATATAGAGTAGTAGTTTTATGGAGATGAGCAGCTATTTTAGGTTTTTACAGAATTTTACAGATGGACTTAATCCTTAATTAATCCTTAGCACTGCTAAATGCAGCTACAGGATTATGCGATACAGATGTTAGTAAGTTACTTAGATCTGAGATTTCCGCACTTAGCCTCATAGTTGGGCCATTGTGCGTGGCAAGCGCTGAGGTACGCTAACACCGGTGACAAAGTTAATCCGGATACAAATCAATAATTTGTAGTGCTTACGAATTGGTGCATGCCCAGCGTGGGGATTGTGGGCATTACCCCCTATGATAGCACAACGCGGCGCTCTTTAGGGGAGGGCTATGTCCAGCAGTGGACTAGTATAGCCTGACGACGAAGACGATGACGAATTGGTGACAATAAACGTGTTAACGGATTCTGTGGCGGTACGAAATTTGTCGGGACAGCTTGTCTCCCTATAGATGTGTCTTTCTGTCGTCAACAGATGGTGCTAAACTCCAGGTCGGATTTGACGGAGCATTCAGTCTACCTCACGCCGGCGCTGCTCCACGTCGTAGCATCGACGCCTTATGAGAACCAAGGGAAGCGATTGCTGAACGGACTCCACGTTAACGTTGTAAGTTTATTTACACTGCACAAACTTGCGCTAATGACTAATAACTATTCAAAATTTCTTAGTTGTTTTTATAGTTTGAAAACATTGATTTATTGATTACTATTAAAGATTAAATTACTTTTTGAAAACCTATTTAGAGGCTGAAAATTCGGCCCAAGCCGGGACTCGAACCCGCGACCTCTGGCTAACCGTGCCAGCGCTCTTTCCAACTGAGCTAATGGGCGACCACCGACATCAGTGAAATTTCGAACCTCTTTGCAATACTCTCTGTATTACTAATTACTGGTAAAAGTGCACAGGCCGTCTCTCTGAGAAAGATACCACGCGTGCCCACCTCAGATTGGCTATTTCTAGCGCAGAGATATTGAACACCTCAGACACAGGTTTCCTCACGATGATTTTCTTCACAGTTTCCATATACTGTTTTTATTTAAACCAAGATTATTGTTATTCGTCGTTAGTCTAACTCTCTCTCTACACTCTGAGCCTAAGAAATACTGGTATTGATATAAACCCTTTCCTACGTCCCCACTGCTGGGGCACGGGTCAAGTTTGCATCACAGGAAGGTTAGGCCACACTCCACCACGGGGGCCAAGTCCGGTTGGTGGAGATACTGGTATTTATATAAGTTTTTCTGTTTATTTGCCAGCTCAACACAATATCCCAATGGACCGAGGAAGCCAAGGAGAAACCAGCTCTAACACAAGCCGATAGAGACCACATTCAAACGATATTCGATCTACTCCTTACGACGTGTGTTCACCACAAGAGCAGGCATTACGTGTTCAAAACTTGTGTGAACACGCTGCATGGCTTCCTGAAGTTGTATGGAGAGATTTTGCAAGGAAAATGGGCGTTCTTTGAGGAGGTACTCAAAGGTGAAGAAAATAATTTATTCGATATCGATATCAACATCAACCCTTGTATGTCCCCACTGCTGGGGCACGGGTCTCTTCCTGCATCGCTGGAAGGTTAGGCCAACTCCACCACCGGGGCCAAGTCCGGGTTGGTGGAGGATTGTAATCCTGTGGCGGGCCTGTCTGTCAGAAGTTATCAAGCCGCCCATAAGGCCTCTGACATGGCTTAACGACTGCCTTTACACGACAGCCGGCAGCAACGTTTCAGCAAATAATAGTTTCGTTGTATTTGATGGAAAAGAAAGTGAAAAAAGCCTCGAACTTTTAGCCCGGATTGTGCCGCTTGTATGGGCGGTCAGTGTCATTTTACCTCTTCCTGTTAATTATTCATTTATAGCTTTATTTTGGTGAATTAGAGTATGAAAATTGTGTAAACAGTAATAGATAATATGCAGATCATATTATAAGTGTTAGTTCAGTGCTAGTGAATGAGTAATTAGTGAAAATAGTGAGACAAAGTTCAAAGTAGTGTCAAAATGGCGTGGATAGTGAAATTCATCTCGTCATTTGAATATCATGCAAGTTTATTGATAATTTTATTAGCATTACAAGTATAATAACCGGATAGGGCATTTTATGCAGATTGTAGTGATATATAACACTTATTGAATAATTACGTAGTACTTTCTCTAATTTGAGAAATGCGGAACTGTGTCCACAAAAAAGATGCAAAAAAATGGCGGTGCGAAATGGCCCTGCATTATGCGGTACCTTTGAACTTTCTTTTGTCCGAGCACGTGGGGCGCTAGAAGGGTTAAGATTCTAAATAAACTCTATACATTTCATCAGATAAATCCAACGAGACGGCATGCCTGGAGATTCTGATAGATGTGACGAAGAACAAGATTCACATACCTGAGCTTCTGGAGAAAGTCCTCGCCAGATTAGAATCTAAACAGGTAACCGTTAGAGATTCAATGGTTATGTGGCTATAGTCGTGATGTTACGAATCTCTTTGTTAGTTATTAGAACGCCAGCCTGTTTTACATAAGATAAAACATATCATAATCTTACGCCTGTATCCCAGAGGGGTAGGCGGAGACCAGGGACTGCCACTTGCCACGATCCTGACAGATACCTTTGCTTCATCAACGTTCATAAGTCGTTGCATGCGCGCACGCCGGCTCCGGGTGCTTTTTATCATCCCCTTTGCTAATACATCCCCTATTTAGTCGATGTATGTCCGCCTGGAACGTTCCAGCCCTTCCACTCACATTCGCACTACATATTTGTTTCGTCAATCTCTCTTCCTTCATCCTCTTCACATGTCCAAAGCAACGCAACATTCCTTTCTCAATTCTAGTCACTACATCCTCTTTCAGTCCACAACGTTCTCTAATCAGACTATTGCGTATCGTGTCAAAGTAACACTACACATACTTCTAAAGGACCTCATTTCTACTGCATTAATTCTTCTTTTCGATGAGACAACACTGCATTTACTAGATGTAGTATTTACTTAGCGACATTCTCAATTTAGAAACCGACCCTTAGGCCGCCGCGGGTTTTCGGTCAGGATTATTAGTCACGTGGTACCAAAACGCGCCATACGAATCGGCCTTAGACATGGCGTCACTCGGTCACGTATTACGAAAAGTGAAAAGGCGTTACTTTGCGGAAGTCCATAATAGCATTAGGAAGTCCTCAGGCTTACAAGTGCAACTTGCCTTGAATTGCACTTGTGAGCCTGAGGATGCCTCGTGTTAGAGGCGAAACGCGTCGCGTGTTTTTTCACACAAGTATTGGTGTCGGTGATGGTGTGTTCGTGTCTTGCTTCTGCTTGAAAAAGTGGGAGGGAGGGCGGTGCATCAACTAACCGCATGGTGCTTGTGGGATGTTGGCGGAATTTGGCAAATTAATGTTCACTTTTTAGTGTTACGTCTGTTTAATATTTTTTATACTATAACCATTCTGAGAGTTTATATTATAAAAAATATTAGTGGTAGAAAAAACACACCACGCTTATTTATCCTATAATTTGTCCTCTCCCGTTGTATTAAAGCCTTTTTTAGTGCAAGTCCTTCACAACAGGTATTTAGATCGTATAAAATTCTTTTCCCCACAGTCGCTCGCCAACAAACTAGCTGGCACAGCGGAACTGTACGGGCTGGCGCTAGCAGCCTCTAGAAGTACAGACTTGAGCAAGTTCTGGAAGGTTCTAGAGCGACTCAGAAGCACGAACAGCCAGGATTATGTTAAACTTCTGTTTTACGCTCAGAACGGATGTAAAGAGTGCTGCAATGAAATTAATTTCAGGTGAGTTACTTTTCCGCTAGCTGCTTCTAGAAGTAACGACTTGAGCAGGTTCTGAAAGGTTCTAGAGCGACTCAGAAGCTCAAAAAGCCAGGATAATGTTAAACTTCTGTTTTGTGATCAAAGCGAATGGAGGAAATGCTGCAATGAGATTAATTTCAGGTAAGTAAGTCAGGCAGGTTCTAGAAAGGTTCCCATGCCGGGATTCGAACCCGCGACCTCTGGCTATCCGTGCTAGCGCTCTTTCCAACTGTGCTAATGGGCGATTCACCAGCATCAGTGAAATTTCGAACCTCTTTACAATATTCTCTGTATTACGTGCAGGCAGCGACATCTGGCTGAAGTAATTTGCATCACTTGCAGCCCCGAGTACATTCCGATGTAAAACCTAACTGCAAAGTAGGAACTCGATAATAGATATCCGTGCCAGCGCTCTACCAACTGAGCCAATGGGCTCTTTTACTTTTACTTTATAACGGGAAATTGTTTCTTCCAGACACATAGCCGACCTCACGCCGAAGATGCTTCGCGAGCAGCGCTCCAAGTGCTTCGAGGTCCTCGCCGGGTTCGTCTCGCGCTTGGCCGCGGCCCGCGACCACGTCTCGGACATGTTCGATAGTGTCGACATTTGTGAGTCGATGGCGGCCGGGGAGCATAGGTTAGTAACTCGTTCTTCTTAAGTCGCTTCGTAGTGTAGGACGCCCTCCGACCAGGCGGGGTGACGATCTGCGAAAAACTGCAGGCAGATGCTGGATGCGGCAAGCTGAAGACAGGGCGCTATGGCTCTCATTAGGGGAGGGCTATGTCCAGCAGTGGACTAGTACAGCCTGAAGAAGAAGAAAGCGCTTCGTTGCACTGAACAGAGACCGCTGTAAAGAGCCGACTACCAATCTTCAGTAATGGAGAGGTAGTTTTAGGCGCTTCGGGTCGCTAACTAACGCCGCCAGTGGAAAAAACACCATAACTTGTTTTCGATATCAACCCTTGTTATCAGTCCCCACTGCTGGGGCACGGGTCTCTTCCTGCATCGCAAAAAGGGTAGGCCATACTCCACTACGGGTCCAAGTCCGGTTTGGTGGAGGATTGTAAGACAGTGGCGGGCCTTACTGTCAGAAGTTATCAAGCCGCCCATAAGGCCTCTGACATGGCTTGCTGCTATTACATACACAGCCAGCACCAACGGCTTAACGTGCCTTGCGAAGCACGGAAGCGCTCGGAAAAAGCCACTAGCTGTAGTCACGGGACGGTCACCCATCCTGCACCTGACCGCGCCTGTTGCTTAACTCAAGTTATTGATTCCAATCACTCGGTTCGACTAGCCTTGCTGTAACGTACTAGCTGGTGCCCGTGACTTCGTCTGCGCAGGATTAGTATTTCGGGTAGCTTATATTAGCGTGGCGTAGAAAAAAATTAACATTATGACATTAAAATTATCACATAAATATTTTTTGAGTCGTATTTGAAAAATATCTATCTATATCTATAATCAGCCCACATCAACCCACTGCTGGGCATAGGCCTCCTTTTTACTGCGCCATTCCTCACGGTCCTGTGCTAACCTGATCCATCTCTGACCCGCAACCCTCACGATGTCGTCTGACCATCGTGTCGGTGGTCCTCCTACCAACCTTATTCCCTCCCTTGGCCACCACTCCGATACTGCCCTGGTCCACCGGCCGTCTTCCCTTCTAGCCAAGGTCGAAAACGTTGGTGAGCGGATCACAGACTTAAAGTGGAGATGGGCGGGACACTTGACTAGAAGGGAAAAATATAACAGCCTGATAATATTGAGATGTTACAGTCGCACTATAATAACGTAACAATATTGTCAACGTAAGAAATACGGTAATGAAGCACTGCGGAGCCCTAATCATAGGCCTATAGGTAGCTACTGCAGTATGCTCCTGTAAACTATATTAAACGATTTTTTAAACATTTCTAACATACATTAAATATGAGTAACTCTAGCGGTTTTGGCAGCACACCCTAGAACAGTTCGCAGATGGTAGATTTTTTCCTACTATTTTCTCCTAGCCATCTTCGGCTATCCTCATCCAGCATACGCCCCAGCCACGCCACTTCTACCTGCCCACAATTATCTTCGGCCATCCCATATCAGTGACTGTGTAGGAATGTTGCCATTATAACAATTTTAAAAACCTATTTAGAGGCTAATAATTCTTAGCTAGCTCAATATCAACAGCTAGCTTAATAGCTCAGTTGGAAAGAGCGCTGGCACGGTTAGCCAGAGGTCGCGGGTTCGAGTCCGGCATGAGTGAAATTTTTAGCCTCTAAATAGGTTTTTAAAAATTATCCTTAGCACGGCTTAGTGCATTAAAAAGAGTATAGTTATACAATTTGTTTCAGAATTCACGCCCTGAAATTGGCCAAAAACGGCTTGAGAGTGATGCCCGACGGTCTAAAAAGGAGAGTGGTGTTTTTGGCGTGCGATGTCTGTGGTGATAGCGCTGCCAAGATCAGGAAGGCTGCCTTCGACGTCGTCTTGGAGGCTTTTTTGGGTGAGGAAACCCGGCCACTTGTGTGATTTAAAATTGCACAATTATAACATATTTTAAACATTCGCGACTTGTACACATTGTTAGAATATTTTCTGGGCTTAATCGCGTAGTAATTTATTGCTATTTTACCTCGACGTTTCGACGACGTTACAGCCATCGTGGTCACGAGGAGTCCGATAGTATCGCTGAGGTCGTAGGTTATCGCTCGTATCGCAGGTATGTTCGCTCGAAGTTCACTCTTCGCTATTCCAAACGGAACTGACAGCGCGCCGCGGCGGCCGCTATTTATATCCGCCGGCAAGGGTTCTAGAACATTCCCGTACCTACACTCGGTACACGCGACAACGTCGCTCGAACAGTTTCACGTCAAAGAGTTTTGAACCTTATGCTAGTGGACATACGAGTCATTATTGCTTGCAGCGTTTATTGTTTACTACAACGCAGCATGCGGCAAGTATTCGATAGCCTTCTAGAAGGCTCTATTCTAGATGGTTCGGGATAGGACCGCAACAATATAAATAATTTTAACGCCAAGCCTTCCTCTGATTACCACCGCATAGACTTACGTCTAGTTAGGTAACAAACGTAAAACATGCTTGTAATCTTTCTCCATTAAATAAAACATTTTGTATTGTTGTATTTCTCTATCTAAGCGGACCCGTCGGGGATACAGGCGTGAATGTATACGACGTATGTTTCCAGAACTATTCGCGCGAGCCTCCGCAGAACCCCCGTTCAAGAAGCCGAGGACTCAACCTAGCAGCAAATTGCTCAGTCTCTTAGCGGGAGACGACGTGTACGGAAGGACTGTCGCCTCCACGGTTGGGAGAGGGCTGGTCGATAGCGCAGAGACGGTCAGGAGCGCCGTGGAATCTGGAGTCGGCGGGGTCCTTGCTGATGATGATTTAATCGTCAGGTATTGTTATGAACCCTTTGTATGTCCCCACTGCTGGGGCACGGGTCTCTTCCTGCATCGCAGGAAGGTTAGGCCACACTCCACCACGGGGGCCAAGTCCGAGGTGGGGGAGGATTGTAATGCAGCGGCGGGCCTTACTGTCAGAAGTTATCAAGCCGCCGACTAGCATTACATGACAACCGGCACCAGCGGCTTAACATGCCTTGCAAAGCACGGAAGCGCTCGGAAAAATGCCACTAGCGGTAGGCGCGTTACGGTCATCCATCGTGCACCTGACCGCGCCTGTTGTTGCTTAACTCTAGTGATTGATTCCAATCGCTCGGTTCGACTAGGCCACGAGCGCTTCGTGCTATTTATCCCTACTTGTCCAATTTAGTAAACAAGATTCTAACTTCAAAATTGACATCAGGTGTCAAAACTAGATATTTACTCGAAATTTCATGAACATATTGTCCATTTGTGAAAATATGGCAGTTTTGGGCTAAAAAGACATACTTTAACGTTCGAATCCTGTTTACTAAATTGGACTAGTAAGGATAATTAGACTGCACAATGCTGTTTTGTAAATCTTAGAATAATCCTAAATCCCAGTAAAATCTTCCATTCATACGTTCAAATTCACTCATTCCGTTTTAGTTTCACTCATTCAGTCGTTCATTCAAAATGTCGGCTGCTAGTCTATACTGTAAAATTTGCTATCATCTATAAAACAATCGTTTCACTGTTCACACGTATTCTTCCCTCTGCGCCCTTCCCAACATTTAAGTAATAAATAAATACATTATGATGCCGAAGCATCCATGAAGCACCATGGTTTTAAAATGTGACAAAAATGACTGCTAAATTCCGCCAAAAATCCCACAAGCACCATGCGATTAGCTAATGCCCTCCCTCCCACTTTTTCAAGCAGAAGCAAGACAAGAACACACCACCACCGACACCACTTCATCAGGCTCACTTGTGAGCATGACTTGTGAGCCTGAGGATGCCTCACTTGTGAGCCTGAGGTTGCCTCACTTGTGAGCCTGAGGATGCCTCGTGTTAGAGGCGAAACGCGTCGCGCATTTTCTCACACAAGTATTGGTGTCGGTGGTGGTGTGTTCGTGTCTTGCTTCTGCTTGAAAAGTGGGAGGGAGGGCGGTGCATTAACTAACCGCATGGTGCTTGTGGGATTTTTGGCGGAATTAAGCAAAGTTATTTTCACATTTTAAAGCTATTATGGATTTCCGCAAAGTAACGCCTGATTCCATACAATATAACCACCATTGTTTAGAATAGAAGTTTGATTTTGGAACGCGTTTTTTGGAGCGCAGACTACTTGACAGTTGTCAGATGAGTCTGTGCACATTGACCTCTTGTTTTTTGGTTGGAAAACGTTTGTTGGCCCAAATTGGTGTGGCAATTAGATTGCCGGGCTTATCTTCGTGTGAAGTGTGAGATAAGTACAGGGAAGGCTCCCGTGTTAACAGTGTTGTTGTTGGGCGACGGATCGCCCAAATATATTGTGATAAAACGCGGTGTCGTGAAAGTGCACTGCAGGTAGGTAGCTTTCTGGGGAAAGAGCTCTTGGGGATAGACGGGGAAGTCTAGGTATCCCCAAACCTCAGTGCACCCATCCCGGACGGCGCCGGCTGCCAAGTCGAGAGGCTTCGACGCAGGCAAACTTTGTGATTGGATTTTTATTAGGTTTTAAGTATTAGTATTTAAGTGGGTCCTTTACCCAACAACCATCACCTTCGCCAGGTTCTGCGAGGTTCTCCTCATCACGGTGACCCTTCCCGGGCTCCAGCCGGCCTCCAGCGCCGGCCAGTCTTCGGCAGACGCGGCCGCCGCCCTGGCCGTGATGCTGAGGCTCCTCTTCCAGGGTCTGACGGGCACTGAAGCCTTCAGACGGCTGAAGCTGCGGGAGGAGGCTTTGGTGATTGCTGGGTAAGGATAAATTCGCGATGATGATATTCTTTGTATGTCCCCACTGCTGGGGCACGGGTCTCTTCCTGCAGGATGGTTAGGTCAAACTCCACCACGCGGGCCAAGTCCGGGTTGGTTGAACCAATGACTTTGTCTCCTAAGTTCTGCCTGTACGTAATACGTTACAGAGAATATTGTAAAGAGGTTCGAAATTTCACTGATGCCGGGTCGCCCTTTAGCTCAGTTGGAAAGAGCGCTGGCACGGATAGCCAGAGGTCGCGGGTCCGAATCCCGGTATGGGTGGAATTTTTAGCCTCTAAATAGGTTTTTAAAAATTGTTCTTAGCACGGGTTAGTGCATTAAAAATAATATAACATTTGGGATGTTATTGTTACGGGCTAGGGTGCTAGATTTGGAGGTAAAACGCCAATGACAACTTCTTAGCGCAGGGTCTGGTCTGCAGGTCTTCAACACACAAAGTCCACACGAAGATTGCAATCGCAGGTCCAATTGAAGTCCAATAGTATCGCTTAGGTCGTAGGTTATCGCTCGTATCGCAGGTATGTTCGCTCGAAGTTCACTCTTCGCTATTCCAAACGGAACTGACAGCGCGCCGCGGCGGCCGCTATTTATATCCGCCGGCAAGGGTTCTAGAACATTCCCGTATGTACCTACCCTCGGTGCACGCGGCAACGACTCTAGAACAGTTTCATTTCATAGATTGAGCCTTATGCATGTAGACATACGAGTCATTATTGCCTGCAGCGTTACTAAAACGCACCATGCGGCGACTATTCGATAGGCTTCCAGAAGGCTCTATGCTAGATGTTTCGCGATAGGACCGCGACAATATAGTGGCAATACCACTCGCTAACGTTGAAGCAAAACAGTTATGAAACCCTAGTCTCTGAGTGCTTAGTGCGAGTTTGACAGATCCAATCGAATAACTTTACTACCGCGTTAATCGAGCATTGAGTAGTGAGTATGAGTAAGTTAACCGTTCGAACTGGCAAAACGCTGTCACAGTACAACTCGCACTCGTGTTTATTCGTGTTTTGGCTGGTAAACGTGTTCACTTCTCAACGTAAACCATTACAACTAGCACTCAGCAATTTTAATTTCCATACTTGTCGCTAGGTGGCGCTTCCTCGATGCCATAGAAATATGAGTTTACGTTAACGCGATCGAGTAGTTAAAAAACTCGCACTAAGCACTCTGAAGTGTTAACGTACCTCAGCGCTTGCTTCGTACATTGTGCCCAACTATGCGGCTAAGTGCTGAAATCTCAGGTCTATCTTCACAAACTCACCTCAACGCTTGTAATGGCCAATCCGCGGTGGGCACGCTTAGTAATTAAGCCCCATACTCTCTCTCTCTGAGAGAAGGTCGGTGCCCTGCAGTGGGACGAGAAAAAGAAAAACACAAAATATTATACTAAACACTAATATAAGCTAACTAAATTTTGCAGAGTGCGTGCTTTAAATCAAAATTAGGAAAGTTAAATTGATTATATTCTTTGAACTAAAACTTTTGTAAGCACAACACATTGTAGACTTTTAGTCCGGATTTACTTACGGGTGTTGTTATATCGGAAAAGTCCGACCAGGTTTCGCTCCGATCGTTCGAATCATGGTGAGCAGAGACGGAGCTCGCGTCGTCGGTTGCTCGTCTCACACTACGGGCAAGCGCGCGGCGCGCCCGCGCCGAGATAGGTGGGGCGGGTGCCGACACTGCGGGGGATTCCCGCTGGCTTGCGCCGCAGCGCCCACTGCTTTCCCGTCGTCAATGCCACTAGGCATGATGGCACAGACACAGCTCACGACATCTTCGTTCTTGCAGTGTCGATTTCGGTATTCACTATCACTGCACTTTCGTAGAACCGGTTTCCAGGCCGGCGGAAGAGTCTATTGAAATTCGGGTGGAGACTTCTTTCAATAGCCTCGCGCATTTTTCGTGGCACATAAAACTTGTCTTTGGACAATACTTGTGCCTTATCGAAGCGGATAAAGTGACGTGTGTCCTGGGTCAACGCGTGTTCTGCTACCGCCGAGCCATCGATTTTTCGGTTTTTCATACAGCGTATGTGCTCCGAAATTCTGACCGAGATATTTCACTGTGTCTCATCTATGTAGCATTTGCCACAGTCACACGGTATCATATACACTCCGGGGACATTCAGTGGGTCGCTATCCTTCGGCGAGCGCAGTACCTGTCTGATTATTGCTGGGGGGCGATAGATCGTCTTGATGTTGTATTGCCTGCGTAACAACAAACCGACCTTATCCGTAATTCCTTTCACGATTATATTCTTTTTTTTAATGCACTAACCCGTGCTAAGGACAATAATAAACACCTATTTAGAGGCTAAGAATTCCACCCATGCCAACCCTGGCACGGTTAGCCAGAGGTCGCGGGTTCGAGTCCCGGTATGGGTGGAATTTTTAGCCTCGAAATAAGTTTTTAAAACATAAATTGGTTCAGCTTTTATTTGTTGTTTCAGCACCGCATCCGCCGTGGGCCCGTCAAAGCTTCTCACTATGAGTCGGACCTACCAAGGAACATTCCGGGCTCACATATCCGGCACAGCCAGGAAAAAGGCTTCACAAGTCAAGAGCAGTGAGTGCATCAGTGTGTGAACTTTTGCTCGTGTGCTCTGTTGTTATAATATTTTAAGATATATTATAGATGGATGTATTATAGATATTTTAAGATATATGAGATATTATATTTCTTTTTCTAAATTAATAGTACATACATAACCTCACGCCTGTATCACAGAGGGGTAGGCAGAGACCAGGGACTGCCACTTGCCACGATCCTTACAGATCACCTTCGCTTCATCAACGTTCATAAGTCGTTGCATGCACGAACGCCGGTTCCGGGTACTTTTTATCTTTCCTTTTGCTAATACATCGCCTATCTGGTCGATGTATGTCCGCCTTGGACGTCCCTTACCAGCCCTTCCACTCACATTCGCAATATATATTTGTTTCGTCAATCTTTCTTCCTTCATCCTCTCCACATGTCCAAACCAACGCAACATTCCTTTCTCAATTCTAGTCACTACATCCTCTTTCAGTCCACAACGTTCTCTAATCAGACTATTGCGTATCCTGTCATTCAAAGTAATACTACACATACTTCTCAAGGACCTCATTTCTACTGCATTAATTCTACTTTCTTGCTTCTTTTGCCACACCCAATTAATAGTAGATCGAGTGATCTTAAACGATCACGATGCTAAGGAACATAGACCCGCTTAATATATAACTAAGTATGAGTATCGCGAATCATGACGAAATAATAATTTTAACCTGTATCAGGCAGTGGTCAAATAGTGCCCACCATAAATTGAACCTTATCACTTTGTAATAAAGTACAAAACCAATAGGAACTCTGTGACGCAGCGGTAGCGCATATGCTTACCGTGCGAGAAGTGCCGGGTCGAACCTCGGCTGGGGGGAAAAAAACTCCAGGTCTTGGATGTTTACATGTTTGTGACGTCGCTGTCTCTGGTTCCCACGACACAGGGTATCCTAGTGTGGGGCGAGAAGCAGTGTACAGTCTGTTTAGAATATACTTCGGCTACTATCGGATAAAATTAATATGACACTTAATTTCGAAAAATATTTCAAAATAGAAAAGTTTCACGCAGAGCAGGAAGTAGTGTTACACTAGTGTCGTCGTCGTCAGGCTATACTAGTTCACTGCTGGACATAGCCCTCCCCTAAAGAGCGCCACGTTGTGCTATCATAGGGGGTAATGCCAATGATCCCCACGCTGGGCATGCGGGTTGGGGGTCGCAATTCGGTGGAATTGTACTGCAGGGAGCGCTGCTGCCCACTCCCGGTTTTTGTCTGTTTGAGTATTACACTCGTGTGCTTTCGGCAAAAACCGAAGCCTACTCTAGAGCCCGAGGTATATTCTAAAAGCTATCATACTGTATATGCCTGTATGAAAAAGTTAAATGAAAAAAATTTACTTAAACGTTAAGATATACTATTTTTATTTTTAATGCACTAACCCGTGCTAAGAACAAATTTAAAAAACCTATTGACAGGCTAAAAATTTCACCCATGCCGGGATTCGAACCCGCAACCTCTGGCTATCCGTGCCAGCGCTCTACCAATTGAGACAATGGGCGACTCACCGGCATCAGTGAAATTTCGAACCTTTTTACACTATTCTCTGTATTACGTACAGGCAGCGACATCTGGCTTAAGCAAATTGCATTACTTACAGCCCCGACTACCTACTTGGCAGTTAGGTTTTACATCGGAACGATATCACTGTACCCACATGATTATACTATTTTTATTTTGAATGCTCTAACCCGTGCTAAGGACAATATAAAAATAAATAAGTTAGGATATATTTTCCTCCCGATTCCAGATCAAAACAGCAGTCTGAACGTGCAGGTGCCTCTAGCAGACGTTCTGGACTCGTTCCTGCAGCTCTGCCAGGGTAGCCCGGAGGTCGCTACTTCGTTCTTCTTGGATACCGTGAGGGCGTTGCAGAGGCTAGAGGAGGACACTGCGGTCGGACGGAGTGGTGAGTTGAAATAGTAGATTGTTAATCGAAGGTGGAAAGAATCAATTCCCGAGGCATTTAGACTCATGAAACATAATTAAAAAGATAACGAGGTAGCAGACTCGCTTGCATCCAAAGCTCTACAAGACGGCATACCTCTCGACACTACACCGCACTATACCGATCACATTCCAAAAATTAAAAACGATAATTATATTAAATTTAAATGTTATTTTAACGAGTGCTCTCAAAACAAAGGAATCTGGTATAAGACCATTGTTGACGAACCACCACGTGTACCTTGGTTTGCTTCAAGAAACCTCAACAGAAAATATTTGGTTATTTGCTTCCGAACCCGAACTTACCACATCCCACTTAACAAGTTTAACTTCATAATGAAAATAAGAGACGATCCAAACTGTAAACGATGTGAGAAGGAAGAGGACCTCCTACATTTAGTACTCGAGTGTAAAATCAACGAACAATCTAGGTTGGATTTCTTAAATGAAACTCGGTGCTCCGCTGGCGATTTTCTCTTCTTTTTCCATCAAATCTTAAGTTCAGGCTTCACTACCGAATATAGTGATAGATTTGTTAGTTTCATAATAGAGTCATTAAATCTTAGATCTGAATATTATAAAACTACTCATTAAGTAGAAAGTCCAACTGTTAACTAGTGTTTACTATTGTTTTTATTATTTTTAAGCTGACTTAATCAATCATGATTTATAGCTTATAAAATAAATAAGATTAAAAAAAAAACATAATGAAAAAGATTTTTCGTTTCTTATACTCGGAAAGTGTTGTTTTGATCTGATTATTGGGTGGAAAATGCTGCTTCCCTCCCTAGAGGGGAAAAACTCATTCAAATTACTTCCCACCTAAGGGCCGGAATGAACTACAAAATAGAACTACTGCCAGCTGTGAAGAGTTGTATGTAAAATAACTTATAAAAAAAAATTCTGCGGCCATGTGAGTTTCTAAACAGCCCGTGTGAACTTAGCGCAAACTTTAAAAAACCTATTTAGAGGCTAAAAAGCGCAAACTTTGAGCGAAATAAGCCGCAACAATTACGCGCTGAGTTCTATATTTAAAATTTAAAATGTCAACATAAATTGGCATTTTCTTTTCGCAGACGATATCACGGCAGTCATTAAACAAACTGAAAATAGGGATTACGAAAGTGAAATAAACAAAACTCTCGAAGAAATAATGCAGTGGCTTGACTCTAACTGCTTGAAAGCAAACCTGAATAAGACAAAAATTATGCATTTCCATCAGAGGGTTAATGCTCCGTCAGTAAAGTTGGTATATGACAAAATAACTATTGAAGAGGAATCTACCACCAGATTTCTAGGTTTGATAATTGACAAAAACTTGAACTGGAAATGCCAAGCAGAGGTAACATGTAAAAAACTCAGTAAATCAGCCTACGCTTTACATAAATTAAGTAAAATTGTTAGTAGAGATGCTTTACTTTCAGCCTTTCACGGATATGTTATGTCAACTTTGCGATTTGGTATTATATTTTGGGGCAATAGCACGGACATAACTACCATATTTAAAGCACAGAAAAGGTGTCTTAGATCAATGTGCCAATTACAATCAACTGAAAGCTGTAAGCCCTATTTTAAAAAGCATAAGATCCTCACACTTTCTTGTTTATATATTTATGAGGTTGCTATATTTGTTAAAACTAATGAGTCGTTATTTCCGAAAGCTCACAAAAACCAATACAGGTCGATACGCCATCCACACAAACTCTTAATTGAACCATGTAAAACTACTTTTAAGCAAAAAAGCATTGTGACTATGGCACCAAAAATTTATAATAAGTTACCTGATGAAATTAAAACATTAAATACAATTATATTCAAAAGAAGACTATATGACATTTTAGTAAATAAATGCTACTATGACATAAAAGATTTCTTTGCTGATAAAATGTAATGATAACTTTATATTTGACATTTTATATTTGTACCATTTAATTTTGTATTGACATTTTTTTTATTATATCATAGCTTAAGTATTTAAATTTTATTCTACAATTTTACTGACATTTCTAATTTAATGTGATTATTACTATTTTGATTTGACTATTAAAATTCATATTAATTATATTCTATAGGACATGATTTGTATGCCTATTTAGGTAGAGCACATAGCAACCCAACTTTTCAAATTTATAACATCTTTATGTACTTGTGACTCACAGATCAATAAATGAATTATGAATTATGAATGAATTATGAATTGGCTTTTTTAATGGAATTAAAAAAATAGGTAATAATCTTTTATGCTAAGATTTGAATATTAAAATGAGTTTTTATTTTCCTCATATTCGAAATGAAAAGTAGATTGTTTAGCACGAGTAAAATAATCAATTCCTCCTCGGACTATAGTCTGAATACCTTGGGAATTGATTCTTTCGACCCTCTGTTAACAATCTACTATTTTATATACAGAAATTACTGTAACTTTAATAGATCAAAATATAGTTCAGAGTGCTTAGTGCGAGTTTGACAGATCCAATCGAATAACTTTACTACCGCGTTAATCGAGCATTGAGTAGTGAGTAAGAGTAAGTTAACCGTTCGAACAGGCAAAACGCTGTCACAGTACAACTCGCACTCACGTTTATTCGTGTTTTGGCTGGTAAACGTGTTCACTTCTCAACTTAAACCATTACAACTCGCACTCAGCAATTTTAATTTCCATACTTGTGGCCAGGTGGCGCTTCCTCGATGCCATAGAAATATGAGTTTACGTTAACGCGATCGAGTAGTTAAAAAACTCGCACTAAGCACTCCGAGCGGCGGCCAATGTCAACTTATGTAGCCTATAAACGTCACGCTGCTGGGCACAGGCCCTCTCTCAGAGAGAGAGAGAGAGAGAGAGTATGGGCTTAATTAACACGCCTGCCCACCGCGGATGGGCAATTTTAAGCCCTGATGTATTTGATTTTGGTATTTGAAACTCAGACACTTAGCTTTCTTCACGACGTTTTTCTTCACGTCAGCGAGTGGTACTGTCACTTCAGAAATGTACACAACTTAGGGCTGATTTTTCAATAGTCCGATAACTTTTATCTGAGGAATAAAAATGGCGGTTTGACATAATTTTCATACATAAGCTGTCAAACCGCCATTTTTATTCCTCAGATAAAAGTTATCTGACTATTGAAAAATCTGCCCTTAGAAAAATAAAATCATTGGTATATGCTTGCCCCGCGGGAATCGAACCTGGTTCTCTCGTTTCCGAGTCCATTGTTCTACCCACTGAGCTACCGCCGCTCTTGGCTTGATAACTTCCGATAGTAAAGCCAGCCATTATCTAACAACCAACCCGGACTTGGCCCCCGTGGCGGAGTATGGCCTAAACTTCCTACGATGCAGGAAGAGACCCGTTCCCCAGCAGTGGGGAACATATTTTTCTTCTTCAGGCTATATTAGTCCACTGCTGGACATAGCCCTCCCCTAAAGAGCGCCGTAGCGCAAGGTTGTGCCATCATTGGGGGGTAATGCCCATAATCCCCACGCTGGGCACGCGGGTTGGGATCGCAGTTTGATGTAATTGTACTGCAGGGGGCACTGCTGCCCACCCCCCGGTTTGTGTCCCTTAGTCGCCTTTTACGACACCCTGCGGGATATACGAGGGTTGATATCGTAAAAAATTACGCAACTTATATAACAAATTCACTGGTAATGTGAGCCGTTTGTTTTTCAGCCGACTCCACTCTGAACACCAACTTAGCCTCCCAGCTGTCCAAGGTTCTGGAGAAAGGCCACGTGAACCACCTGACTCCAGTCGTTTTGCAGCTGTGCAGGCTTTGCGTGGACGAGTGCTGTGCTGAGGACAGGTACTTTAGTTATCATCAGCCATTTGACACCCACAGGACATAGGCCTCCATTTTTGTTCGGACCTGGCGACCACGGACTGTATGATGCTGCGTGGGAAGGCCCTCCACCAGATGATCTGACCTGGTTAAGGTGGCGGGATTCCGTGTTTCGCAAGTCACGTTAAGCCGTTGGTGCCGGCTGTCATGTAGTGGCAGTCGTTAGGCGATGTCAGAGGCCTTAGGGGCGGCTTGATAGCGTCTGGCAGTAAGGCGTGGAGTATGGCCTAACCTTCCTGCGATGCAGGAGGAGACCCATGCCCTGGCATTGGAGACTGTTTAGAATAGAAGTTTGATTTTAGAACGCAGACTACTTGACAGAGTTGACAGTTATCAGATGAGTCTGTGCACGCTTTGACCCCTTGTTTTTTGGTTGAAAAACGTGTGGAGCGTTTGTTGACCCAAAATTGGTGTGGCAATTAGATTGCCGAGCTTGTATCTTCGTGTGAAGTGTGAGATACGTTCTGGGACGGATCCCGTCTTAACACTTTTAGTTTTGGGCGACGGATCGCCCAAAATAGTGGACAAATATATTGCGCTGAAACGCGGTGTCGTGCAAGTGCACTGCAGGTAGGTAGCTTTCTTTGAAAGAGCTCTTGGGGATAGACGGGGAAGTCTAGGGATCCCCAAACCTCAGTGCACCCACCCCGGGCGTGCCGCTGCGAGTCGAGAGGTGTCGACGCAGACAGACTGTAAGTTGTTTTCTAATTAGTTTATAATATTAGTTTTTAATTGGGTCCTTTACCCAACAGAGACATTAAGGTTGATATTGACACCAGTCATTATCTCAGTGGTCTGATGACCTGGTTACGCACAAGACCGTGAAGCTTGGAAGACCACGAGGGAGGCCTATGTTCTGCATTGGGCGTCAAATGTCTGATGGTGATGATGACCAATTGGGAAAACAGTCAAACGGGTCTAATCCGGGACCTCTTGCATGGTAGGCACGTCTGCCTACCATGCAAAAGGTCCCGGGTTCAAAACCCGGCTGGGAACAAAAAAAAGACCAGGTCTTGGATGTTTACAGATGTTTGTGATGTCGTTGTTTCTGGTTCCCACGACACAGGGTATCCTAGTGTGGGGCCAGAAGCAATGTATGTGCTTGTATGTAAATGTTATGTTATCGTGATTTTTTTTTATCTTTTCAAAGTTCTTAATTAACAGAGTTTACATAATTATTATAAAACATAGAACTCATGCATTGTACTGGCTTAAATTCCGGACATCATTGTTATCTAAATAATTCTTTATGTTACTGTTACGGGCTAGGGTTCTAGATTTGGCGGTAAAACGCCAATTACAACTTCTTAGGATTTATTCACGCAGGGTCTGGTCTGCAGGTCTTCACGACACGAAGTCCACACGTAGATTCCAATCGCAGGTCCAATCGAAGTCCAATAGTATCGCTGAGGTCGTAGGTTATCGCTCGTATCGCGGGTATGTTCGCTCGAAGTTCACTCTTCGCTATTCCTAACGGAACTGACAGCGCGCCGCGGCGACCGCTATTTATATCCGCCGGCAAGGGTTCGCGGCAACGACTCTAGAACAAAGGCCTTGTCAAAGAGATTTGAAGATTTATACTAGTGGACATACGAGTCACTATTGCTTGCAGTGTTTATTGTTTACTAAAACGCAGCATGCGGCGTCTATTCGATAGGCTTCTAGAAGGCTCTGTTCTAGATGGTTCGGGATAGGACCGCGACAATATTATAAAACGGGTCTGCAGGTCTTCAACACACGAAGTCCACACGTAGATTCCAATCGCAGGTCCAATCGAAGTCCAATAGTATCGCAGAGGGCGTAGGTTATTTCGAGTCTTATGCTAGTAGACATACGAATCACTATTGCTAAAACGCAGCATGCGGCGACTATTCGATAGGCTTCCAGAAGGCTCCATTCTGCGACATTATGTCGCGGTTCCTTAGCCCTGTAGCCCTTTTAGTCCATTTTTTCTCCTAAATGATCTAGATTTAGAAATGGACAGCTAGTTTGAATTGTAACGTTCATTAAGCCGCAGTTTCTGTGCTACTTTGAATAAAACCTTTTCATTTCATTTTGGCACAACACAAAGTGTACTTTACACATTTTTTGAACCGCGTTTCTGTATCTTCAGGGATCCTGTTGTAGAAACGGATACATTGCTCCATAAAGGATGTCTTTGCCAGCCTAAATCTTGGGAAAAAAAATTATGTTTATTTCTAGTATTTATATTGGTAGACCGAACGGTTATTAAGTTGGTACGCATTTTTTTTCAGCTTCAAATCGTCAGTGCTGAAGGTTAAGACCCTAACAGCTCACAGTAGTGGTGAAGGTATCTCTTCACTCTTGCACGAGGAGTTGTTGATGAGGGAGGGCCACGGAATCGGCGCTTTGGGAGCCATCAGGGCTGGCGATGATGATGATGCTGGTGAAGAAATGGGTGATGGGTCCAGGGAGTTCAGTATTGAAGGTAAGGTTCATAATTATATTATTTTTAATGCACTAACCCGTGCTAAGGACAATTTTAAAAAACCTATTTGGAGGTTAAAACCTAACTGCAAAGTAGGTACTCGGGGCTGCAAAGTGATGCAAATTACTTCAGCCAGATGTCGCTGCCTGTACGTAATACAGAGAATATTGTAAAGAGGTTCGAAATTTCACTGATGCCGGTGAGTCACACATTAGCTCAGTTAAAAAGAGCGCTGGCACGTATAGCTAGAGGTCGCGGGTTCGAATCCCGGCATGGGTGGAATTTTTAGCCTCCAAATAGGTTTTTTAAGGTTGATAATGTTGTGATTTAATATTTAATTTATTTTTAATTTTTTTTAGTGGCCCTGATCTTTTCTTACGCCTTCAATTATTGTGTGTGTGTGTGTCTGTGTGTGAGAGTGTGTGTGTGTGTGTGTGTATTGGGTGTGGGTGTGTGCGTGGGTGTGAATTGGTGATAGGACTTGCGTGTTAATTGTACATAATTTTTTAAAGATTTCTTTCAGTGGTTAAACTTATAATAATACTACTTTTTAAATGAAATTTATTTAAACTTTTTCATTTCACATATATTATTCATGCGTTCTTAACAATAAAAGTTTGTATGTGACTGTGTTGATGAGTTTGTGTTAGAGTGTATATTTGTGTGTGGGTGTGTGTTGGATAGGTATTATGTGATTAGCTTTTCACAAATGCCACAGTTCAACGCGTTTTTGCAGTTATTCAGTGGATAAACAGATAGATATTATTGCCAGATAGTGTCGCATACGCTAGTCTTAACGATTTTTCGATTCTCAACTTTATTTCCGCAGGACTAGAATCAGCATTCGGTCGTCTCTCCAACTGGGACCAACTGACGTTGCGAGAGAAGAGATCTGTAGAAAGTACCATTCTTTCTCCACTCTGGACTGATGATGCAGGATTCAGGGAAGCCCTGGAGGGTCACCAAGGTAGGTGTCGAGACTTCTCAGTCATTTTGTAGTGATTTTTGGGACCCAAGACTGGGAACCTAAAGATAAACTTCGGTACTGACAGACCTCTTTTTAGCCTGTAAACGTATCGTTTCGGACATAATGGAGTGATGATGGAAATATTCACATGAGGTCACCATATCAGTCTCTCATTTCCACATCTTCTTTCAGCGACCACCGAGTGGCTGTCCAAAATGCAGCAGTCGCTGGGCCCACAGAGTTCTGGAGACCAGTATCGCTGGCTGAGGCAGCTGGATCGTTGGCCCGTGAAGCCTTTTGCTGTTTCCGCTGTGAGTACCACGCGTATGAGCTGGCTTTACTTGATTAATTTATTGAGTGGGTGAGTGAGTGAATGAATGTATGAATACTCATTCATTCCTGTGAGTGAATGATTGGGGGTTGATTTATTAATTGATTGATTTACTTATTTATTGATTGATTGCTTGCTCGGTTGATATTCATTCAGATAAAAATACAAAATTGTTTCTGCCAAACTTCATAACAGTTTGGTGAACAAATTCGACCAACAGGTGAGGTGTGTAGTTTATGTAATAAATCACTCCTATATTATATAGTTTACTGACACTGCCCTTTCCACTGTCCGCATAATCGTGGGTTAGCTGGAAGAAAATACTATGCTTGAAAGGTTGTCTGGAAGAGATCACTTTTAGTAATAAGGCCGCGGTTCTCTTAGGTCAAGAAATATCTGTGTAATTTCCATTTGTATGTACAATAAAGTGTTCTCTATCTATCTATCTAGTATTAAGCCCGCCTTTGTATAATTTTCAGTGACACAAAGAATTTTCATTCATTCATGTATTTGCAAAGTTGAAGATAACAAGTACCCGGACCCGGCGTGCGTGCATGCAACTTCTAATGAACGTTGATGAAGCGAATGTGATCTGTCGGGATCGCGGCAAGTGGCAGTCCCTGGTCTCTGCCTACCCTACCGGGATACAGGCGTGAGGTTATGTATTATGTTAAGTGATATTATTTTCTTGTTTCAGATAACAGAAGCGATACAAAGGCCCTCCGTAGTGACGGACGATGACACGAAGAAGCTGCCCTGCAGCATTAAGCCCGCCGATTGTTTGGCTGAATGGGCGGCCAGGCTTATGATGAGGTAAAGCAACTGTCCTTAGGCTATACTAGTCCCCTGCCGGACATAGCCCTCCCCTAATGAGCGCCATAGCGCCCTGTCTTTTTCGCAGATCGTCATCCCACCTGGTCGGAGGGCGTACTACACTACGTTTGCCGCGTCGCGGTCTTCTCACAACTAAAGCAACTATGAATAAAAAAATATAAGCAGAGATTTTTTTTCTTCACCCATTCTAGTTTGCAAAGGGAACTATGCCCATACAGCCAAGTCTTCAGTAGATTTTTTTTATTGATATGAAATGAAAATGAAATTTAATGAGATGACATGAAATGAAACCGGACTTAACTCATTCAATCAAATCATTAAATCTGATATTGAAACAGATTAGTAGCTCATAAAAACTTCAATGAATTTTTTTAGTAAAAACTTCATGGTTGGTTTTTCTTTTTAATAGACATTATTTTGACAGTTGGGAAAGAAAAGGCACGAGTGCGGTAAAGGTAAAAAAAAGCACGCGTGTGTAATAGACCACATCCCCCACGCTATAAGTCCCTTCAATACGCCACTTTTTGAGCAACTGTATTAAAAACCTATTTACAAACTAAAATTCCACCCATGCCGGGACTCGCACCCGCGACCTCTGGCTATCCATGCCAGCGCTCTTCCAACTGAGCTAATGGGCGACTCACCGGCATCAGTGAAATTTCGAACCTCTTTACAATACTCTCTGTATTA
>OW203749.1:7159257-7166757 GCA_934045075.1 Yponomeuta sedellus
TAAGTCAACCTTTCTTGGATAGCATATTTCGGAGTTAGACGTTTGTCAGAAGCTTGGCGTATGTCATACCTCTCCAGGATTAATGACATGACATGACATGACATGACATGACATGACATGACATGACATGTCATGACATGACATGTCATGTCATGACATGACATGACCCGACATGACATGACATGACATGACATGACATGACATGACATGACATGACATGACTGACATGACATGACATGACATGACATGACATGACATGACATGACATGACATGACATGACATGACATGACATGACATGACATGACATGACATGACATGACATGACATGACATGACATGACATGACATGACATGACATGACATGACATGACATGACATAGACATGACATGACATGACATGACATGATATGACATGACATGACATGACATGACATGACATAACATTATATGGCCTTTGAATCTACGTATAGTCTGTTAGCTTTTAGAATATACCTCGGGCTCTAGAGTAGGCTTCGTCAATTTTCGCCCGGTTTTCGTACCGATGATTGATTTCGAAATTAAGTTTCATATTAGTTCCGATGTTTCTATTACACAAATATATCCGATAGTAGCCGAGGTATAGTCTAAAAGCTAACAGACATAATGCAGCGTCCAGAGGCATCTTCACTTACACTAGATGGGAGAAGCGACCACTCGGACGTGAATTGACATGGAATGACATAACATCACATGCCATGACCTAACATTCATGACATGACGTCACGTCTATATCCCAAAGGCTTAGGCAGATACTAGGGACTGCCACTTGCCACGACCCTGACAGATCACATTCGCTTCATCAATGTTCATTAGTCATTACATGAAAGATATTCTGTTAAAAAGTTTCAATACAATATATCAAAATTTTTAGTCTGTCTTAAGAAGCTTTAAAAGACTATTGATAACATTTTATCAATAGTCTTTTAAAGATTCTTAAGATAGCATGTTTATATTCCAGAATCGTTCACTGAAGAATACCGGCAGCACTCTACATCCAATACGCTGCTCTCCATGGATAAACTTAAGCTCCAGTTAAACTGCGACCTTGAGTCTCTAACCACAGATATGATCGACGCCATCTTGATGACGCGTGCGTTCAGAAAGTCAGTTTGTTGAAGGACAAAGTTTACGCGACTGAGAATAGAAGGAATTTGCTCACGATGTGCGAGATTGCCATGTGTTTTTACGATGGTAGTTGGGAGCAGAATGGAGGTATGTTGAACTTTTCCTACAGGTGTAATGTCTGTCAACATATTTTATATGTCACCGGAAAATAAAAACATCCGCCTGTTTATAAATTTCCTAGGAAAAATACTAAATTTCACTTCATCAACAATATTTCTAGATGGAGCAGGAACACGTGACTTATTCAACCAATCAGAGCGTAGGTGGCGTTTTGTTAATGCGTAAAATAATACAATTTATCTCTCGTTTATAATCCTACGAACAATAAATTAAGTAATAAACCAACCAACAATTACTAAGTTAGTTCGATATCAACCCTTAATTAGAAGCGCTCGTGGCTTAGTCGAACCGAGTGACTGGAATCAATCACTTGAGTTAAGCAACAACAGGCGCGGTAAGGTGCAGGATGGGTGACTGTCCTGTGACTACCGCTAGTGGCATTTTTCCGAGCGCTTCCGTGCTTCGCAAGGCACGTTAAGCCGTTGGTGCCGGCCGTTATGTAATGGCAGTCGTTAAGCCATGTCAGAGGCCTCACGGGCGGCTTGATAACTTCCGACAGAAATGCCCGCAGCTTACTTACAATAAAATCTTCCACCAACCCGGACTTGGCCCTATTGGTGGAGTATGACCTTACTTCCTGCGACGCAGGAATTAAACAGGTGGCAAAATTGCTCTTTGACTCCTAGGGAAGTGATTTGATTTGAATTTGGAATGTGGATCTTTAACTTTGGAGTTTTATTGTCCATTTTTCTGGAAATGGGCACCTAGTTTAACTTGCAACGTCCGTTAAGTCGCAGTTTTCGTGCTACTTTGATTAAAATCTTTTTGCATTTGTTTTTTATTAAAACCTTTTTGCAGACGTCACAGAGCAAAACCAGACCATCTCTCTGATGACGGCCCTGCCTAGGCCGAGTTTCCGACCTTAAAGTCTGCCTCCACGATAGAGGCGTTCGCGGCCATCCTGCTGAGCAAGCTTGACCAGTATTCTGAGGACCGGCTTCCTGATGACCTGGCCGAGGAGTTGCTAAGGAAGGTATGAAAGTATTGCAGAAATGTAATCCATCGTATGATGTTGGATAATTGTTAACAATTAGAATAGACTTCTCTTTAGGCCAGATAAGTGATTGGATCACTCTCATTATAACTCGTATAGTTGTACTCACACTCACACATTCTCACAAACGCACACACGCAGGCAGTTTTGGCTAAGTTAACTATCGATATCAACCCTTGTATGCCCCCACTGCTGGGTCACGGGTCTCTTCCTGCATGTTAACTATAAACCTTAAAAAATACGTGCTACTGGCTGCTGCTAAGGACTTCGATCACTATCAAAATTTCTTCGTCCTGCTCATGTGCTACACTAATATTATAAAGGCGAAAGTTTGAGTGTGTATGTTTGTTACTTATTCACGTCCAAACGGCGATTTTAATAAAATTTGATTTTTTGCTTATCTGTTGTTAGCTGACACCCGTGCCCCTCGGTGGGGACAGAATGGGTTGATGATAATACTTTTTCATTTCTTATACTGGAAAAGTAGTGTTGTTTTGATCTGATTATTGAGTGGAAAATGCTGCTTCCCTCCCTAGAGAGGGAAAAACTCATTCAAATTACTTCCCACCTAAAGGCCGGAATGAACTTTATAAATAGAACTACTGTCAGCTGTGAAGAGTTTTATGTAAACAAACTAATTAAAAAAAATGCTGCGGTCATGTGAGTTTCTAAACAGCCAGTGTGAACTTAGCGAAAACTTCTTTGAGCGAAATAAGCCGCAATTACGCGGAGAGTTCCATATTTAAAATTTAAAAAGTCGACATAACTTGGCGGGATACTAGTCTGTTATATGTATCTGTGACGGAATAGAAATAAATAGGTCTTCCTAGGTAAATATTTTATGCTAAGATTACAATATTAAAAATGTTTTTATTTTCCTCATATTCGAAATGAAATGAAATTTATTTGTCTCCCAAAATTCTTTAACAGGTATCCTTAAAATTAGGGTATTTCATTGTAATAATGTACAGTTAGATAGTTTTTTTTTAAAGACTTATAATTAGACAGTGGTCCCCACACTAGGCCGAGCTTGTCCTGTGGGGGCCGCGGTTGTAAATCAAATTCAAGAAATGAAAAATAGAGTGTTCAACACGGGTAAAAGAATCAATTCCTTCTCGGGCTATAGCCGTCTTAATACCTCGGGAATTGATACTTTCGACCCTCGGTTAACAATCTACCATTATTTAACACGTAGTCTACTTGTCACATTGTCTCCAGCTGGACCCCCTCACGGACGGCCTCAACGACTTCCTGATCGAAGAGCTGACGCGTCTCCAGCACCGGTTCCCTGGTCAAGTGCTGGCGCGATCCAAACTCCACTCGAAGATCAGCTCGGATTCACGCAGCGCTCCAAGGCTGTGGCTTCAACTCGTTTGCGACCCAGAGTATACCCTGAAGCAGTACGTCGAGGATTTGGCGCAGAGGCTGAGTAAGGGAGGTGAGCGTGTAGCGGTGCAAACCTCTTTACATCGTTTTTATTTCGTTTTCTATCTATCATTTTCAAATATTTAAATTACGTCACACATTTTTTGATTACCCTCAATTTTCATGATTACTACTTTACTCTTTGACCTTGACTTACTTTGACTTAAGTTCCTATGTCCCCTGGATGGGGCAAAGGGCATCCACAATGATTCGCCATCCCGCACGGTCTTGAGCTTCGCGTTTCGTTTCGCTCCACGTCTTGCCGATAGTCGCCGCCTCTGCGATGATCGTCCGTCGCCAGGATTGCTTAGGGCGGCCACGTTTACGCTTTCCTTGGGGATTCCAGTCGAAGGCTTGCCTCGGGATGTGGTCGAATACCCTTTGACCAGATCTGACTATTTTACCTGATTATCCGTTTTTATCCAGTTTTCTGTTTTATTAAAATATTACTACATATCAACAAATAAAGCCACCATTGACGTCGTTCCAGTGTTTATTATTATTATAAAAGATATACAACGTTCCAAGCGTATATCTATATTATAAAAATTAATCGCCGAATGTGTTGGTAAGCGCAAAACTCGAGAGCAGCTGAACCGATTTCGCTAATTCTTTTTTTAGAATATTCCTTGAAGTACGAGGATGGTTCTTACGGGGAGAAAAAAAATCGACTGTTAGGCGGTAGGAAGTTCGCTGGGTCAGCTAGTTGATACTGTTATTGTTGCACTAACCCGTGCTAAGGACAATTTTAAAAACCTATTTAGAGGCTAAAAATTCCACCCATGCCGCGACGTGAACCCGCGACCTCTGGCTAACCGTGCCAGCGCTCTCCCAACTGAGCTAATGGGCAAACACCGACATCAGTGAAATTTTGAACCTCTTTACAACACTCTCTGTATTACGTACAGGCAGCGACATCTGGCTGAAGTAATTTGCATCACTTGCAGCCCCGAGTACCTACTTTGCAGTTAGGTTTTTACATCGGAATGATATCGCTGTACCCACATGATTATATTCTTTTTAATGCACTAACCCGTGCTGAGGACAATTATAAAAATTATAAAAACCTATTTAGAGGCTAAAAATTCCACCCATGCCGGAACTCGAATCCGCGACCTCTGGCTAGCCGTGCCAGCGCTCTCCCAACTGAGCTAATGGGCGACTCAAGCAGCCGGGGTTACGAGCGGTTCTCTTATTATTACTGATTACTGTATGTTTGTATATTTTTACTGCATATTTAATACTTTATATTTCACAGACCAAGACGCCTGGGAAGCTACATTCAAGCGGATGGAAAAACTATTAGATAACCCACACGCCGGCACCGCATTCCAGCTTCTAGCCAAGCATAGGCCACCTCTGGACGAGATCAAATGCTACGGTTAGTCGATTTGTTTAATTAACTGAAGCCAAGCATAGGCCAGCTCTGGACGAGATCAAATGCTATGGTTAGTCGATTTGTTTAATTAACTGAAGCCAAGCATAGGCCAGCTCTGGACGAGATCAAAAACTATGGTGAGTCGATTTGTTTAATTAACGGTGAGGCCAAGCATAGGCCAGCTCTGGAAATTTGTAAACATTCTTTCAAATACAGTTACATTTAAACGGGTCTAAATAATCACGATTAGTATATAACTAAGAAAAACTTAATTACCTTCATACTAAAGACTTTATTTACAATTTAAAAACTTATACTATTTTTATTTTAATGCACTAACCCGTGCTAAGGAACAAATTTAAAAACCTATTTAGAGGCTAAAAATTTCACCCATGCCGGGATTTGAACCCGCAACCTCTGGCTATCCGTGCCAGAGGTTGAATCCCGGCATGGGTGAAATTTTTAGCCTCTAAATAGGTTTTTAAATTTAAAAAATGTTTACTATAATTGATGAATAATAGTAAAATTACCTTAATTCCCGACGGTAACGCCACGGCAACTGCAAAGCAGCATTTTTAGGCCACGAAGAATGTTAATAACAATAATGATGGTTAGTGCACGAGAAACTGAGTATTTAACTTTTCTTAAGAGTTGTTTTGTCCATTTTTTCTCCAAAATGATCTAGAATTTGAAATGGACACCTAGTATGAATTGTAACGATCATCAAGCCTTCAACAAACCTTTTTATTTCAGAAATATTCAAAGAATACCAGACCAACGCGCGTCAGAGTCTCCGGGCGATCCATTCTCAACTCTCCGCCCAAGAAGATAAGGCAGTTTTGAACCTGGCACAGCTCTGCCCCGCTCTGGCGGGCTACTCTCTCTCGCAGGGAGAGACGGAGGCGGCGAGCCTAGCGGAGCTGTTCGGGCTGAAAAACGGCGTCCGTGTGGTTAGGTTTGAAAGACAAGTAAGTTTATTCTATATAGGGTGAAATAACATTACATTACGTTAGATTACTTTACATTAGATTACATTACATTACATTACATTACATTACATTACATTACATTACATTACATTACATAACATTACATTACATTACATTAGATTACAGTACAGTACATTACATCACGATAAAATTTCTACTTTTATTGGTTTTTATTTTCCTGGTAAGCCGGACTTGACCACCGTACAAATTTCGTCCATACAAATTTGTAGGTACTCATTAGAAAGATATCAAATAATTTAGGAATCGATGCACGCAGCTTTTCCCGAATTTCAAAGACTATTTATTTATGATTTAATTGAGTCATATTTATGTATGTATGTACTTTTGGGCTTCGCCGCCAACATCAACAGCTTTAGGGCCGGCTTCTGAATTGTTCTGTTTCTGAGAAATTTGAAGACACAGCACTATCGTTAACTATTTACTCAGCGAATTTCTCAATTCAAAAACTGGCTTATAATCATAACTTATACTTTGCGGCAGTAGTAGTTAAAATATTGGTTATTTTTAGGTCCAAGTGATCACAGGCTCAATCCGCCGTCCTTGCATCCTGCGCGCGTTGCTAAGCGACGGCAGCTCCCGGCGGCTCCTGCTGAAGCGAGGGGAGCCTCTGAGACTGGACGCTGCCGCTACAAAAGCTGCTACAAAAGCTCAGCAGCTGTTCAATGACCGGTCAATGGCAGCCGGGTGGGAGGCCAATAGTTACAACGTGAGTAGACACAAAGTACACTGCTAGAAAGCGCTCGTTGCCTAGCCGAACCGAATGATTGGAATCAATCACTTGAGTTAAGCAATAACAGGCGCGTCCCGTGGCAACCGCTAGTGGCATTTTTGCTGAGCGCTTCCGTGCTTCGCAAGGCATGTTAAGCCGCTGGTGCCGGCTGTCATGTAATGGCAGTCGTGAAGCCATGTCAGAGGCCTTATGGGCGGCTTGATAACTTCTGACAGTAAGACCCGCCATTGTCTTACAATCCTCCACCGACCCGGGCTTGGCCCCCGTGGTAGAGTATGGCCTAACCTTCCTGCAATGCAGGAAGAGACCGGTGCCCCAGCAGTGGGGATATAGGACACTGCTAGAAACAGGCCTTTCAAAGCTCACCACTTCTTTGGTAGATGACTTCAGTGAAACTGGAATGGCTCTCATGGCAGCAGAGCGTGGCTTTTAATGTTACTTCTATAAGGATCGGTTGCTGTTGGTATTTCGTAATAACCCGCGATGCTCATACATAGTTATATTGTTACGGGCTAGGGTTCTAGATTTGGAGATAAAACGCCAGTGACAACTTCTTAGGATTTATTCACGCAGGGTCTGGTCTGCAGGTCTTCACGACACGAAGTCCACACGTAGATTCCAATCGCAGGTCCAATCGAAGTCCAATAGTATCGCTGAGGTCGTAGGTTATCGCTCGTAT